>VXAA01003344.1:2730-127348 GCA_013399115.1 Anseranas semipalmata | reverse complement strand
CCCCTCCCGCACACGCACGCACCCGCGGCCCCGGCGCGCGGCAGAGACTTTGGAGGCTCCGGCGCTGGCGGGGAGGGCGGGCTTGGGGCGAGCGGGGACGGGGGGCAGCTTTGCTTACGGATCATTTTTTGGGGGGACGGGAGGTGGGAGGTCGGGTAATTATTTTCTCGGTTTTGGTTTTGCTTTTTAATTTCTCTGATGACTTTCGTCCCCTTCTGTGGTGTTTGTATTGGTCGGTGGCTTAGGTGTTACTATTTGCTTTAACGACTGTTGCCCAGCCTGTATATTACACTCTGTTTGTGTCTCCATATCTGAGAGGGCCCTTCGGCCCCACGTCCCTCCCCGAGGTCCCTCCTCCCACTTCCATACCCCTGAAACACTGGAATTTGTTTGTATGTTGTTGTCTTCTTCTTTATTTTAACCTTGGGAGGGGGCCAGGTGGGCTGTCCGTAGGACAGAGGCCAGAATGCTCATGGTGAAGGAAACTTAGGTGCCATTATCAGGTGAAATGATTTTTCTTCCTGGCCAAGTCATTTTCAGTGCAGTCTGGGTGGTGTTCCCATAGCCCACTGCATGCCTGGGGGATGTGCTCCAGGCTTTAATGTCTCAATAAAAGGAAAATGAGGAGAGAGGGGGGAAAAGAGCCCTAGAACAAACCCCAGGTGCACGGGCTGATAGCAGGGCAGGGAAACAGAGCTGCCATTTTCCTCCTACAATTTATCATGTCCTGGCTTTTCATTTTCTGTCTTTGTTTGAGCGTTCTTTTAAAAGAAAGAAAAGGAGTATTTATTGCTGGCATTTTTTCCCCCGCGACGGCTCGGAGAAGTGCCGGCTCTTTTCGGTCCTGTTGCTGCTGTTGTCGCTAGTGCCGGCCGCGGAGCAGCTAGCGCCGGCACACAGGGAGCTCCCGCAGCACCCGGCGTCCCGGAGGGCCCCAGCACACGCTGCGTCGGGCCCCAAGTTTTACCATACCACTAAGACTTAATTGTCGTGTGTTTACACTTTTTTTTCTTTCTTTCGGTCAGAGCATGCGGGCGGCTCTCTCTAATTCTTTTAGCAACCCCAGCCCTTAGATACATGGCTTAGTCTGCGCTGATTGCCACTTTTCCAATATCCTATCCCTCTGATAAGCAAAGCCTCAGTAGATAGGGCAGGAGGGAGTGAGCCTGGGGTATTGATCCCGTCCTCCTTCCCCCAGGCCCCTGCATTGTGATGGGGGCTTGGACTGCTGCTATCTCTGCTCTGTGGATAAATGGGATTCCAGGCTCCCAGGCCCTCTGACACTGACCTTATCCAAATTAGATTCACTGGGTTGGGGCTTATTTCTCTTCTTTTTTTTTTTTTTTTTTGTTTGTTTATTTTTTGTTTTGTTTTGTTTTTTAATTTGATGTATAAATAAATCTCTTGTTTGAAAAGAAATCCCCAGTTTTCTGAGCTGTATTATCATGCACATCTAAAAATAGCAGGACTAATTCTCCTCCTGCCTTACCCGCTGGGTTCTGTTCCCTAGCATCCAGCGGTTATCCTGCTACAGAAGGGAGGGTGGAGAGCCAGACCCGCGCAGATGAGTCAAGGTCAGGTCTCTGATCCAGGCGGCCTCCAGTGCTTTCCTTTAGTGTGCAGCACTCAGGCCAGACAACATCAAGCTCAGCCTGAGCGATCCACAGTTTGTAGCTTGCTTTTATTGCATTAGTGGTGTACGGGAGTGGGAAATCCGATTGCAGCTCTGTAATCTTTCTGCTGTTCCTGCCAGCCCTCCCTGCTTCCTGGCTTCTGGCAGAACAGCCCCATGCCACAGGAAGCTCTGTGTCCGCCTGGAGCAGGGCAAGCAGAGATTCCCCCAGGATCTCCTGGGCTGAGCCTTACCAAAACACGGCTAAACCTCCCCGTGTCCATCCCCCACCAGCAGGAGCGCCCCGCTACCAAGCAACCCCTGCTAAAGAGGATGAAATCTCTGACACCTCTCCATAACAGATTATTAGGGGCAGTTGCAAACCACGGGGTCCAGCAGTGATTCTTTCACATTCTGCATTAGTCACAGGAGGTCCAATCTGGCAAACTCACCTTGCACTGGCTCCGTAGCGTTCCAGAGCCTGGTGGTGGAGCCCCAAACCGCTCCTGGTTTGCTGATGCCACGCTCTGCCAGCCGGGAGCTTAGAGCACAGCGAAGCTGTGTCCCAGAGGCCAAAGGTACAAAGCCTTGCAACACCAGCAGACAGACCTGGGGAGGGCGGCCGGTGGGACCGGGCCTGAGGCAGGGCATGGCTGGCAGGAAACGAGAGCAAGGAGTCCCGGGAAATACACTTTGGTAGCTATTAGCCTTCACTTAGAGGTGACATTTTTTGAGATGTTGCCTCCTTGGCTTGTTCATTGCCCATCCACACATGGCCCATACAGTTAGCCAGGTGGGGGTTCAGAAAAACCGTGGGGCTCAGAGGAAGACGAGGAGATAGCGGAGCACTGTGGAATTTCCAAGCTGCAGCCTACGCACAGCTCCCGTGCTGCGAAGTCACGCCTCCCGCCCTCCGGGACAGGACCGGTGCGGACGCTGCTCCAGCTCGAGTCTAGGAAAGAGGATGAGCTGCAGCGGCTCATCAGCGTGGTTCAGAAGAGGGCTCAGATGAGGACTTTTCATCCAGAACCTGGGCGAGCCTGAAGCGAGAGAGATCCTTAGGCAGCATTGCCTGGCACAGCAGGGGGGTACCCTGGCAGTGCAGTGTCCCGTGGTCCTTTCCTCTCCTCCTCATCCCTGGGCCCTTTGGCATCGCTCCATTGGTGCAATTGTCCCCCAGTGCCACCTCAGTGCAGTGATTTGCTTCTTGCCATCCCTTGCAAGGTCAGCTAACTGGCCAAGAGACTCTTAGGGTGGTAATTACCAAATGATTAGCCATTAATCTATAGCAAGGTAGGAGAAAAAAAGAAGTGTGGAAAAAAAAAAAAAAACACAGATTGATGTTTCATCTGAGAGCTGTTTTGATCCAGTAGTAGCATCACTCCCTCCTATGGGTTAAATTGCTCTGGGGGGGTTCTTGAAGGTACCTAGAGCAGGGTGTGCTCCAGCAGCAGGAAGAAAGCGGTACCTGAGCCCCCCGCACGCCGAGGGTGAGCGCAGAGGGGTCCCACACAGGAGCATGCAGCTTCCTGGGAGGGCCTCCGCCAACTCAAGTGCAAGTCCCCTGCTTCCCCGCTCCCCTTTCATCAGAGGTGCTAAGGCGGTGCAGAACGTCCCTGCCGGACCCGGCCAAGGGCAGACAGGAGGCTCTGGACAGAAGCTGGTTGCGGTGGCATCCCTGCTGCACAGCCAGCAGCGGGTGGTGGGGTGGGACCACCGGCTCCCTCTCCAGTGGAGCACGTCCCTGTCCTCGCCCATCCATCACCTGCTGCGGGCACAGCGCTGCCTTCTCTTACCTAGGTGCCAGGAGGCCGCTGGAAATGCCCCATCTTACGCTGCAGTGCATTAGTTGTACCCAAGGTTGCTTTCTGCTTGGGAAGGGGTGTCCCAGAAAGCACCATCGCTCTGCCTGGGGACCGGCTGCTGGCAAAGTGCCTCGGAGGCAGGGACAGCTGCCTGACCTCCGCTCCAAGGGGTCATTCTCCAGATCCTTTCGCTGGGTTCTTGCCTGTGAAGAGACATACCAGCGTGGCACTTCTCCCTTCCCAAACCTCTATCCTGGGCGGCAACTTGGGGCGACACCAGCGGTACCTCCAGAGCCAGCCGGGCAGGTGGGAGAGCTGAGCAGGCGGATGAGGGGCTGAGCCGAGCCCCGCGGTGCACCCTGCTGGGTCTCACCCAGCTGCATGTGCGCCGAGCCCCAGCCCCTTCCCTGGGTGTGCTCAGGAGCCACACCAAAGCAGGCGCATCTGTGTCACAACCCCAAACGAGCCTGTAGTTTACGTACAAAGACACCCCGGCTGTTTTCCTGCTGGGGCTTATGTCTAGGATTATTCATTGCAATTCACCCTAGTGATGTTATTTTCCCTTATTTAATTACAAGATTTTTTTTTCCAGTTGTTAAATCATTTTCATTCAGTCAGGGGGAAAAAAATAAAACCTGAAGATTTCTTTAGTAAAAAAAAATCAAACTCAAATGGTAGCACCAAATTGATTGCAGAGACATAAGGGACAAAGGGAGCCATTTTCCCGATGTTAAGTTAAAAAAAAAAGAAACACAACTGTTCAGCAGAAATCACTGAGGGCTTGAGAGGGAGAGAGAGACTCAAAAGATTGATCTTCAAGCAATTAGAGAAGGGAATGCAATTAGAAAGGGGGCTGCTGGACTCCTTTGCTGTTTTTCTTTCCTGTACACAAACAACAAGCACACGCACACAGATTTTTGCAGTTTCAGGCTCAAAGAGCAGAGGGAAAACCCCATCTCGCGGGGCAGTGCTCATGGCCCGGGAGGACGGGAGAAGGGGGAACGTGGCGGCGGCTGCACGAAGCTCGGGGGGATCAGAAACATGTGGGGGGGTCCCGGGTGCATTTTGCTGTGCGAGGAGAAGCAGAAGGGGATGTGTCGGTGAGGGAGCTGGGAGCACGATGGCCGCTTGTGTGGTCAGCTGTGGTGGCACCTGGGTCCTGCAGAGGTGGTTCTGGGCACGCTGGGGGGGTCCCCCCGAGCTGACCGCGGGCAGCAAGCCTTCTGCAGGCAGGTTGAAACCCACCGTGAGGTTCCCACATTTGCAGCCGCTCCTGCTGTAGCACCGAGGTTTTGGGGTCCCCCGTCAGCAGCAGGGCAGGGGGTCCGTGCCCAGCTAGGGAGGGACACGAAGCCCTGGAGCTGGGGGGCGGCCTTCGGACCTGCATGTAACGTGCTTGGGGTGAATGCAACACGCGTATGGAGTCACATCCTCCACTGGCATAAAGCGGTGTTCGTGGAGGTATGCTGGCTGAGGGCCTGGTTTGTCTTTTCTTTTGCCTTTNTTTTTTTTTTTTTAAACGTGATTCCTTAACTCCAGTGGTTTTATCTTTTTATTCTTCCTCTTGCTGTAATTATCATTGTGGAATAAAGACTACAGACAGACAAACCACCCCAACCCCACTTTTTTTTTTTTTTTTTTGTAATCTGTGTTGTAAGTGCTTTTGTAAAAAATAAAAAATAAAAATAATAATAATGTAATGGACTTCTATGATTTTTTTTTGTTTGTTTGTTTTCCATCCTTTGTAATAATTTGTTTGTTTGGGGTCCAGGGGGGCATTTTCATGGTTATAATTTGTGTAGGCGGGGTGTTGCATCACCCTTCCTTTTACTTGTATAAAAAAAAAATAGTGACTCAGCTGTGGAAAAAAATGTACTTTTTTATAAATAAAGAATTTTAAAAAAAGAAACATTCTCCTCTTTTTGTACATCTGTGACTGCGTCGTTCTGCTTCCTGTGGCTCATAGCTGGAAGGAGCTGCAGTGGCAGAAGTGGCATCTGCTTTCCAACATCCCAGGTCCGCTCCCGATACGCAGCGTTTGGTAATGGGAGTTGCTTGCAGGTGAAGGCAGAAGGCTAAGGCTTAAGAGACCTCCAAAACAGCAAGTGGCCTGAGAAGGTGGACAGGGAATGGTGGTTTCTGCCACTGACATAGGTGGCATTATGTGAAATTCTTGGGCAGCACATTCAAAATAAACAAAAGGAGCGGGTTTTTTCCCCCCTTTCAGTGAGCTGGACGGAGAGGGAAAGGCTCAGGGATGGGCAGCAGAGGAGAGGTTTGGTGCGGACAGACGGCTCCTGCCAGCAGCAGAGCAGTGTGCGGCCGAGCAGCCGGGGGCTCGCTGGTGCCGGGGTCACTGATGGATGCTCTGCGTGTGCCTGGCAGCTCCCCAGAGCCCTGCTCCTGGCAGCGCCCGTGCCCCGTCCTGCTGCCGAACAGGGGCTGCGCTGGGGCACTGCACTTGGGAAGGGGCTCCAGAAAGCTCCTCCGGTAGATTTAGGATAGCTTCACATCACCCCTAGATGTGAAGGGGGGAAAAGCCAGGCAGGCTCCCATCATCAGGCTGCAACGTGGCCAAGGCAGTTGTGACCACTGTCCAGGCTGGATCTATATGTTCATGTAATTACCGCTCTTGTTTTCCCCTTTCCGCCAGCCCCTCCTAGGAACGACAGATGTTGGAAGCGTAGCTTTGCTTCAGCTGCAGCCGCTTGGGTCAGGAGCCCTAGGGGGGGCCATGCGATGCCGAGGGGCAGCATCCCGCAGAGCAGGAGCCCCTGCAGCTGGCCCAGCCACATCAGCCAAGTCTGGGGGTGGGGAGAAAGGGGAGAAAGAAAAGGAGCACCGGGGAGCTGGCATGGGGGACTGGGATGGTAAAAAGGAGAGGAGGGGCTGCCTTTGCCCATGGTCCTGCTGGGATGAACCCCTGGGAAATGCCGCGCTGATTTCCCAGGCCGTGCCTTACAGTTAAGCGATGATGGATAAAACCCATTGCGTGGGGCCTCTCCTCAGCAGCTCAGGTTGCAGAGAGCTGAGCGCAGCGGGAGCTGACTCCCATACGGTGCCCCTAAGTATTGTGTTTCTCTGGAACAAAACAGAAACACGTTGGGGGCAGGAATGCCAGCAACGCATGTAGCCCATGGCAAGATGGCAGCGTGGCTTGGATCTCTTCTCAAAGCCACATCTCTGCAGGCGAGCACTGCTGGCCACACAAGCAACTTCAGAGCCCGCTCAATCAGCAGAGGAGCCAGCAGAGAGCCAGTGGAAGAGCTAGGCCAGGTTGGCAGGGGACAAACAAGAGGATCGTGTCTGCTCCCAGGCTGCACACCCACCTCCGAGTGGTCCGGCAGCAGGGAGCCAGTCCAGCGGCGAGCAAACAGCAGCAGACGTACCTGCCTGCAACTAGCCGTGCACAGGGCGCGGGGCAGAAATAGCCCTGCTGATGATACAGAGCCAGGTTCCCAGCTGGTGTAAGCACATCCAACTTTTCCGACTACGAAGGAGTTATGCTTATTTCCACCCACACAGAGTAACGTAGCCTAAGCAGGATTTGTGGTGAGTGAGAGTGAGACACAGCCCAGCGTAATCAGGCAATTACCAGGCAACCTGTCCGATACCCCTGGGCACAGGCACCCGGGAATGTCCCTTGCATGCTGGGACTGAAGCCTTGCACGCCGCTCACAGCCAGGCAGATCTCCCAGGGATCCACATTCATGGCACAGTGGGAGCTGGAGCTGCATGGGGCAGTAGGAAGGTGTCCAGCAGTCAGAGAAGGCAGCAGGGCTGGGAGATGTCAAACCAGGCTGGCTGTGGAGGGGTGGCAGCTCAGGGGGCACTGGAGACAGGTCAGGTCACAGGGCATCGGTCCAGAGATACGTGACGCAGTCCCACATCGGAGGTAAGAGGCTCGAGGCAGAGCACTCAAGGGCACAAGTACTGCTGAGTCTCCTACTGCTAGTGCTGGAAAAGTTGAACCAAGAGAAACTTCCCTGTTCAGAGCAGAGCTGGGTGAATTATTTGTAGTAACAAATATGTTTGATTAATTTTTTTTCATGTTTTCAGATTATTTGCAAACTTGCATTTGAGTTGTATGAACATATTTGTTAGAGGAAATTGCTTTATGCAAATGTATTCCAGCTGGGGGACCTGTGACACTGAGAAGTGCTGTTGAGCCTCAAATGCCCTCCGTGGTGCCTGGCAGAAGGCGAAGGGGGGCTGGCTCACTCCTCCTCCGAACAAGGCATTTCACAGCCTTCCCAGACGTGTTTGGATGCGGGCTCTCTCTTACATAGCTTTTGCAGAGAAAGATCAGCCTGTAAAAAACTCAATGGGTGTTGCACTCCTAAAATTTTACATACTAGCTAGCAGAAATAAGAGAACCAGGCATGGCTGTGCAGGCAAAGCAGGGGCAGAGCATTGCAGATGTGTACATGATTTAAATGTACATTAAAAAGGTTGCATCAGCCCCAAAGGGCCAAGTCATTGAGAGGTCCTGATGTATGGATACCGGTCATTGGAGCGGCTCCCTTAGCCCCAGCAGCTGGGGTGAACATTGTGGCCTCACCTGGCTGAGCCCAGCACACGGTGAGTTAGGGACACTCCTTCCCTGTAGGTGTCACAGTTCCTGAACCAAATCCAGGTCCGGTTGGAAACATGAAGTTTTTGTTGTTGTTGTTGTTGTTGTTTGTTTGTTTGTCTGAACTGTGTGGAATTTGGGGAAGAAAATGGCTTGTGTGCGAAAGAGGCACTGAATGCCCTTTCACCCCTTTGCAGAAATCACTGCCCTGTGGTTTGCTGGTGAGCTCGGGAGGAGCAATTCCATGCTGGTGAAATCCCTGGAGATGAATATGGGTCAAATCCTAAGGGATCAAGGGCAGCACCCTTTGAGCAGCTGGGAAGGGAAGGGGTTTCTCTCTTAGTGCCTGGTTGCCAAGCCTTTTCCTAGCCTAGCACCTGAGTGCCTGCTGCATCTGGGGCTATGCAAAGCAACCCTTTGTCTCCATCCATCAGTCTGCGAACCACCGTTAGCCCCATGGAGAGAGGTGCCTGAATGTTTCTATTTCTCCCTTATCTCTCTGCTCCTCTCAAACTCCTGCCAGCCTGTTTATCTCACAGTTTTGAAAAGAAAATTGCCAACTTCACACCTGTCAGGTTTAACTGATTGCCTGTCGCTCGGAGGGAGGGAGCCCATCCGTATGGCCCCGGCCTCACAGGCTCGGCTCGCCAGGGGAAACATCTCCATCCCTCGAGGAACAAAATGCTTCATTTCCCATCTCCTGGCCTCATTTCATCGTCCTGCTGTAGCTCCCAGCCCTTCCAATTACCTCTTTACAATAATAATGAACAGTAGCTTTCTGCCGGCACGCAGCTTTGTCCACCCAAAGAGCTGAAACACTCATCCTCCGAGGTCCACAATTTCCCCACTGTGCAAAAATTGCCCTTCCCCAGTGGTGATGCAGAGAAGTGATGTGGCTTCAGCAGAAGTGTGCAGGGAACCAGGGACAAGGCTCAGGGAGGCACTCAGGAGATCTAAATCCTTGCCTTCTGCCTATGGGATCCATACAAACACACACTCCCCAGCTGGTGCCTTTCCATGGGTCCGGTGCATCTCCCTTCCCCTATCCACCCTGGATCTGGAGAACGAAGGAGATTGGATCCTGGCTGCGCCCTTCCCAGCAGCTTAGCCGAGGAGGCGGTGGGAGAAGGAGCAACAAGCAGGGGCACCCGCTCCAGCTGCTGCCAGCTGTGCGAGGTCCACGGCTGTTGATATGAATGCTGCAGCTGTCTGGGATTATGAATGGATACCGGAGTGGGAATGCCGAGTCTGAATGGCTTGAGTAAACACTGCAGAGCAGTCCAGAAATAATGGCATGGGGGGGGTTATAATAGGAAGGAATAATAATTAAATAGAAATTAGTTACTTAAATGGTCACTTCCTGGGGTTTCGTTGATGTCCGATTAACTTAACTTAATTTGCATAAGCAATAAATGTTTAATTATGTTATTAATATATTTGAGTTGAGGAGCTTATGGGGTTTTATAATTGGCATTTAACTAGATAGTTCCAGCGTATTAACTGATGTTTTATAGCTCCATGCAAGGTTTCCCAATTATAACTGACCTAAAAATTTGCTTGGAGGACCTGCTTCGAAAGTGTTACCTAAGCAGCAGAATAGAGGGAGCTGAAGAGGAGGAAGCACGGAGCAGCTCTGCACCCTCCACGGCAGCTTCGGGACCCCTCTCGCCTCCCCAGGATGCCCTTTCCTTGAGGCTCACAACCTTCCCTGTGTCAGAGACGGGGTTACCTCCCCTCCCTCAGCATTCAGCTGACTGCCGAGCCCAAAAGGCTGACACACAGCAAGGGATTAGGGTGGGGAGAAGGAGATTTAGGCATGGGGAAGGCTTGTCCGGTGGTTACAGCGTGACGCTGGGGCTGTGCTCAGCTCTGGCAGCCTCTGGGGCTCTGTGTTCAGCTCCCAGCCCTCGCTTGCTCCCCTGCTGCAGGTCGCCACCAATTTCTTTCTTGCCAGGGAGGTGGTAAGGAACATGCCTTAAGGTCCATTTTCAATAGACTTGCTGAAAAGCTAGACTCAGGTATTTTCTCCTTTTTTATCTTCCGGGTGCTCTTCCTTTTAAAGATATGGGAAAGGATGCAGAGCATTGCAGCGGCTGTATTACAGCGTCCTGCATCTATTATTGGCCTCTTCACAAATGCACTAACCTCTGCCTCAGCCAGGACTGCTGAGGCACCAAGGTGGTCATTATTTCCACCCACCTGATGAAAGCATTGAGCTGGATCAGGCCCACCACTCCTCCTTGCAGACCCTGGGCAGAAACATGTCCACTGGCAGTGATCCCCTCCTGACAGCTCCTCCTGAGACCTGTCAGTTAGTTGTTCTTAATCTATTTTCTATTCCTTCTCTATGCTTACTTTGATGAGATGACTGGTTTAGTGGGCAAAAAATGACATTGTGTTTGACTGACAAGACCTATTTCCGTGAACTGTGTAGACTGGCATTGATTATATTCCTGCCTTTTAATTCTTTATTAACTGGAACCTGTGTTCCAGTTTTCTTTGATGCCAGCAAATCAGCCTATAGTTTTCAAGTCATTCTCTGTGTCCTCTTCCAGTCTGCTAGAATTTAACCTCCTAGAATTTAACTAGTNATAAAAAAAAAAAAAAAAAAAAAAAAAAACTTACCGCAGAGAGCTAGGGGTCTCTTTGGCTAAGTTTTCAACCTATTTGTTTATAATAAGTGCAGTATCCTAAGAGATGGTGTCCAGCAAGCTGCTCGGTTCTGCCATCCTCCAACACCTAGAAATTGTTTTGTCATCTCAGAAGCCATGAACAAATTTCTGTTTCTCTCCCGAGACAGATCATGAATAGTTATTCAAATCTTCTGCCTTTTCTGAATTATTACTGCCCTCTTGACCATCTCCATCTGGTAAAGTGCCTATACAGCACTGCACTTTTTTTTTTTCCCCATTGCATTCCCCAGGGTGACCTTAGCTTTTGTATCAACAGCCCGTCCTTCACAGCTTCTCTTTCATACTGACTGGTCTCCCTCTTTCCAGCTTTTCTGTTTGATCTGTATTGGAGACAGGGGGAGCTCCCCATGTGCGAGCTAACAAATACCCAGCTGGATAAGGTTACATGGATAAATATTGGTGGTTACACACTAAGGCAGAGACTGTCCTGCAGCGCTAGGAGACGTTTGGAAAGTTAGGAGGGAACACGTGTTAGGAGTCTTTCTTGCCATGAGCAGGAGACAGAAATCAAGAAAAGGGTCGGGAAAATAATGTTTGAGTGCCTTGTGTGAGAGCTGTAGCCCTGTCCCCCTTCCTGCTTGCACAACTCTTCGCTTTTGGCCAGCAGAGCAGTCCCCCCGCTGCCGGCACACCTTGCACCTGCACCCAGCTCCAAGCAGTCTGCCTGCACGGGTGCGGACAGGGAGCTGACCTCATCCTCTGGGGACACCCAGGATACGGCTGTCCTGTGGTCTAAGCACCCTGCAGGCAAAGCCAGGCAAGCGTGGCCCAGGGCTCATGGCCAAGCAGAGTGAGATGTTCCCAGGAGTGATGCTGAAGATTGCTGAGCAAATTAACTCTATTAACACAAAGAGTCTGAGCTGCAGTCCCTGTACCTTCTATCTGACACAATTCATCTGGTGGCTGCTTGTAATAGCATGACCTTAATGGGCTCATCAAGGAAGCAAGGCTGTATCTCTGGCTAAACATGGCTTTGAGACCTGCTGTGCTCTGGGCAGCTAGAGCAGGCTGCCAAGATCAAGAGAGACACATTCGGGTGTAATGGGAATTGGGATCTGGCCCCTTCGTTCCTCCAGGAGAGGCAATTTCAAGTGTCATCACCTCCTCGAGACTGTACAGCAGAAGAAATAAATTACCAAAGGGATTTGATTGTTCATTACTCTGCTGAGCTGCAAGGAAATGAAGCAGAACTAAAATTAAGGGTTGGGAGGCAGAGGAAACATCAGATAACTCAGGGCTCATCAGCCCCAAACCAGGCTGGGGCACTCTCCGTTCTGCTGCACCAAGCTACACAGCCCTGGCCCTGGGAAGCCGGGGGTCTGTGGTGCTGGGCAGGCGGGTTGCAGAGAGGGCAGGGGGAGCTTTGCACTGGGTCTGGGTTAGAGACAGCAGAGACGAGGTCCTGTCTGCCCCCTCTTTGCTAGAGCCACCGAGTGTCACAGAGAGACGGGGACATCCCAGAATCTGGAGATAATGCAGGCATTTCCCGGCTGGGTGGAAAGCACCGGGACACAGCATGCGTGTGTGGACAGAGAGGAGCACAGACGCTGCTGCAAATAAGCAACTGCTGTCGCAGCCTCCAACAAGTGGCTCTTCCTGTTGCGCAGTAACTGCTAAGCTCCGTCCTTCCATAAACAAACGTGCTTCCTTCCGAAGCTGTCAAACCGCGTGTCCAGGTGCTGTCTGACAACCACCACACTTTGCTCCAGAAGTGGAAGAGGACCCAGCCCCGTGAGAGGTGCCTGCAGGGCAGCTCCCACCACAGCAGCCACCGCAGAACTCGCACCTCGTCTCGGCTGGATCCCACGGGGTTAACGCGCTGCTCCTGCTGCTCTTATGCAGCGTTACTGGCTGGGAAGGAGACTGGGGAGGCATGTGAGGGAAGGTCAACAGGGGTTAAAGCCGCATTCCAGGCATGCTTTTGCAGCCAGCAGCTACTTAGGCAGGGGTGGCTCTGCTGCGTCCCATGCAGGAGAGGCGAGGGAGGGAGCTGGTCACTGCAGGCAGGGCTGAGCTGCCCCTGCCCGCGGTGAGGGGCACAGCGGTTGCCGGCACAGGAATGTGTGTGAAATCCCCACTAACACCAAGCGCATCCATGTGTCCGCTGGCAGCTGGGCACGCTCTTCAAAGCAGCGCCCTGCGGGGGCTGGCTCTGCACACCCCCTGCCAGGCTCTCCCCAAACCTCATCAGAGACGAGCGAGTGGTTCGCATGGTTTTTAAGTACCAGTTGGGCTAGGAAAAATTACAGAGGAAAATGAAACAGGCAGGGTTCTTAAAGGGACGTCGTGATTAGTGCCTAGACAGTGGGGTACCCGTGCCCCAGCACACGCTCGGGAGCCAGGGATACCCAGCCATTTGGTTCCCAGCAGAGCAATTAGAGAGGGGATACACCAGGTCTCTCCCAGAGGGGTTTGGCAGTCATGAGGGCTTCCCACTCATGGGAGGGAGAGGGAGGACAATGCGGAGAGCGGTCAGGAGCATTTGTTTGTTTAACCACACTTGGCCACATGAGTTTTCAGCCCCACACAAAGCATAGCTGAGACCCTCCCAGCACCCATTTGCTCTGACCAGCTGCGGCGAGATGCCACAGCAAGCGGAGCAGCCGCTGGGGAGCCGAGCTGCTCCCACCCTGCTGGGGCCCGGGGGTATTTCCAGGGGATGGGGCTTCAGGCACGGCCTGGCATTCGCATGTGTGGTGGTTAATTGCATAAATGAGTTACATCAGCAAGCACCCTGGCTGGAGAGGCTGTGACGTTTTTTAAAATTCCTCCTGTCTTGCATCAGGGCAGAGAGGCAGCGTGGCAGTGCTGCCTTCCTTTCCGTGTTCAACCTTTGTTTGGCTGGCTGCAGCTCCAGCTCCCCCAGGGGACAAGACCAGAAGCATCTTCTGCAGCTGGAGAGGTCCTGAGCTCCTTCTGTGGGCTCTGGGCACGGCTGGGGAGGGCTGCTGGATCCACTCTGCTCTGGCTATACCTTTGTCACCAAGTGAAGCCATGAGATTCCTCCTGCTCAGAAATCCCTGCCAGCAACCTTAGCTAACCAAACTGCTCCTCTTTTCCCCAGGCTGAGGTCTGCCTCCCCTGCTTTCTCCCACCTTAGGCCACCAGCTGAACACCTGGTAACAGAGGAGCTGCTTCGGGATCCTGCAGGAGTTAAGTGGTGCTGCAACCCCCAAGCTGAAAGGGACCCCTTGCAGAGGGACGGGGGCACCTCGCTGTGAAATGCACTCTCAGCAGTTCCTTGCTGTCTGGCCACCTCCACCTGAGCCTGGGCGAGGATTGGAGCTGGAGCGAGGTCTGAGCAGGGCTTTGGTGCAAAGAGCCCGAGGTGTCATGTTCCTCTTCTCCTCTCCGCTTTGCGTGTGGCCATTCAGCAGCAAAAGGAAGGGGCACTGAGGTTCCGGGCTCAGCTTTGCACGGCTGGAGGATGCTGCTGCTGCTGGGCAGGGCGGCACTCCCGCCTCACACCAGTGCCCCTGGGCCACTGGCTCAGCTTTCCAGCCAGTGTCTTTCCCTTCTTAATCCCTTTTATCCTCTGGATGCTTAGCTGTCCCTGCAAGGGATTCACTTAAGATACACAGCGAAGGGGACTGCCCCTGAGAAACCCACCTCCCTCCCCCAGACTTAAGATCCCTTTAAAATCTCCAGCGACTGCAAGCACCGCTGTTTATCCCACCCTTTGGCCCAGCAGCTCTCTGCTCACATCTCTGGGGAGCAGCATTTCATTAACCCCCTGCAAACAGAAGGTGCCACGAGGCTCCGAACCAGCTTGTGCCTGGGGGTGTGTATGCTACTGCAGCGTGTCTCAAATTAGCCAATCCTGCTTGTCTTTAAAACCTAACTGGGGATGTATTTGCTCTGCCAGCTTTTCAGCTCAGTTTAATTTAGCTCTGCAAACTTGCTGTGTCTCAGGCTCCCTGGAATGTGTCAGGTGGGGTGCTTTATAAATATGCATCATCTGATCTCATGGCGTTACTGGAAGGTTCAGCGGGCAGAAAGAGTCCAGCAAGTGCTAACCCCTTCCACTGGATCAGGACAGCAATCCAGGTCACAGACAGGCTTATTTTGAGCTGGCGCTGTACTGGGACAGCCTGCTTCAGCCATGCAGGCTGTATGTGCCTGAACAGGGATGCAATCGAGCACCAAGGTTACATTAACTCTAGCAAGGCTGGCAGCTAGCAGAGCTTCAAAGCTGCCAGCCTAATGAAAGGAGAAGAATCACGACTCCTTCCCATTGATTTGCAATGCGGCTGTGAGCAAAGCAGCACGTTGCCGAGTGCCTTGGCTAGCCAGCCATGAAATGGATGGGGATTTGTTTTGTGTGGGGAGGGGATAAACAGAAAGGGAACCCTTCTTTGCAATTGGTTACGAATGCAGGCAGACCTTTCAGCAAACAGTTTATTAGAGGTGTTGTGAGTTGTTAGGCTGGTTTCTTGTGAAGCACTGAAGGATCAGGTTGAAGTTAGGAGGAGGCAAAGACAGAAGAATGCCTGGTTCCCTTGGAGCAAAGCAGCTTCCCCAGAGCTGCAGCGAGCTGGGGCTGGAGGCTGACCCAGCCTCAGATTTGCTGGGGGCTGCACCCGTGCGGGCGGGACGTCCCTGTGCACGTACTGCACCTCAGGCTGGACTGCCCGGCCGATCCCAGCTTTACATTAAAAGTCAGCCCCAGCGCAGCACACCCCCCCGGTGGGGATGTGACGTCTCCTGCTCCCAAGCCTGGATCCCAAGCCCAGCCACGTCCTTCATGATGCAAACGTCCCAGCCGCAGAAGCAGCTTTAAGAGAAGAGACTTTACTTCCAAAAGCGCGCCAGACGCTGCCTCTCCTTTCTGTCCCTCCTGCGAAGCCCCCCGCATCACACCCCCTGCACCAAGAGCAGGCGAGTCACTTCCTCTGCGCTGGCATTCCCTCCTCTGGAAGCCTTCCAGTTTATCCGTCTTCGCCTCACTTCAAGTTCCCTTTGGGAACATCTCTCTCTCTCCTGCGAGCTGGTTCCCCAAAGCCGTCATTGTTCCCCTGTTTTTATTTACTGTTGCGCTCTGCAGCTGCACTATTTCACCCTGCGGGCACGGCGCGTGTGGACAGCTCCGTCCGTTTGTCTCGCTGCTTTGAAGCACTCCCATGGCTGTTTGCGTGGACCAGGCAGTAAATCACAGCCACGGCTCCGTCCTGGCAAATGGAGCCATCAGCCCTGCGGCTGTTTGGACAAGGGGGTTTTTCACAGCCAGCGCTATGAAGCTATGCATGGGTTGTGCGCTGCGATCGTGCCTGGCGTGTCTCTCCTTCTAGCAGACGTTCTTCACTTGTCTGGGAGATGTGGACAGCCAACACCATTGGGCTGCTGGATGTGATTGAACTGAGGATCGGGACTGGTGGATTACAGTATCAGCATCTCACAAAAATGTTTTAATTGATCTTCTTGGTAGAAAGATCATTGTCTATTGCTGGTTCCTTTTGGAAACGCAGACACGCTCCCGGGTGACAGGGAGGATGCTTTATGGACAGATAACCACGTTTCTTCCTTTCCTGTGTCTGCTTCCATCTCCAGAAGAGCTGGGGGAGAACAAAGCAATGAACCAAACTGCTCCGCAAGAGGCTGGGGGTGGGGTGTCCTTCTTTTCTCCTTAATTGTAATACTTTGAATTAATTCAGTTTCCAGCAGGAACGAGGAGTTCCCAGCAGCCCTCAGACATCCAGATAAGGCTGAGCTGTTCATTCAGCCCCTTTGGGTTCTCTGGTACCTGCCTCCCTGCCAACTGCTTCACACAAACTTTTTGGAGAGTTTTAAATTATTTGAGCGTGACACAGAGCAGGGGGTTTTACATTCTTAATTGGCAAAAGCCTTTTCCCACTCCACTCTGGAGGCCCTTGAGCTGTCCTGCCAATTTATTCTGATCCTGATTCACAAGCCTTTCAAACATCTTCCCAGTGCTGCCCAAAAGTCCTGTCCGTGTAACCGAATCCTCATCCACCGGTTCTTAGAAGCTGCTCCCGAGGCTTCCCCCGTGCCCTCCTGCTGGACTCGCAGCTCCCTTCCTGCAGCCCCCTGCCCCCTGGGAGACAGGGCCTGGCAGGAGGTGTCTCGAGGCGCTTGGCAAGCAGCCCTCCCAAATGGGTCAGCTGCAGCTCTGCCCCAGGAAGGGGAGACTGAGGAAATAAACAGCTGGGGANAAAGAAAGAAAAGAAAAAAAGAGGGAAGAGCCAGCAGAAGGGAAGGTCTCTCTCTGCCTCTTCCTGTTTTCCCCCTCGCTGGACTCCTTCAGAGACAAGCCCAACACTTCTGCAGGCTGGCTCGGCCTGTCCTTGGGGAGCAGACCTGCCCGTGCAGGGGCAGGGCTTGTTGTCACAGGATTTTGTCGTTGCTTGGTCCTTGCCACCCTCTGGAAGTGCTGCATTGCCACGCAGCCTTGTCATAGGCAGCTGGAATGGGTACCAGCACCGGGATGTTCACACCACAGCCTCGAGACCTTGGCAAGAAGTAAGCACTGATAGACACCCCAAAATATCTGCATTTCTCCTTGTGCTTGCCCATTTTTTCCCTCTCCTTATCCCTTTACTGTCTGTACTCAGTGCCCTATATTTACCTCTCATCTGCAAACTGATGGCTGTGTTTTCATTTCTCTAGATCTCCGTGGCCCCTCTCTGCTATTACACAGCCCCCTTCCCGTTCCTGCAGATTTGTTTCGGCTTTATTCATCTGTTTCCCCATCCCTCTTCCTCCTTCCGCCCCCGTCCCCCACGCACACACACACACCTGCTGATTTACAGCGAAGGCAGGAGGCTGATGTTCCCAGCTCGTTACCTGCCAGCCAGAGCGCCATTAGGGGCTGATCCATCATGGAAATGCCCCAGCCAAAGTGACTGGAAGATTCTTTACCGTCACCGTCCCTGCCACAATCCCGAATGTCGTCCGGGGGCTTGGATTGCAACGTGTCAGCTGTCTGCCTGAGCACGGCTGTAAGCAAGCTGTCTCAAGGCAGAAATATTATTTACAAGATAATGTGGCTTATGGAGAAGGGAAGAGAGAGAAAAGTGACTGCCAGCGCCGAGGACGCTGGGGAGCGGAACCTTGCGTCTTGATGACTACAGCATCCTGCCACTTGAAGACATACAGCTCTGAGCTCTTAATTGGGGAGCGGGGAAGGCAGGGTGAGGGCTGCCGGCTGGTGCAGGCTCTGGGGTATCCTTGTGAAGCAAGAGAAAAGCAGGTCTGCATGGAAGTCCTCAGGAAGGGGTTGGGGGATCAGTGTCAAGACAGTTCCCTGGGCAAAGTCCTCATCGGTTGCAACGTCTCGGTGCAGTGCTGGGAGTTCCCGTGCTGTGCACTGACACAGTAATCACCGCAGGTCTCTGCTCTGCAATTTGCTGGTGTTGACCAGCGAGGGGATTTCCCCGGGACATGCTTACACACCTCGCTTCACTCCCGGATGACAGCAGCACATCTGGGCGGTGGAGAAGGCTGGCTGTGGGGTGCGCCCTGGCAGTAGGACTGCTGGCGAAGCCCAAGAGCGGTCAGCTCTGCGCCTGGCTGCTGGGAGCGCAGCGGGTCCAGCCTCAGGGCTGGGCGAGGGCTGCACCCCTGGCTGTGGGGCCAGGAAGTCCTGTGTGAGTGGTTCTATGCGGTTTGGGAACATGTGCACGTACTTTTTATAACTGTGCAGCCTGGGCATCATTTTGAGACCTTGGGAATGGGTAGTTTAGTGGAGATACTGGCTATGCACCGCTGTGACAACTGAGGCCATAACTGCTGCAGAGTAAGGTCCATATAGTCCAGTGTCTAGTCTCTGAGAACAGGGCAGCAAGAAAAGCACAAGAACTAGGTGTGACAGACAAGTTCCACAAAGCACCTTTTTCAGTCATCCCTGTCTTGCTCCCTTCCCCTGGATTTCTTTTCCTTCTCCTCCTCCTTCTTCCTCCATTCCAATTATCTCCTTCTTTCATCACTGCCGGAGCTGTAAGTACAAAGTACCAATTAGCTAGTTTTCAAGTTTAATTAGGTTGGAAGGTAGAGCAAATTAAATCCTTTTATCGTACGTTTCAAAGCGGTTTCCCATCAAGCCCATGGGACAGGCTTCCTTTGAATGAGGTCCACGTTACTCACTGAGGAGCTGGCCCATGTCACAGAGCTCTCCAGCCATGGGGCAAGCAGGAGATGGAGTGCAAGACATGATCCCTCTCTCCCTCATCTCTAAATCCTACACTCAGGACATCTATTTTGTAAGGTTTAGGGATGACAGGCTCTGATGCACATCCCTCTGCTCCACCTCAATAAATTGAGCATTGGTCCTCAGCTTTTCTAATCTCTACACTAAAAGCAAAGCTCTCCTCCATTTCAACAGGGCCAGGAATTCAGTGAAGAGACTGTGACCAAGCCCTGCTGAATGCTTTCAAGATAATTAGATAATATCAAGTGGCAGGTCCACATGAGTCCCATGCAGGTGCGCTACACTGGAGGCTGCTTTGAGGCACCTTATTTCCCTCAACCTTTCCTTCTTCCAGGACAGAACAAAGGCAGAAGAATGGATCCAGGAGTAACCACCCATTTTAAGGGAAAATTGCAGAACAGATTAGGAAACGGTTAGACCTTGGAGACACAGCGAATGTAGCCCCAGGTTTCTGTCCCTCCCGAGCAATGACTACTACATTTCTGTATGGCCTGTCTCCATCCGTGAAGCTGTCTGCACATGGCTGCCTGGGGCAGCTTCAGAGCACGTTGGTGTCTCTGTTCCCTGGGCCCCTGGCTCTGCTGGTCTTTGTCCCCGCTGTGTGGTCAGATGCTCTAACCCTCTGTCCTGTGCTTCCCTGTGTGTTGCAGACAAGCCACTACCTCAGGGTGCCCCGGGAGGCATTATTGGGATCATGGGAGGCGTCATCGCAGCAGCTCTCATCATCGTGGTGGCTGTCACCGTGTTTATTGTCTACAGGAGGCAACAGAAGAACTGCACAGACACAGACCACGACCTGTAAGTAGCACCGCGCTGGCCGGAAGCACAGTGCATCCTTGGGTACGGGTGCTATGGGACGGGGCGGCAGATACAGAGCACCGCTGGTCCTTTCACTGCCTGCACGCAAGAAAAGCCAGGAGGGAAACATTTTTCCTGACGTTTCTTCCTGACTGCCACCCTCCGCCTCACTCTTCTGACTCGCTTCCTTGGGGCCCCCTGGTGCTTTCCATCCTGCTCTTTCCTATTTCTGAATGCTTATTGCAAGCATTAAGCGGGAGCTGAAGAACAAGGATGTTCTCCCAGATGCTTGCTTCTGCAGTAGCGCATCCCTGAGCACGGTGCAGCTGCTCAGTGCCACCCTCACCTCCAGCGGTAGGAGAGAATCCTGCTCCTCCTTTGTCAGAGAAATGGCTTCAGGCTCCTGAATTGGACTGAATCAGGTTCTGCCATCAGAAAGGGATTTCTGACAGACCCTGAGCTGCTCTGACCATATCCCAAAGAGTCCAGAAAGGATTCGCATCCACCCACCATCCCAGATCCTTACTTGTGGTGCCAGCCTGAAGGCACAAACTCTGGCAATTCTGGAGCAGGTTGAGGTGAAGCCCCATGGGCTCTTCTCCGGTGGGTGCTTGCTCGGCTCTGCCCCACACCATGCAGGGGCATGGAGCCCAGCAGGAACTGCACAGCATGAACAGAGCCCTCTTCAGAAACCTTTACCCTGGCCTCTCCCTGCAAAGCTCTGTCTTGTCACTGCCTTTTCACCGGAGCATCCCCCCCTTCCCACCTTGCATGGAGGCACTGAGAGCCCAAAGGCTGAAAGTTGCTTTCATCTTCCACACTGCCCCCCTCGCTGTTGTTACATGTGGTTGCATTTTGTGCTCCATTTAATCCCATTTGAGAGAGGGCATTGGAGGATAGCGAGGGAGGGAGGGAAGGGAACCGAGGAAAGCAAGAGGAGAGACAAAGGCACACAAACAAAAAATAGCACCACAAGGTGAAATTGCATCAACAGCATCAGCCCTATGACAGACGCATTCAGACGCTCCGCTCCCCACAATGGCCCTCCAGGAAGGCACAGGGAACAGCCACTTTAGCTGAGAAGAGAAATACAATGGTGCCCCACACTGCAGAGGTGCTGCCTCTATTGTGGAGTCTGCTCCAAAGCCCTGAGAAGTTAATAGCATTTCTTTTCTTTGGAGCCATAAAGTCAATGTTTTGCAGAACCTCTGGGACCCATTTTACCCTTCCTCTCACCCATAAACTCCAGTCCCATGTCAGAATGCATTGGGCTGCCAAGGAAAGTCACCCATCCCTATCAGAAGATCTGGTGAAATTTGTAGAGAGAGAAGGGAGGGGAAGCTAGCTAATTAGTGGATCAGAGTTTTAATAAGTTTTGTAAAAGGATTAGACACATCTGCACATACGAACAGAATGTAGAGAGACAGGCTCTGGGCTGGGATTATAATGGCTGCCAATCCCTGCGCTCTGGGACAAAAGCTGATCCCCTGATCGGGGGTCAGGGAGAACCCCCTGCATGTGGATGAGGAAGATTCAATCTCCTGCTGGAAGCCTGTGGCAGGGGCTGGAGTTCCCGATAAGCCCCCGCCCTGGGTGTGACATTACCTTGCTGGCTGGCAGTGACCATGGGATGCTTTGGGGCCACTCCAAGACAGCGCCGGGAGGCAGGTACCCCGGCTGCCCCCTGGGATCTGCAGTCCGACGTGAGGATTGGCCTGGAGTTAGGAACGGGGTGCTGGGAGGGAGTTTATTGCTGCTAACAATGCTAACTGGGGTGAGAGAAAGGACAGGGGAGGTTGCTGAGAATAAGCTATATGATTATATTGACAGTTTGGTGACAAACATTCAAACCTTTAGTGCACACGGGATCCAGCCTGTTACGGCATATGACAGCAAGCAGACCCCTTTCTCCTGCTCTCTAACCAGCAGCCACTTCTTTACCTGCAGAATTGACTTGCCTCCGTCCCACAAACCGGCCCCTCCACCGAAGAGGAAACAGGAGATGAAAGGCCACCTGACTGCAGAAGACATCCAGGTACGGCTCCCCGGCCCCGCTGCGAGCTCCTTCCTCTGGCAAGGAAAACTGGTTTCAGGCAGTGCCCAAAGTGCCTAAATTTTGGAACACGGGGTTTGCAAGAGCAAAGGAGTCCATGGCCTGAGTTTGAGGGGCAGCAGGTAAGGACTTGTCTGCCCACAATTCCCGAAGATTGGCACTAATTGAAAGCTGTAATTTGGATCCTGTTTGCTCCCTTTAGGAGGGATTGAATTCTGAATGAGGTGGTGTTCAGATGGACTTTTAGGTGTGAGGGGTTTTGAGTATCCCCACCATTTTGAATGGCACAAGTAGTTGTGATGAGAAGAGGAATGTGAGAATGAAATAAAGAGAACAGGAGGCAAATAATATGGGAGGAGCAAGGGAGAAGGTAAGATGCACTGCCCTTCATGGTGGTACCTTGTGGTGGTGTCACCTGAAGCAGATGTTGCCCCAGGCTGTGGCAGAAGGACAGCACTTGCTCCCCTCATCCCTCTCCTCCCTCCTCTGATACAGGTCGTCCACTTGGACAACATGAAGCACGAGGAGGAAATCCAGAAGCTCCCTCTGCAGCCTCTGTACTACGACATGGCAGCCACCGAGCCCTCTCCCTACACCGACAAGCCGGTAAGGAGATCCGGGTGCTAACCGTGCTGCCGCCCTCATCCTCAGCCCTGGCCTCACTGCTCTCACCCAGGATCCCTTGCCCCACAAAACAAAAGACCCCCGCCAGCCAGCTGGGTGCACCAGCAGCCTTCAGAGGCCAGGAGCATCCTCCCCTGGAGGGAGGCAGCCTCCTCGCTCCGAGCACAGCCTCTGCCTCCCACGTACCACTGGCCCTGCTTCAGCACTTGCCCCTTGCTTCCCATAAGTCCTACAGCTGGGGCTTCACAGGTTGTTCCCCAGTGAAACACCCTGCTGCTTCCAAATCTCCATCAGAGGACAGTCACAGCCTGGGGGAGCCTCATCTTTACCTACATATGACAGCTAACCCCGCTGTCCCACCCCGGTCACTCCTCACCTCCCGCAGCTGAGCCCCTGTTAGTGATGGCAGCTGAGTGAAGCGGCTCTCGGAGAGCAGCGTGCGCTGCAGCGGGAGCTTCTCAAAGCAATTATCTGCCGGGCAGAGCGTGCCAGTGTTTGACTCAATCGACAAGTTCTTTAAACCCCCTTGTTTTGTGTGGATTTGTTCAGCCTCAGAGAGGGAGATGCTAATGTGAGGCAACAGCAGCAGAGAGATTAAGGGTCAGGGAGAGATGCTAGCAGCCACGCAGGAAAGGCTGGTTTTCAAGGAGTGCGGCTGGTGGAGAAAAGGTTAGATACAGAAGGGCAAAGGCAAAGGAAACAGAGCATCGGTAGAACCGGAGTCCTTCCTTGAGGAGAAAACTGAAAACCTTCCTCCCGCCAGGTCTTGGACATCATCTTTCCCTCCCCGAACATCAAGGGGCGGCTCAGGGTGCCGTGCACGAAGCCGGGTGCCTCTCCATCTTGGCAACGTGAGCCCATTTGTTTGAGAAGGCAGTATAAATATCAGCCAATACTGAGTAATATTTTATGAACATAACTAATTATTCCCCTCCCTCCTACTCATCCTGGAATGACCCTTTAATGTGCATTCCTGTGCAGATAATAGAGGGATGGGGCCCAGTGACCTTTAGCTAGCAGAAGTCTGCAGCAAGACAGATGCCGAGGGCATCAGTGATAAAAAGGCTCAGACGCAGCCCTGCACTGAGCTGTGCCGATGTGATCCTATTTACCTCATCCTAGCTCAAAGTGGCTGATGTCCCCAAAGAAAAACTTCCCCTTGGAGCCCTCACTCAGTCCTGAGGCTTGTCTCCAGCCCCTTTCAACCCTTGCTGAGCAGCAGACGAGTTTTAAATGACACAGGACACTAGAGCTAGACAGGCTGCTCTGTGGAGAGCATCTGAGAGCTGGATTTCAGGCAAGCAGGAGGATGGAGGAGCTCATTTTGGGAAATAACGAGCAGTCAGTTAATTAAGTGGCAGAGTTAGTGATGTGAGATGGGGCCTGATGGGTAGCTGCTCAGTAACCATGGGAACCGAGTTTGCTGCTCTCAGTCCTGGTCTGAGAAGATGCATCTCCACATCCCATGCCTGGCACTTGCTGCTCCTTACCCGTGCTTCAAGCCAAGTGGCAACGAGCTGCAGAGCCCTGGCTTCCTCTGGCCCACGATAAAAGTCCCTCTGCGCTGGGATGCACGGCCTGGGTGTCTTGGCCACTGCTGCCACAGCTGTGCCCGCTCTTGGCACCGGGCTGGCACAGCTGTGCGCTGGACCTCTCCCCTGGTCAGCTTGTCTGGCAGGCCCCATAAATGCTATCGGGCTCCCCATCACACGTGCACACTGCGCTTTGGCTTCGTGCCTCGGGAACGAGACGAGGCTTGCTCCCGTTTCTTGCCTTTGGGCAGGCAGCAGGCTGTGCAGGTTCGTGACTGGCAAGGGGAAGAAGGGAGTCCCTTTGCTGCCAAGGAGGGCTGGTTGTGCTGGATTCTGCTCAGACAACACAGCCAGGGCCAGGTGTGCATCACGTTGCCCAGCTGTGCCTTGCAGAGGAGCCAGCTCTTGCCCTCCTCCCTGCAGGACCACTCACAGGAATCACATTTTGTGCACTTCCCCGCAGAGGAGATGCTGCAGAGTGTCCAGCTGGGACAGCGTTTGCATGGAAACCTCCAGGGATGCTGGTGGTCACCGAAACCAGCACACACAGCTCAGGCACAGCACTCGCACCCCAACAGCACACTAAGGGGACCAAGCAAGGCAAGCTAGACCTGCCTGAGAGATGGGTCAGCGGGAGGATGAGGAGGGAAGCACGTTCCCTGCAGCTCCACTGGGTCCCTGCCAGCCTCCCCTAGGCACAGCCCTGCTCCCACCGCGCCCTTCCCCAGCAGCGGATGCAGGCAGCGGCTCTGCTGGGTACGTGGGTCTGGGATCCTTCTGAGGGGAAGGCAAAGAGAAAGGCAGGATGTTCCTGTTGTGCTTGCGCTTCATCCGGAGATTGGACATGGGAGGGTGCTGAAGAAGATGAGAGTTGAAGGGAACTGTTTCTGCAGGAAAATGGGGCGGGTGCATTTGGCATTAAATGAATTGTGCGAAACCTCATAATTTGGGATAAACTAGCTTCATCACAAGGCTGCATGAAAGCCGCTGCCTGGGGTTGACAATTTCATGGCATGAGAAAGGGAGTCGGAAAGCAATTAGAGATGGCAAAGAGCGAGGGAGGGGGAAGCGGGAGAGGTGCCAGGAGGACAGAAAATCAGGGAGGCAGGCGGAGGAGCAGCCCGGAGGAGGAGCGCAGGTACCGGCTGTGGGCTGGCAGGGCACCAGGCGAAGGGGAGAGGCCAGGGCACATCCACAGGGACAGGGTGCCTGAAGATTTGGAGGCTACACATGAATATGGATGTTTGGGTGTTGCAAGCTGCGGGAAAGACAACGTGAACATAAAGCTGATGGCACAGACACGTGCAAGGACAGTGCAGTGGGCAATTAGGGGTACAAGGGGTGATGGGGTTGCCTGCAACATTGGTCTCCAAGCCCTTGTGGAGCAAAAGCTTTGGTTCATGTGAGGCTATCTAAGCAGTAGTGAATGGGATGGGAGGTGCGTGTGTGCTTCGGGTTACACCTACAAGCGGTATGTGTGTCTGTGAGTGCTGGTGCCCGTCAGTGCGTGCAGCAAGGCGGGCAAGTGCAGAGGCGTGCCCTGCGTGCACATAGCAGAGTGTGACATGCAAATGCTGCCTGCTTGTGTGAGGAGGAGCATGAGCGTGAGAGGTGGAAGCACGAGTGCATGTAGGAGCAGCGGCGTGATTAGTGTAAGTGTCAGCGATACCCATTTGCAGAGGCAGAAGGGAAAGTTTCATTGCTGCAGACAGCAAAATAATTCCTCTCAGTTTACAGGGCAATTACCAGGGTGCCGATGCTGATGATTTACACAGAGCGCTTGCATGTAGCAGTGCTAGACCTTGTATACAAGTCACATTATTGATATTGTAATAAATTTTGCTCCAAACAAGCAGCAGGGAGCAGGAGCAAGCCCAAGAGTGGCAGAGAGTAGGGGAACTCCCCAGAGAAAGCACCTCCGGGGGAAGGCAGCACTATTTTGGAGAGGAAGGAGGCAAAATGGGATAGGAAGAAGATAAAGGCTTGGCCTGCCCTTCTCTGAGACTCGAGAGGGTACTGTGATACAAAGATCAAGGGAAGAGTTCTGTAGAGCACAGATTTAGGTTTGAGGCTGGAGCTGGCACTACGAATCCTCCTCAATGCCCCCACACTCGGTCTGTGATGGTCAGAGCCGATCATCACTGAATAGCCCCTTCCAGCAACAGGCACTAAACCAGCTCGTTACAGGGCCATAAACTTCTGAAAATGGCTCTGCCACAGCTGGTGCGTGGCGGAGGACAGTTCCAAACAAAAGGAAGAGAAACATTTTCAGATTAAACCCCTTTTGCATAATTTCTGTGTGATGCAGCCATTTTGGAAAAGGGATGGAGAAATGGGAAAGCTATTTCATTTGGAAGGGACAACTCTCTCCTCTCAGAGAGGCTTAGCAGATATTTGGTGAATGCCGGCACAGAAATTAAAGAAACTCCTCAGGGAAAGGAGCCAGGGCACCCCCTCACACCTTGGCTGTCCCAAAAACACATCGCTCCTCATCCTGGCAACTCATTTTCTCCACCGAGCAATGAGGTTTCCAGGCCATCCTGCTTCCCAAGGTTCTCTGACCATTATTGTTTGCAAAGCGTGAAAGAAGTCTGGATAGGAGTGATCAGACAAATTGGGTAATATTCCATTCATGCAGTTCTTGCTGATAAGCCTGCTTAGAAAGGGAATGCCCATAAATATTTTCATGCCAAAGAAGGAGGCTTTTAGCATCTATTACATTATCACAATGACAAAATCATGCTGCATAGTTAATCTGCAGTAGCATAATGTGCAGTAAAGCCTTGTGCAAAAACATAGCATGTAAGAAAGACCATTACAGCCCCCACGCTAGGGCAAAGCAACAGCGCTGGCTAAGCAGTGGCATTTCCCTACAGTAACGTGCCTGCAGCTTCACCCTGCCCTTGGTGCTCTGGCTCTGAAGCCACTCCCTGCAGGTGTCTCCCTCCTGACACCCCAAACTCAATCCTTCCCCATCATTATCACCCATGCCCCCAGCCCTGCATTCGCCTCCAGTGTGCTGCGATGAACCCCGAATTCCTGGCTCAAAACTGACAGCTCAGGTGTCCTGTGAGGCTCGAACTCACTGAACCACCCCTGGCCGAGGCAGGTGCTGGTCCCAGAGGGGGTGATGGGGGGGTAGGAACAGAGAGGTGCTGCGGGGACAGCCGCTGGCGAAGGGGCGGCTGCTGGGGTGCTGCCGGCCCAACTGGGTTACCCAGCTCACTGGCGGCTTTGGGGAGCGATGCCACGGGGACCTTTGCTTTGATTTGGGATTTAACCTGACTGTTCATTACATCCCTCCCTCCCTCTTTCTAAATGTTTTTTCTTCCTCCCCCCTTCACCCTTTTCTTCTTTCTCCCCATCCCATCACACACGCCCTCTCCCATCTCATTCACTCGCTCCCTTTGGCTCGGCTCTTGTGTTCTCACCCCCCCACCCCACCCCGACCCCCAAATCCCTCCTCCTGTGTCCCCACTGCCTTGCTGCTCTCTTCTCTCCAGAACTCTGGCAACAAGGACTGTGATGTCCACTATGCAGAGCTGGACACGTCCGCTCTGGCCTCGTCACCCAGTCCTCGGACCTCCATCCATGCTGGCGGAGACCTAGTCGAGTATGCAACCATCCAGCCCAACTTACGCTAGCGCATGTCACTCTAGGCTCTTTCCCCTCAGATTCTGGCCTCAAGGTACACGATCGCACTCTGCCTTCCTCACTGTGCTCCTCTGACCTCGGTGCTTCCCCCTGCATCTCCCACCCCTCTTGTGGGGCAGCTCCTCAGCAGCCCATCCCATCCTGCCCGGTCCTGCACGCTGCCCGCGATAGCTGCTCCTCCGCTACCCTTGTTCCATGGGGCTGAGCGGAATGTCCCCGCCTTGCCTTCTGTGCATGCTTTCTGCATTTTTTTCCTTTGCTTTCTACAGTGAGGCACGGCATGCGGGAGGGGGAAGGGTTAATGGCTTTGCTTCTGGCCGGGCAGCCCCTCTGCAGCCACAGGGAGAAATGAGGTGGGTTTGAAAGGTCCAGCTCTGGGCACGGGGCTTGCTTTGGGGCACTTCTGCAAGGCTCCGCAGTGCGAAGCAAAGCAGCAATCCTAGGATGTGCAGAAGCCGAGGCCAGAACTTCAGGGAGGTGCTGAGGGCCTTCCTAAGCTACCCAGAGCAAGAAGGGGAGGGAAAGAGAAGGGGACTGAAGGAGAAAAAAAAGTTTGTGTGCGTGAAAGAGACTACAGATAAGAGGGAGCATATGTGCATGTGTGAAAGAACAAGGTGGGAGAGTATGTGAGAGAATATGGGAACACGTAAAGGTTCGTGCATCTGAAAGTCAGTGAATAAGAGACAGCCAGAGAGGGACTGCAAATGCAGAATAAAAGAGCTTGTGTTGCATGGGGCTGATGCAGATGGCATGTTTGAATGTTTGAGAGAGGGAGAAAGATTATTTCCTTTGGTGCTGTCCTTGTCAAAAATAGAGATCAGACCCGATCATTTCCCTGCTTGTTCTACTTTGAGTGTCACTAAGGCCCTTAGAGCTCAGGTCCCACAGCAGGGACTGCTTAGGACTCAGTTTGCATTTAAACCCATGAGTGATTGTTCTGGGTCCTCTCTAGCTACCAGTGACACTGTGAAGCAGAATGGCATTTGCAAATGAAAGATGTGTCTTCAGGTCTTCTCCCATTCCCTTATCCTGTAATCACACCCATTTCTCAGGTATCAAAGCCACCAGTTCCCTACCCAAAGCAAAGGGACTCTCCCACCCCCTGGGAGACTTGCTGTGTGTTGCCAAAGAAAAAGTCATGGGCAGCTCCCTCCTCAGCTACGACTCTCCCTCACTCCTTGTCCAGCTGTATTCCCCGAGCTGTGGTGATTGCAGCTTCTACCCTGCTCCTCTCCCTTTATTTGCTGCCTTTGAAATGGGAGGAAGGGGCTGTGGGCTTAACGGGGCTGCAGCCCCACTGGGGTGCTCAATGAAGAGGTGTGGAGGAGGCAAGGAAGGAAGCAAAGGGAGGGCTGGGATGCTCTGCAGCTCGCTGAATCCCTCCTGGGTCAACAGAGGGTATCAGAGGAGGCAGATGGAAGCAGTAGCTTGGGGATGGAGAGGGCTGTTTTGGAGGAGTAATAAATGGCAAGGGAATTGAATCCTTGGGAACTCCCTTAGAGGGGAACAGCTTCATGCAGGGGGACGACTGGGAGGAAAATGTCCTTTAAAAAAGCCACAGCAGACAGTTCTATTGGTGCAGTGCCTCATTACAGACCAGGAACCTCAGTGCCAGCAGGTGGGTGACGGCGGAGCAGAGGAGCCTGAGCCGAAGGTGTGTGGTGGGCTAGTTCTGCTTGCCTTTATCCCTGTGCCCCGTGGTTTCCCTGTGTTGGAAGGAGCCCTGTAGTTCTCCTGCTGTAGCAAAAGCATTCCTAGGTAAGTGTCTGCAGCGGGCCCATCTCCAGACCAGAGCGGTAACCTCTCTCTCTTGCGGTGTCTCACCCACCCCTGCTCCCAGAATGAGGATCAAGGTCTTCGTAGACGTAACGAGCGAGAGTGGACAGTAAGTTCTGGATCGCTTTGGTTTTGCTTTTCTCCATTTGGTTGCGGGGTCTGTTTGTCGTTGGTATTCAGCTACCAGGCACCAGCCAGCCCATCACCAGCAGCCTCCTGCCTGCAGGAAGCTGTGACTGAAAGCAGCCACCTCTCCTCATCCCTCACATCCGCTTCCCAGCAGCTCCCTGGGCTGTGCTGGAGGACCACTCGTGTTAGTACGAACAAGGCGGGTCCTCCCTAATCCACCCTGGGAGGTCTCACCTCGTCCTCCCCAGGGTGGGGGATTTTATTGTCAGCAAAAGGACAGTAATCCTCTAAATCCAAATTTGGAAATCCTCCCAGTTTCTCTGAAGCAAAAATAAAGCCAGTCATATGGTGCTTTGAAGGTGTAATCTCACCGCCACGAAATCTCCCTGCTAAGACACACCACGGATCAGGGTGGGTTTTTTTATGCTTTTTTAATTATTTCCTCCCCCTTCACCTCCCCACACTCCTGTTCTCACTTTTGTTTGGGAATTTCTTGTCCCTGTTACAGCAAGAATAGCTCAAACCTTGAGATTTGCATCAAGATCCCAGTAAATTAGAGAGCAGGGTTCCGATTCCCAGCTCTGCTTTCTGAATGTCCCTGTAAAGCCACTAAATCTGCACCCATTACAGATTTGGCGCAGTTTGAGCTGGAGGTATCGGAGAACCACCAAACACTGGCTCAGCTCCCAGGTATCACTTTTCCTTCCTATCAACACAGCAGTTGCCTGAATACGCCCCTGTTCAGTAGCCCCATTTCCAATCTGCAAGAGAAATGAAGCAAAGTACTGAGGTGACTCCTCGTTAGGATGAGGATACCAACCCTGTCCTGACTGTGAAAGAATAGAGGTGACGGCTCACAAGAGCAACAGCATGGGGATAAATGTTTAAGGTTATTGATGGTCTAAGATGCTGTAGGAACAGAGAACAGGTAAGTAGCTATAGTTAGCGGAAGAGCTAAAAGCATGCTGAAAGAAGGAATGCAACCTTACAAGTGAGCTTACTGCATAAATAATATTTGCATGTGTCTGTGGGTGCATCCCTCATCATAGCTCCTTTCTTAACTTTTGGGAATTTCAGCTCTGGGACCTTCCAGAGACCAGAGCAGGTAAATCCTCAGGACAGTGACAAGGAATTTTTCGCTTTTAGACCAGTAAGAACTGATCATTTAGGGCTGATTAAAAGTATTGGATACGGTCAGATGGGAGGGAAAGCTGTCTGAGCACAGCTGGTTGTACCAAGGAGATGAGCTGCAAGTAGAATACAGGTGCATAGGAGATGGAAAAGGGTTGAGAGGAAGTCATAGCAGAAATGAGAGCTTTCTAATTCAATCAAATAAAGACCGTTTAAGGGTAATCTGCCAGGCTGTCTGAAATGGATAGATTGCTGACATCCCCTTTAATCAAGCTCTTGAAAATAAAACTGAGGGGGGAGGATGTAACCCAGATAATGAAGAATTGTATGGAGCCATGCTGGAAACAAAGGCAAGCCGGAGAAGTCAGGTGGGGGAAGGTGGCAGAATTGTGTGCCAGTTCAATTTAATTAGTTCATTATCCCTAATTTAATTTCAAACTTTGTTAAAGATAAATTAGATTTGGAAAAAGTCACAGTGGGACTGGGGAAGGAAGTCAAAGGGCACCGGCTGCTAAATATGTTAATAAACATCAGGCTGATTTTGTTCTCTTCCCTTTTGTTACTTAGAACTGAGATAAGGGAACAAAGCAGGAGCAATTGACTCCTGGCTTCACATGCTAAAGAAAGGTGAAAGGAGACGGGGAACTCCCCTCCTCTGCCCCAGGGCTGGCGTTCTCCAGCTGCCCGGCTCCGGCCCCACTCACCCATGAAAAATGAGCGCAAAACACTGGCGAGAAAGGAAGGAAAGCGTGTTTGTACTCACCTGGCCAGAAGAGCTGACAGAACTGCGCTGATTGTCTCTAGCCCTGCTTCATGGATGTTTATTTCATGCCCACATTAACCACTAGACAGACAGAAAGAAATATGGTTTTGCTGACCCAGCTTATTGCTAACGGGCAGCCCATAAAACAGCATCTCACGATGTGCTTCTTTCAGTGTTGGATGCTGACCACGAGCTCAGTTTACACAAGAGGTATATTTGTATTAACTGAGAATCTCTTTGCTATTAGACCTTTTGAGCACTCATATTTGTATGAAGCCCTATGATTTTCCATTGTATGTCCCAAACACATATAAACCTACCCTCCCAGTTAACTGATAACTGATTGCTAGCCTGGCTGAGAGAGCCTCTTGCCTACTTACTAGATTTCTATCATTAAGACCACTTCCCTTTCAGGTTAGCTTTATCCATAAGGTTCAGTTACCTGTTAATGACTTACCTCTAAGGCAGGAGGAGAGCAGGGCTAATACCTTTTTTTCCCTCCCCACAGGCATAGAAAGGAGCTCTGCTGCATTCAAAATTTCCTGAGAGTAGATTATGCAGGGAGAGGACCTCTGCACATTCTGTGCTGGTTAACACTCTCCTTGTCTGTTAGCCCTTCTCTATCCCTTTTTATCAGCTGGTACAATCAGAAGAATAACAATCAGCTGTTCTTTGCTCCCTTCTTCCATTATGGTATGGATCCCTGTTTATGCTATGGAATTTGTATGGAGGTAACTGCCTCTGTTCTCTAAGTGCGTGTTGCCACAGCCTGTCCAGTTTTCTAGCCACAGGGCTGTGTGTGGCTCAGTGTAAACCTGAGCCTGGAATTCTTCAGAGGCCTCAATTTTCCCTGTAAATATGGCTCCCACCTGAGAACGGGAGAGCTGCATGGCAGGGCTGCTTAGACCAGCTGGGAAGAGATTATAGGGGTTAAGGCAGAGTCAATGCAGCTTCCTCATGCTGCTGGCTTGGGTTGCTCCCATTAGACAGCTGTAATGCTGCCCAACATCTCTTCTCCTTTTCACTTTGCAGTTAGAACCCAGAAGTGGAGAAAAACCTCAGGAGATAGTTGTGGGAATGACTCGCCCGAATTTCAGAGATACCAATACAGCAATTCTAAATAGAAGGGATCTAGAGCTTAAAATGTGCCCCTTTGCTCTCTGGCCAGGTCAAGACCACTGACTTTAAAAAGCTTAAGTGGTGGGGCACACTGTTTTGCCAAGGCAAGAGAAATGGAAGTTAGATTGACCTTAGTATTGCAGCTGCTTTCCTGGTGCTCAAACTTCCCCTCCTCCAGCGGCCTTCACTGCTCTTAGTGAGGCTGCTGCTGAAATCGCCTTAAGACTGTGCAGCCCTCCAACTTGCTTCTTGCCTCTTGTAGCAGTCTGAACCATCAATAAATTATTGTCAACACTTTGTTTTCTATACGATTTTTTTAAGCTTCCTGGTGAAATATTTATCCAGGAACTGGCAGCAGAGGAGCTGAGTAGATTGTTCTGTTCCTTCAGGCTTTTTCTCCTGAGGGTCAAATTCTTGTCCTCTTCGCTAAACTGACTGTTTCTGGTATTTTGAAAGAGAACAAGGAAGGACTCAGGGGCAAGTTACTTGCTTCAACCAGCCTCAGATCAAACCACAGGCATAAAAGGTGATTACCAGTGGATTTGCTGCCTCTTAGAGATGAGATTAGCCCTTGATGAGACCAAGGTCTTGGTGGATGCTACATGTCCCTCCTGCTTGGGTCATTTTGCAGGGCTCCAACTGGGAGGAAAGGGTGTGTGAGCAGGAGGAACCCTGCCCGCCCGCTGCCACCCTCTGGGGAGCAGGGCCAGGGCTGTGGGACTGCTCCGCGCTACTCGGAGCTCACACCAGCGTCCCAGCGCCTGTGCTGTTTGCTCAGAGCTTTGGGGGGAAAAGGGATCTCTGTGATTTTTGCACTCGGACAAGCAGCGTTTGCTCAGTATTGCTTGCTGCACCTCTGCAAAATTACCTCAATAGGAATCAAAGCACTTTGGACTCCAGGGGCTTTTCATTTCATACAGCACTTAAGGAGGAAGAATCAGATTTTGCAAAGCATCCGTAAGAATACACTCCATGCACCCCAGGAAGCTGGTGGGACCACAGAGTTGTTTCCATCTTACGAGTGCTTTATATTTTCCCTAGTTGCTTTGACTCACAAATCTGGCTGACAAAGGAACTGCTCACCCAGGTACAGCTCAGCACATGCATTCTGAGCTGCTAGGTAAGCATCGGACACAATAACCCATTGTACCTCCGAGCCTCCGGTCAGACAAATGTGCCCTTTGGATAAAAGAGCACGAGTCTGTGTTAGATCAATGAGGCGTACAAGCACTACTTTTTCAAAGCTCAGGTGTGGAGGAGTTAGGAAGACTGAAAATAAAATGCCCTTCCTTGCTCCACTGCTTATTTTTTTTGAGAGAGGCAGAGCCCTTACAGGCAAAGGACAAAGAATGCAAAATGTATACATATTCTTTACCAAAAAGGATGTTTCAGGAAGTGAGGCAAAATTTTTAAAATGTGAGGATTTATCACCTGGGTTTCTATTTTTCTGAAGCAGTAAGCAGAACTATTTAATTTTCCATCCTACCTGTTATATGGGAGTCTCAGCAAGGAACTGAGTTGCGTGTTTTATGGCCAGTGATCCCAGAGTTTTCACCCATCGACTTTTGTCTCTACTTACAGAACTCTGGAAAGTGTCACTCAGAGATATCGAATGCGAGTGATTACCTGACCCGCTGTTACTCACGTGAAGATCGATATCTGGAGAAGATCCCTCATGTCTATGCCCCCTTGTCAGATCTCCCGCAAGATCTTTATCCTCACCGTTCTGACATCTCCTTCTGCTGCCCACCTCCTGGTTCCCGGGCTCCTTACATCTGTCCTAAGGAACAGTATGTTTAAAGTGTCAACACAGCAAAATGACGAAGCTAATGTTTTTCACTTCTCCTGACCCTGTCGCTCAACAGCCAAGGCCTTTTAAACCCCACTTTGCCATTGCTTATTTTATTTATTGATTTTTTAATTTTGGTGCAATTGTAAGTGACATGATTAGGTTAAGTATCTGCCTGGCTTGCTAATGCTCAAGGGAACACTGCCTTCACCCACATCTCATCCAGTTCCTGCATCTTTCTTTTCTCATGCTGGCTATGTGCATGCATGCATATGTGAGTGACAGCTGCCCTGTGTTGGATGGGATGTGCCCGACCTGATCAAACGTCCATGGGTTCCCTTTCTGCACTGTCTGCAGCAGAGTAGCCAGGCGTGGATTCTTCACAACCCTTGTTCCAGCTTATGTGAAGTCTCAAATCCCAGCCAGTGCCCAAATCTGAGGCTGGAGGGTTTCTTCCTCCTTTGGAGAAAACAGTTTTCCCCCTTGGCAGTGGGGATAGGAAATCCCTGCTGCGAAAAACTAAACAGCCAAGATTGCTGAACCAAATAATAAGATGCTTATAATGAAAGATGCTCAAAACCAACCCAAGAATAGAAAGAAGGGCTTGGTTTAGGGGTTTTGTTTCTATTCTTTTTCCCTCCTACTCCCACTCGAAATTGTTTTGATTGACTCTGTTTAATCCAGATGGCATGGGGACATATTTTGAAGCCAACACATTGGGGAAAGCATCCTTTAAATAACCTTCTTATAACCTGAAACCCAGAGGGGAAAAAAAAAAAAAAAAATTAGAAAGAAAAACATTCTCTCTAATTTTCCTTTTCAAAGCCTAGTGTGACCCCCCACTGGCTTTTCCCCCTCTCCTTCTCACATCTGTTGATTGGAATTTCAAAATGATCTCAGGCAGAATACGAAGAAAAAATCATGATTTCAGGTAATCTTCTTACTCTTAATGAAGGATAAAGGCCAATAGAGGAATCTGGCCTTTTAACTTTTTTTAAAAGCATCTTAGTTTTGGGACTACAATTTTTTTGCTATTTGGAATGTGTGTGGGTATGTAAGTCCAAATGTGTACCTGTGACCACAAAGTGTTTTAGAGAAGGGAGTTTATCTCCACATCACATTTGTGTTCACGTGTATTAGAGGAAAAATAAATATAGATATACACTTACATGTATATAAAAGCAAAGAAGAGGAAGAGGAGAAAAAGGAATGAAAATCCTGTAAATAAGCTTGGCTTCGAGGATAACGTTCACCTGTTTCACCCAGGTATGGCATAGAAGAGATGGTGGCTGGGACAGTTGTGAACGAGGGGATGTGCCTGCCTGGTGCATGGGCATTTGCTTTCCCCTGTCTTGGGCTGGGTATTTGGCATTCTGCAGGCGCTGCACACTGAACATCTCTCTGGAGACCAAGGGGATGTTAGAGCAAAGCACGTGTGGGAGGGAGGGAAGGGGACCACGCCGTTACCCTGCTGCCTGGCCACTGAGCCCAGCTTCAGTGCCACTTATGCAAACGAGAGGTGAACCTGGCGCCGAGACGAAAGCCTCCCCGCAGGAGGAGGTACGAGTACTGTGCTGGGCGCTACCAGCCCAGCTCCTGCCGTGCCACACGGACTGAGGCACCATTTTATTTTTGTATATCTCAATCTAAGCAGCTGTTGTTGTTCTATGCACTTTCTTTGTTCCCATTGCCTACAGCAGCCTCAAGACTCACCCTGCTTGTCCCTCTTCCTCCACAGAGAAGCACATGTGTGTTCGCGCTACCTCCTGGATCCCCTGCAGGCTAATACATAGATCTGTACATAAGAGAGAGGTTTACACTTCAGCTAGGCACCATAGCGCCGTGTGAGGGTGAAGCCAGGCTCGCAGCTCCCCCGGCCCCTTGCCCAGCACACTGCACGTCCCTGCAGACTCTTCCCACCCCGCTTCCCCTGGTGCCCACTGCCACTCTCTGCTTTCTGGAGACAGCGTGGCGGCTGCTCACAAGGACCCACGTTCCTCACTGCGGGGGGAAACGGGTGGGGAGGTGGTTTCCTGCCAGACTGGTGGGCTCTTACACCAGCCAGCTCTGCTTGGCAGGGCAAGGTGTGGGTGGAAGGGCACTGACGCACATCTTGGCCAAGCTGAAAGGGCCAGTGCCTCCAGGCAGCACAGCAGCCTCTGCGTGTGCTGCTGCCTGGGGCACTCCTGTTCCCAGAGGTGTCAGGGAATGTGCAGATGTAGCCTTATAGCGTTAGGTGTGACTTTTCCAATACTGTCCTTTTGGTCTCGACTGATCGAAGCCTTTTTGGAGTCACTTGGATTCACGTTTCCCTGTCAGTCTCCAGAAAATTCAGCTAGGCATGTCCCTACACCAACGGACTCAAGTGCTACGTGTCTTGATTCAGATAATGTGTTTCTCTCTCTTGTTTTCATCTCAACATACCTTGGGGCACTTTCTGGTTACCACAGAGCTAGAAATTGGGTGTGCTCTGAGCTGAAGCCATGGCCAGCACATTCACCCCAGCAAGGGAACTGTGCTTTGGACTCTGCCAAATCTGCCTTTGGCCACCCTGGCAGGAAAGGCATTGCGGTGCTAGGAAACCTAGGGGCCTCTGACATCCTGGAGTCAACCCAGCACCACTGACCATTGAGAAGAAGCTTATACACTTCCCTTTCTGCGTGCCTGTAATAACAGGATGCTGCCTGCACAGCAGCAATTAAAGTAGATTTGATTGGGAGCTTTCATCTGATGCAGTTTCAGCCGGATCTAAAAATTTAAATGAAAAGTGGAATACGGTCAGGTCTTCAGGTGCATTAGAAAACAAGCTAGGTAAAATGGCTGTTTGGCAGAGGAGGCAGAGAACATCTTGCAAGTGGTTTCCTCTGCTGCCAGTGGATGGGGAACAGAGCTTTGATGAGGAGGGGAAAGCAGAGGCACAGGCTGCAGCATTACAGAGACTCTGGTTGCCTTGTGCAGCTTTGAATTTGAGCTGCCCACAGATGACTACCACAAAGGGTTTTACTGTGCTTTTCAGCAAAGTGAAAGGATTTCAATCCTCCTCAGAAAGGGAAAAAGCAAGAAAAGCCTAAATTCAAAGCAGTCGTTTGACAGCACATACATTAAGCTTAGGGATGTCTTGGTTCTTGTTGCCTCTTAACATTCTCCTTCTTAAGAAATAGGTTGGTCTCAAAAAATGGCAAAAGAGAGCCTCTGCGTACCGCCAAATTCCTTTGTACCTCAGGGAAAGGGAAAAAGCCCTACCTGGAGAAAGAGACGGGGAGCGATTCAAGCCGGCTGTCTCAGATTTACAAAGCTGCATTCAGAAATGTTCCGGTCCAAGGCTCTGATTCCTCCCTCCCTTTCCCCACAGTTGCATGACATTTGCCTAATGGCTGTTTCCAAACTTTGCTGGACCCGATGCCAAGGGCTTAACGCTAGCTTTGCTCCATGATAAGGCTGCCCACGTCGACACTGACCTTGCAGGTGCACAAATCCTGCTGCAGCAATGCTAATCAGAGGCGTTCCCCTCCTGGCACAGTGTAAATTGATTTGAAAAGATACCTTTTCTGGGAAAAGGACCATCCAGTAACGTTGCTGGGGATGGATGGCTGAACAAGTTGAGCAGGAAACTGGTTGAGCCTGCTCGTGCATCGTGGGCTAACAGTGCACGGGAGGAGTTGGTGTGCTGTTCCTGTGTCTTACTCGTGTGAGACATGAAACCATTCTTCCTGCTACTGGGGTGAAATGTCGCAATTTCTGTTCCATGTGCTGGTGGCATTGACACAAGAGCTCTTGCAGATGGAAAAGACTGATCACAGAACTTAAATAAAAGTGAACTGAGGAGTTATAACAACTTCTGTCACGGCTGTGAAACTTGTGTGAGCTGCTTGACCTCTTCCTTCCTCCAGATGCAGACTTATTACTGAGGTGTTCACTACACATACCATCCCCTGCACGTTCATATCCAGAAACGTACATGCCTGCTCACCCACCCCTGCCTTTGCACAGGTCCCAGGAGTGGCTGGGTTCTGCCTGCTTGCCCCGGCTGCCCTCCGGAGCACACTGAGCTGCCTCTCATGCTGCACCCTGCGCTGGAAGCAGCACCAGCAGCGACACAGGAGCTGGAGGCAGGCAGAGGAGCAGGGCTCAGGTGGCCTGCAAGGCAATGCCTGGAGCAGATTGCTGCTGCAGCTCTGTTCTCAGAGCCGTGCAGACAGAAATGAAGCCCAAGCGCTCTAGGAGAGATGCCTTGTGCACTTCATTCATTTTACCTGTTACCTTCTCGGGAAGCCTCCCCCAGGCTTCCCCGTGCGAGTGGGAGGAACAGGCTCAGAGCCATAAGCAGCCGGTTTGGGGAAGGAATAGGCAATGACATCCCCGGGGGCACCCTCCTCTCCAGCCCCCTTTTCCTGCAAGTGCCCAAAAGAGAGAAGAAAGCAGTCCTGTGAGAGGGCAGGGGGAGAGGAGCAGAAGGTGGCGGCATCTGGGGGTGCTTCCCCTGCACCCCACATCTGGTCACAGCACCTCAGGGACAGCCACAGCCGGGCTGGCTCTGCCACATCCATGCTCTGCCCGGCCGGAGCAAAGGATGTACAGCCCCTGCTTGAAGGGCTGGTGCTGGGTGGAAAATATGTCCCCTGAAAATCCTGCTGCCTGGGCTGGGATTAACCCCCCTGGATCTGCGGAGCCCTGCCTGTCTGTCCCTGCGAGCGTGCTCAAATCCCACCAGGGCTGGCGGAGCTGTATGCAGACAGACACATGTGTGCGCGTGTGAGAGCACGCGTGGCTCGTGGGGGAGTGGCGTGTAAACCCAGTACAGCCGAACACCAAACCAGCGCTTTCTTAGGAGGTGCCCAATCAGACAGGTTTGATCAATACGCAATTAGAGAATTTTTAGCACAAACCACTAACTCTGAGAATGAAAAATCCACGGGATATTTTTTAATAGAAATGCTCCACTGCTTAAGGATAGAGCCTCTGTCTCTGGATAAAGATCTTCTGGAACAATTCCGCCATAGACCTGGGTGGGCAAATGGCAGAGGGCTGGTGGGGGCATGAAGGGAGAGGAGAAGGGTCTCTGCCCCGCAGTCCATGGGTTGAATACAGCCCGGCTCAGCAGCAGCCAGAGGTGATCATTTTTGGGTGGGCATCTGTTGGCTTGCATGACATAAGCTGTCGGGACCACAGCACACGTTGCTCGGAACTCCAGAGCTTCTCTTGGTGGTTCAAGGAGAGCCACCCCCACCCTCAGGGACAAAGTGGTCCAGGACAGGGCACAGATCCGAGCAACCACATGGCATGGTGAAAGCAAGCTGCTGGCAATGCTATCCCTGCTTTGCACAGTCAGACAAGTTTATCCTGTGTTTCCAGAACCAGGCATCTCCCCCTGGGACTGTTTTTGCTCTCAGAACGGGAGAAAGGAACCGGCTTCACCTCTGCCTGGTGCCCTTTGCACAGAGGCTCCCACCAGCGCCCTGCTAGAGCTTGGTGGCTGAGCTGCAGAGGCACAGACGTGCAGGCTGGCATCAGGCAGACTCTGCACAGATTTGGTGGGAGCAATGTCTGCTCGAACAAAGCTGCTCCCAAACACACCCATTCCAGCTTTTTTTTTTTTATTTCCCCTCCACTACTGGATGTGGTGCAGGGTCAGCACTTCAGACGAGTTTTGAGGTCTCTTTCTCTCATGTCGAATGTGCTATGATCAGCGCCTCTCTGAGAACAGAGTACCTCCTGCTGGGCCACTTAATGTGTGTATAGATATTTAGGTATAAATATAAACGTTTAAAATTAAAATATTGTTGTTACCGCCTCTTGGACGGCACAAAATATACACAATGTATCAAAATGCTTCTGTGGCTAAAGAGCTGTTGTTTTATCCTTGGAGCTAGTCAGCTTTATAAAGAGCTTTACATATAGAAGCGAAAAGTAGGCACCGTGGAGGGCAGACAATGTACCGAGAGCATGGAGTGGAATGGGGGAGCTGCAAATTAAAGGACAGCACAGGGAAGAGCTGCATTAAAGATTCCACATCTCTGCTGCAAACAGGGACGGCTGATCTCTTTCTTGCTATACTGTCATGCTCTATTTTCTTTCTCTTTATGGCGGATGGGAGGTGAGGTTTTAAAACCTGCCAAGAATGCATCCGGCCCCGTTCCTCTGGGTGAACAGCACCGCAGACTGAACGAGCTTTCTCCAGGCTTCCTCCTACCCCCAGGTCCCCCTCCCCCTTGTAATCCAGGCTCGAGTACCATCATTTTCATATCAGTACTAATTACATTAATTATTCTCCTCAGTATAAAACTCATTAAGCTGGAATTTATGGTTCATTAACTCAGAGCCAGAGCGCTAGCTCCTTCCTCGGTGCAGCGGTGTGGGGCCAGGATTATTTCTGTCCTGGCTGGGGGCAGGTTCTGATCCGTGTCCCTCGGCCGCGCTCAGCATCGCCCAGAGAGGTGTGAGCCAAGCCGCGCCTGCTGGCCTGGGGACACTGCAGCAGGGAGGGCGCTTCTGAACCACAGGATGACGGCAAAGGTCACCGGCACCCCTGGCTGGACATGGCCAGGAGCGCGATGCTTCTCCAGAAGTACGTCACGCCTGTTTGGAGGGCAAGCTCTCAGCTCTCCCTTAACATGCCACGGGGTGGAAAGGCCGTCCTGGCTCCCGCATCTGGGGTGAGTTGTGGTGTCCTGGTGGTCTCTGCTCCACGTCAGTTCCACACAGGCCTTTCCCCATGGCACAGAAGCCAGCTGTCAAGTCCCACCTGCCCTCTGCACGGACTCCCTGTGCCGCAGTGGCAAAGCTGCGACGAGCGCTCGCTCTCCCAGGGGTGGTGGCAGGAGAGGAGGCTTCACTGCCAGCAGCCCCCTCCAACCAGCACCGTGCCTGTCTTCAGAAGAGTAACCGGGAGCGCTCTTTCACTGGTACTGGTCCTGGAGTGTGAAAGCAGTCCCGGGGATGGGAGGGGAGGAAGGAAGACGAGACATTGCACATCACCTGCCTAGCACACGGGGTCTGGTCCAGCGTGTTTCAGACTGGCCTCCCACATCTGAGCACAGGCTGCCACAGGAGTTGGAAATGACAGGCAGGCTGACCTCCTAATGGACCCGACTGACAGAGAATCCATTTCCTGAGAGCAGTACCTCCTTCGCACTGCGCAGGTTTCTATCACACTCCCTAATTACTGTAATTAAGCAGTCATGCTGAGCGATGTCAGACAGAGGGTTCAGAGTCATTACAGGTCTGCAGAAGATTAAACCAGTCCTGGCTTCAGTGACTGAGCTCATCTTGGTGGTGGTGATGATGGAGATGGTAGTGGATGATGATGGGAGTAGGAGATGGAGCTTTATGACAGGGGGTCACACCATTTGTCACGGCTCTTGGGTCTGCCCTTGTCAAATGTGGCCAGAACAGGAGGGGACACAGCACTGGTATCCTGCCCATTCTCCAGAACCTCTGCCTCCCTCCATCTCCCAGAGACGGAAGACTGTCCTGAATGGTAGTTTCAAAGCAGTGGAAGGGAAAGGTCATTGTGACTAGCCTGGAGATGATGGTGATGTTCGTAGCCTGCATGTCTATTTTGTCATTTGCCAAGCACAAGAATAAAAATGCAGCTGGACTGTGCAAGGGAAAAAGTCCTGTGAAGCAGAGGGGAGCCCAGCTTCACATTATTCACTTGGTATCCACCATTTATTCTCTCTTCTGGTTCCCTTGAGCTAGGAGGTCTGAGGTTAGTCTATAACCATGTACATCAATACCATGGTGATCATGGAGTTTAAATCTGTTTCTCTATGGTTTTATACAGCAGCCTGATTAGTTTAGCAATGGCCTTCCCTAAGGTTTTGCTGACAATAGCAGAGGACTGGAGGCAGCATCTTTAGTCCCACAGCTGTATCCCGCCCTCCTCAACCTCTTTTTTCCCTTAAGGGCACCCAGGGTTTTGCAGATGTACTTCTATTACACAGACAGTGAGACACGCCGTGTACAAGAGACCATGGCTCAGTTCATACACAATTGGCATCTAATTCATTTCTCTGTGAATGTGAAAATCAATACTGTTTACAGAATGCACAAAGACTCTTCTATCGGTCAGTGTCCTTGTTAAATTCATTACTGACTGCCAGAAGATCCTTCCAGGAGGTGATCCTATGAGCTGAAGAAGGAAAATAATGGTCCCACTTCTCTAATGAACCCTGAGAAGACTCTAAGCTTCTCCCCTTGCACCCAATAGATGGAAAGTGTTTCTTGGTAATCTACTTTATAAGAAGGACTGGCTTTTCTTGGAATTTTGCCTGGCTAGTCAAATTCTGGACCTTGGTTTTGCTCCAATTAAGGTCAAAGTGTCTTCTTACACATACAAGAACATGCATCTCTTCAGCAGATGTTAAATGACTTCAGCTCTATTTGTGCTTGCAGATTTTGTGGGCGAAACCATAGAAGCCAAGTTTCATCTGTCCCAGAGCATCAGAGCTCCACAGTTCTTTGCCGTTTCCTGTGCCTCTATTTGTATCTCTAGCAAGCATCTTCAAAACAGTGTTCGATCGCCACATCCCACTCATTTTGCCTGTGCTGGGAACAATTCCAGCCCTGTGGTCAGCGGGTCCAGTGATAGCTTCTTTTCCATCTGGAGATGTTCCAGGGTCTTGTACAGCTGTTGACAGCGTTCCCATTTCTGTCTGTTTATCTTCTCTGTGAGTCATCGGTTCAATCCCCAATTTCCAGTATGGCTCTCATGCTACAGTTAGGTGGCAACACCACCTGGAGCTGTCGAACGAGCGAATTTAGCAGCCCAGGACACCCAGGCTGAGGTCTCCAATTTGCAGCAGCTGCTCCTTTTGCAGTGTTCACCTTCTAAAGCCTACAAAATTGTTACTAATATTCCATCCCTGCTTATTGATGATAAACCAGCTGGAGTGTGATTGCTTGTTAAGTCTCAGGGTGTACTGATAAATGTCACTGTTAGGCTGGCCATTTTCCAATTGTTGGGCCTTCAGTACCAGAAAACCTTTATTTTTCTTTTCCCTGATTACAATAATAATAATAATAATAATAACAACAACAATAATAATAATAAAGCCCTAGACTTTGAAATTAACATTAGTTTTACCTTTTTCTTTTTTCCCTCTGCAGTCCAAATAGATGGGTGTTGGCTAGGGCAAACACATGCTGCACTTTTTACAACTGTTTCTGTTCTGTTTGTTTTTTACCCCGTGGCTTAAACTGTTGCAGAATGCATTCCTCTGGATTTACACCCACTCAGAATCAGCCGGCTATGTTCTGGGAGGACATTGAGTCACGTAGAAAGAGCTCAGCTGCATCTTGCTGGGTGTTTCAGGGCTTTCCTGAATGTATTCAGCCCGTCCATAGCTGTATGAAATTGAAATGCTTCCAGGGTGTAAAGGGCAGCAGCCTCCAGGGCCAGACAATGCCCTGGGGCAAGGAGCCCAAACCCAGCTTCCCATTCCCTCGTCAGGAGCAGCCGCTCCTCCACGGCTTTATTTGAAAGACCTGACATATCTTCTCCTCACCAGCGATGCCAGAGCCCCAGGACCACTCAGTTTTCACCTGCAGCTCCCCAGAAAAGACAGGGCAGCCGGCAAAATGTGTGAGCATCGCTCTGAGGCAGGGCCAGGAGCAGGACATCCCAAAGCAACAGGACTCTTATCTGCAGCGTTCGCATTCGGGTATCTCGTGGGGAGGAATTTACTTCTCTGCAGGGCATAAAAGACAGCAAGGAAACATCATGGTAAATCCAGAGTTCAATTTAATTCTTGTTCTGTTTGTGTTTTCTTCCTCCTTTTGGGGGGATAATTTTTTATTTTTTTACAAGATGCTACAAATACAGTCACTTCAGAACTCCACAGAATTTTTAGATTTCTTTTGAGCACTGAACTCTTCTGTTCCTATTCACTCTGCTAATTATCCTTTTTAGCTTGCTTTTGCTCTGTTTTCACAGATCTCTTGGTTTATTTATATCTACCTATCTATAATGATTTCAGAACCATTACTCACAGCAGCACCAGGAAACATTACATTTCCCAATTTACAATTGCAATTACGATATCCGTCAGAAACAAATGCAGCTGCCTTTAATTTTAAGCAATATTTTGATCATAATAATTAAAAAAGGAACTTATGGCATCGCACACATTAGAGAAATTAATATAATTTCCTGGCTGCCTTAAAAGGCGTGCAAAGTAGTGGTCGATGGATGAGATATTTAGGGGGGGAATTAACCCTTTTAGTTGCTTTTACCACTCTTCAGGGTGCACTGAAAACCTTAATGATATTGTTAACTTCTCTGTAGAATTCAATATGTGAATTTCTTTGTTCTTCAACTTATTTTTCGCCCACTTTTCTCTTTCTGAAATTGCTAGTTATTAAAGTATTTGTGTGCAAACAAGAACATTTTCCTGTCACCGTTCATTTCAGCTTGCCTGTTTCAATGTGCAGGGACAGATGAAATCCAGTTGGTGATATAATCATTCCCACAATTGCATATTACGAGCTCAGTAACAAACTGTGGCAGATCCTGAGTCTTGTCTGTCTCATTCTGCTTTACAAGAAAGAGTATGTGCAGAGCAAGTCTGGATTAATGACAAAAAAGTGTCTGTGAGGGAAGCCAGGATGCAGATGAACAGCCACAGAACATCCCTTTCATGAGTGGTAGGGCTCATTCAATTAATTTTAATGTGCTCCCTTAGTCATAAAAGGTGAAAGTTGGCTTCTTGTTGTCTTGGTGGCAGAGGATTCATCTGTGCATGACTTTTCTTGCTGTATTGTTTGCTTGCTGCTTTGATCTCCCCTCTCAGGACTTCTCCTGGGTAAGTTCTCAGCCCAGCGCAGGGACGTGCCGTAGACCCCTGAGCCTTTGCAAATTCTCAGTCAGCGGGATTTCTTGCCTTGCAGTAATGACAGGCAGACTAACCCCAGCGGCTGACACTCTAACGATATTGGGATGAAATGAGCAGAGGGCAGATTCCCACAGCTGAGCCTGTCCCACTGCTCCCAGCCACCTTCTGCCTCAAAGCCATCGGCACTGAGCGCACCGGGGCTAACTCTGCTTGCTCCTGATTGTTGGCTTCTAGGGAACGACTCCAGATTTACATTTACGCTGAAGGAAGGTGCAGCAAGCTTAGCTGTTTCTCTGCAAGATTCAGGCTGGTGCACATGACATACCACAGAGCGTGCAGACTTCCAGACAAAGAAGAAACCTGAGCTTCCCCCTTCACTGACTGCTTCTGCTCTGGAGACCTGCAGGTCCCTGTAAAAAGTGCTCGTGTCTCACTCTGCCGAGCTGTGCCCCCACAATGCTCATTTAACCGCCGGGTGCCTTTCTCAGCAGGGAGCGTGCTCTTCAGTAGTAGGATGTTAATAATAGGCACATAGGAATTGCCAAATTTGATCCAGCCTGGGATTCATGCAGCTCACTATCCTTTCTGAGATGATGCCTATGCAATACCAAAAAATAAAAATAAAAAAAATAAAAATAACCACACACACACAAAAAATTGTCTTTAGGGTGCACAGACCAGCCAGAAGGACAAGCACCCCTTGCATGTTCCTGGCCAGCGGACGTGGCACTAATGGGCCCTGTGCCCTGCCTGCAAGTGCATCCCATGGCTAGGGCTTCTGCTCCCAAATCACAGCATCTGCCTTTCGTTCTGGGCAAACAGCTCTTCTCCCACATTGACAAAACAAACCCAAACTGCGACTGCACAGAGGGACGGCTGCTTGAGTACCCCAGGCTAGCCAGGGGACAGTAGGCTGGTACTGAGCTAAATGATCCCATCATAACTCCCTGCACTCCCATTTCTTCCAAGGCCAGAAATCTGCTAGCTCATCTGACTACAGACTTCCATCAGGGGCAAGCTGATTGTGAAATAATGTGATACCTGTCAGTAAGAGGTCAGACAAGAGCCTTTTTTTGTTCTTCTTTAAGCACAAGCACACATAGCAACAATGTGGAAAGAGAAAATGACATTTCAAACAGAAAAAGAAGGCATGTGAGAGGAAGCACTGATTTTTTTTATGAATTTTCCTTCAGGTTGACACCTCATTTTAGTGGCCAGTGTGATCACATTCTTAATTTCAGCCTCAAAAGGTCAGTTCGGTTACAGAAAATCAAGCTGTAGTCAGTTCTCTCCGCACATCAGTGCTTGGAGCAAGGAGCAATAATCACTCCCTGATCAGAACTTGTTTGCCATTATCTGCCTGGTGTTGGTCTATGATATATGAAGCAATTTTGGCTGCGACAGTTCTGTTCTGTCTGCGTGCAGCTCTATCCTGGTAAAAACTATACAGGATTGGGTTTTTTTTCCTTGTTGCTTTCTTTTTTCCTTACCACAGAGCAATATTTTAAACTAAAAGGAGTTTTCAAACTGTAGTCACCATCATTCATCTTTACAGTCTCAGGGTACGAACAATCCCTTCATTAGACACTGAATTTTTCTCCATTACAACACTATCTGAATGCATTTATTCGGTCATTTATTAGAAGTCACTTGATGGGGTGTGGGGAAGGAGAGAACGAAATTAAAGCAAAAGGGTCGCGTGTGTGTACACACGCTTGTATACTGTAAGTGGAGAAGTCTATAAAAATATCCAAACTTAATAACTACCATAACTCTGTAACTCAGACAAATGCTCAGTGGAAACATTCCACTTGCAGCGAGGATGGTGAGGGAGGTGGAGGCAGAGCAGGAGGCTGTCGCCGAGCCTCCCCAGCCAGTTTGGGGCAGACTGATTTCTCTTTAAATGTTGCCAGCAGCCTCTGAGGCTGCGTTCGCAGGCAGCACCGCGCTGCTCTGTCTGTCTCGGGACACGCGTGTCTTGCTGGCTGTGCTTTGTTCCCGGAGACCTGCAGGCAGACAGGATTGAAGTGTAATACGGGCAGACAGGTTTGATCGTGCTGAGCCTGTGCTTTTAGGATTCCCTAGGCCTGTCCTGCGCTTTATGTTTTACTAATGCCTCAGGGCCATTCGATCAGAGGCTGAATGCATAAATTCAGTGCCCATTCATGGAACACGTCCAGATCACATGCGTGTGTAACGGGCAGACCAGGCACCTCGGCTGGTCCTCCACCAAGCAGCCACCCGTCCGCAGGTTAAGTCCCCTGCTGCTTCCAAGGGGGCAGAAGTGGTGCATTAATACAGGAAAATAAAATTCAGGAGGTCCTGCACGGAAATGTGAGGCGCTATCAGGTTAATGCTGGGAATTTCAGGCTGGTCCTTTATCAACAGCTCTTGTTTTTTGCCTTTTTTCGGACATTGAGTAAGCCCCTTGGCCAGGTGAGCTCGCTTTTCAGATCAGAGCATGGTAAAGACAGAAAACAAGAACCTGTTCTCTCACAGCACAGGCACAAATAATGCACCAGCTACACATTCTCCCCTCTGCACACTATGCATCTCCTCTAAGCCTACCTTTCACCCACACTTCCTTCCCATCCCTTATATTTCTTCTCTTGTGGAGATCTTCACATCAGAAGATGCCAATTTCCCCCCATGGCATGAATTCAGCACGTCAGCATTGTGCTGATGGGGCTGCACTCTACAAAACAGATCGCACTGGGCTCTGAGCAGAGTAAAACCACTGCCTTCCTACCCAGCGCTGTCCTAGGAGCACGTCTGATGAGATAAAATCCTCCCCATTTCTGTGCATGTCACACCATCACCCCCAACTCTGTTGTAGTGGGATGCTTGTGGCGCTGCTATTTTCAGGGGGTGTGTAGCCATTTCTGGGTTTATTTTGTTCCCCCTTCTCACTTTTATTCAAAAGGACAAGTCTTTCTTGCATCTTCCAGAAGGCTGCTATGGTTCCTCGGAGGAGATTTGTAAAAACTAAACCAAAAAAGGGACTATTTCCATCCAAATGCTCTTAAAAATTTAACAAAACAACAGAACAGCTCATCACTCAACAGGAGCATTGAGTCTTCTGTGCTTAATTTCCACTGTGAATCTTTCCCTCAGAAGTGTGCTCATGGAGCAATTGCACGGTGAAAATGCCAAACTGAAAAACAAATGCACACAGGCATTTGGCCTATCCAAGAGACACCAGGACATAAAGCAGGATTATGATCCCAGAATGCAATAAAAAGAGATAAAAAATTCAGAAGAGATCAAAGTAATTTCAGAAGCAAATGAAACATTTACATGGGAAGCATGCCTTACAAACGGAAACACAGCAAATGGTATTAGCCTATGTTATTTACAAGGAGCGTAAGTCTAGGCCTGTCTCCAAAACTTATTTATGTGGTAGGTGCATCCTGAGAGCTAAAGCAGGTCCCCACTGAATTTTCAATGTCCTCTCAAGTAACTAAGTTGTTGGAAAGTGGCAGGTTGCAACTGAAATAGAGTTAGTAATCAGTCGTTTAGTTAGTCTTTAGGTGAACAGTCATGAGAAGGCTCTTAATGGCCTACAACTTGGTAATACCTGGGTCAGAGGGACACTTAGCTCTTCCTGGCCTGAAATCCTTTGTATGATGACCGGAGGGATGGGGAGCTGTTGGTGAAGCATCACTTCCCTGCTGCAGCTCACAGGTGCTGCACTGCAGAGGGGGAGCCACGGCCTGCACCAGGAGAAAGCAAGATGACTTCATGGTGCAAACTAAGGAAGCAGCTGCTCAGATTACATGGGTGAACAAAGCATAAGCAGGTGGAGATGAGATTGTTCATATAGCCGTCCTCCAGCCCTTCCGTCAGGACCTCCAAGCCAATGGAAGGGCAGGCACTCTCTGTTTTACAGGTGACAAACTGATGCACAGAGGGAGAGCAGTAGCTTGCTCACAAATCAGTAGCCAACATGAAGGAGGAACCCGGGGTCCTGCCTGGGAAGGAGGAAGGGAAAGCAAAGTGAGCACAGAGGAAAGAAGCCAGGCACCCCAGTAAGAAGAAACAGAAGTCCTTGGAGGAACTTCCCCAGGAGCAGCTGTTGGCTGAGATGGCTCCCAGCCTAATGACAGCAGGAGCTGGGGGTCCTCGGCACTTTGGACTGCACTATCTATGCTTAGAAAGGGCCTGCTTTGAAGTGATGGATGGGGGGTCGGAGCTGAGCTTCTGAAACAAAGCCTTTAATTAATACCTTTGACAAAGTCTTTAATTAGATACAGTGCCTTATCACCAGCATGGGTTCCTGAGATATTTCCCCACCTCAGTTAGAATCCGCCCTGGACGAGAGACAAAGAGAAAAAAAATCCCAACCCCAAACTAAGCTGCGATCAATTCTAATTTGTCTGGGACATGATACATTTTTTGTCTCACTTGACACAGGCTCAGAGAGAAGCAATTTTTTAATGTCACAGCTCATGACCTCCACCTCTCCTGCACGCTTATAGGATTCTTCCCTGCCCAGGCTGGGAAATGAGGCTCTGGATGAAGAAGGTGCAGCAGCCCTTGGGATGTGGTTTCAGTTTAATGCCCAGCATGTTTGGCTTTGGATATTCTATTGAAATAGAGGGAATTTGTTAAGCTGATGAGGGAAGGCTGCAGTAGAGAAACACAATAGCAGAGTGGGATTAGGCCTGGAGTAAGTGTCTGTGCTTTGGAGGATTAATGAGAAAACTGCAATGGATTTTACATGGTGAAAAGGATTCACTGAATGCTTTAGGTGAAATGAAATTAGTCCCACTCATGCTCTCTGAGCCCTCAAGCAGGAGAAGAGACTGGAGCCTGCCCATCACGTGTAATAAGCAGATCCCCTCCAGCTGCTCTCCCTTATGGAAAATTCCAGTGCAACACTGCTGGCCATTTGTTTTCTCACACCTGCAGCCCGTGCTCTCCCTCTGGGCAATGTCTCTCCTAAGGGGCCATGCGACACTGCCGAGAGGTATCTCTGGTCCAGCCAGCTCTTGGTATCTCTGCTGGTGTCAGCTGGACTCCTCTTCTGAGCTCTGGCCAGCAGGAGTGGGGTAGGTGAGGCCCCAGAGCCAAAAAGAGAGCAAGGACCTTCAGCAGCACCGGCCTGATCTGCACCGGGGGAAGAATCCCAGGGGTGGAAGGCTCTTCTCCCCATCCTGATTGCCTGCCGACGGACTACAAGTTCACCTGAGCAGCTCAGCTTTCCTACCAGCCTGGGGCAAGTCTAATGAAGCCAATTCTGTGTCCTCATAAGAGGCCAGCAGAAATATTGGCCTCAGAAATTCTAGATGCTCAGAATACCTGCAGGAGAAAAGGCTAGGAAGGGCAGACACTAAAAGAAGATGGAAAGGGAGCAAGGAATGAGTTCCATTAATGCATTGATTTTTCAGGAGAAAGGTAAATGGAGTAGATGAGCATGTGGCTGGATGAAATCTCAAGGTCATGTTGACACATGGGAGTCAGTAGCGAAGGGCTTCCCAGCTCCCTGAGTGGAGTGACAGACCAGAAAAAGGGGACTCACTGATGTTAGAGCATTTATGTTGCATACAGCTGATGCTCCTGGATATGCAGAAGAGGCCGTTAAGTGCAGCTTGGGCTGGCTCCTGCCTCCTGCGTGTTGCCTTCCAGTCCATCATTCTTTCTAATTAGGCACCTCTGACACACAATTAATCCTATTTGCCTTCAGGCTTTTTTATCTTTCCTTCTGCTTTTATCAGACAGGGAATTAGACTCTGTTAGTATGTAAAGTGCATTGCATGGACCTGGCTTTTCATGGGGATTTGGAGACTTTTAAGAAGGCAGTGTCTAACCCATGATCTTAAAAGTTTCTTATGAGTAATTAATTTCTTTCTCTTCTCTTCTCTTCTCTTCTCTTCTCTTCTCTTCTCTTCTCTTCTCTTCTCTTCTCTTCTCTTCTCTTCTCTTCTCTTCTCTTCTCTTCTCTTCTCTTCTCTTCTCTTCTTTTTCTAATCACACTGCTTATTTCACCCATGCTCACACAAGCAAGAAGGCAAGGATGTGAGAGTGGGACAGCACACAATTCGATGCTTCAGTGCCCCGTTAATCCCAGCTTTCCACCTGCTCCCCTTAGCTCCCATCAGCCACCATCAGCAGCTATCACAGTCCCAATGTTCCCATCCTGTCTGCCCCCAGCCCAGCCTTAACTGCAAAGTTCATAGGCCTGCTATGGACCACAGCAGGTCCAGCTTCATCTCTGCTTCTCCTCCCAGCAAATGCTCTCTTGCCTTCACCTCCAGTACCCCCGCCCCAGCACTGATGCAAGCATTCAGTGGTGTCTCTGGCTTGCCTTGTGCCCTCTCAAGTCAAAATGCACCGCAACGGCTGATGCCTCTCGCCACTGGGAAGTTAATAAAATAATGTTAATGAAATACCCACTCCACTCAATGAGCTGCGAGTGCAGGCAGCAGCGGCCGCCACACCAACAATTTATCACTGTCAAGGTCCCCTGCAGCCTAAAACCAGCTCCAGACCCAAATGAAGAAGGTTTGGCTCTACCCAGAGTGTAATCTGCCTGTCATTTCTAATACATATTCCTTTGCATTAAATGATGAATTGCAGGGGCTGCCAAGGCTGAAGGGTTATGAACCCCTGAGAAATGAAGTGCTCCATATCCTCCGCAGCTCTCTTCAGTCAGTGATGGTCAACATCACGTACTCCTCCTCTCTGGCTCTTGCTCTGTCAGAGACCACAGAGCTGCACTTTCAGGCCACAGTTTCTCTACACAGAGAGGAGGCCGGGACTGGGACTTTCGGTTGCCTCAGGATTTTTTTTACCTTTTTCACACCCTGGAAGGACTAGTCTCACCAGCCTCCAACCAAAAGAAGAAAAAAAGGAAAAAACAGTGCACATCTTGAGCTTGCGGCATGAGCTTTTGGCAGTGAGGCAGGGTTAAATCTCACTCCTTCCTGGGATTTCCCCAGGAGGTACCTTCCTTATAACAGAGGAGGAAGAGAAGACTTTCTCCACTAAGGCAAGGTAAAGATGGACTAGAGGTAAGCTCCAGTGACTGCTGAGCTCAGTACTTGTTCCCATGGGCTTGGTCAGAGGCAGAATAAGACCTAAGTACAGCCGCCCTTCTTCTGGCAGTAGGAATACTTTCCCTTCTCTTAGTGACTTCCATCCCAGACAAATGCATCCTTCCTGGCCCATCCCTCCACCAGCATGAGAAATCTTCAAATGCACTCACAGCCGCACCCTCAGCCACTTTTGTTGTTGTTGTTTAGAGAGGTGATGAAAAAATTGCACATGGGAGGGGATAACGAGTGCTACAGGGTTATTTAGGAAATGGAGAAGCAGGGAAAGGTCATGCTGCTCGCCCTCCCTGACATCCACTGAGCAAAAGCTGTCCTTCCCCAGTAATGCTGGCGATCAGGCCTTGCTCTCTCTGCAGAGCAATGTTTGTCTGATTCCTGTACGACAGCGATTAGCAAGAGCGAGCAGGTGCTGCAGGAAGCTGCTCCTTCGCAAGCTTCCTCTGCTGCCTCTTATATATCAAACTGAAATGTAATTATCTTCACGGTGCGGGGTGTAAATCAGGGTGTGTGTCAAGGCGATTTCCTTCAGGGTTTTATTTTATTGCGTAATAATATTTGACACAGGGCTTAAAGGTGCTGTTACCTGCCTAATCGCATGAAACAATTTCATGTGCAAACAGCTGGTAAGTGTAAAACTACCATAAACCAGCTCCAGGGGATTGTCTGCTTCCCTTCTCTGGAAATCCTTGGAAAACACTCCCTGGCTCTGGAGTTTCCCCATCACAGAAACCAGACGGGGAGAAACTGCTGGGGGCCACTTGCCATGCTCGTGCATGGAGGAACCAGCCTGTCCCCCCACGGGGTGCCGGGGTGCTCCGTGCCTCCCTGCCCTTCTCCTCTGATGGGAAGGGGAAATGGGAAATCGGGGTCTCTGTCTGTGTTAAGCTGGAAGGGATGAAGTTGATTGGGAAGGAGGGCTGCATGTGTTATCTAGAGAGGGAGCCATCTGCAGCCGTGGATGTTTCCCCAGCCCTGTGTAGCTGTTCCTGGGCAGGAGAGAATTGGGCAACAGTGCACAAAGCTGAGCTCGCCCTCGCCTTCCGCACAAAGGACACTGGAAGCGGGGGGAGCGCAGCTTTGTGCCTCTGCTCCAGCAAAGCCATGTGTGCCATGGGAAGGAAGGGGAACGCAGAGCAGAAAGGATGTGAGCAGCCTCCTCTGCTTCTCCCGGCACGAACAGAGGCCTCGGAATCTGCCTCAGAGAGAGAGCGAAGGAGGGAGCGAGCGAGATGGCAATCTTGGAACAATGGTGGTTATTTATAAGGCTTTTTTTGTGCATTGCAGATCATAGCCAAGAGGCATCTGCCCGAGGTCTGAATTAGTCAGAATGGGGTTGGGAGGGGAGGTGGGCAGCTGGTTGGAATCACTAGTCTCCAAGTCACTGTTTTTTTCTCCTCGGGGTAGCTGGCATTGTCAATGATGGTTTAACCTACTTATGATAATAATCCCTGTAATAAAGGCATTTTTCTAAAAATCTCGTAGCCCAAATGGCTGCGTGGAGGGCATGGGAGCTGCAGTGCGGGAAGGCTGGCTGTGCGGTTTGCCAGGGAAGAGCCAGCTCGATGCTGTAATTCCTTCACTGCGCTCCCAGACCTCTGCCCCCTACAGGGCAAGAGAATTCCTTTCCAGGAAGGGAGCTGGCAGGGACCATCCCTTCCCCCCAGAAGAGCTCCTCCCTGTGGATTAAGGCGTCTCACAGCTGGAGCGATATTAGATCATCTAAGTTTCTGATGCATTCTGCAAAATCAAACGCCTCTAATCCTGCCCACCATCTGGCCCAAGCCCCTCGCCAGCTGGTGGGTTCCCTTTTGCACAGCCAGCAGTCCCTGTGCCAAGACATTTGCCCCGGTGTGGCAGACACCATGGCTGCGCAGAGCCACAGGTCCGAGGCAGGAGATGTTGCATCAGGTGCCAGGGCAGGCGGTGGCAAAGGTGGCAAAAAAGTGCCATCCTGAGTAGAAAGAGCAAGGTGTGCGAGTCTCCAGCTGTCTGAGTTGCACAGAGATCCATGATACAGAGCTGGCCTGGCTATTTATCTGTGCTTTGTTTCCACTCCTCCCAAAATAGCCCTCTTCTCCCCACTGCTGCTTTCAAGACTTGGAACCCCCCTGCAGCACATGAGTGTCCAGCAGCCTGCGTGTGGCTCGCCGTCACACTTCCTAGCTCCACTTAATGAGGTGCAGACCTCTCTGTTTCCCTGGCTGCAGCTTTGATAGGGTCATGGCTAAGCCCTTCCCTGCTCACCCACTTGAGGATCCATGGTGCTGAGCTCAGCTGGGTGCAGTGGCAAGGAGGCATCCGAGCGAGTGGGCTGGAACCTGCCCTCCCAGAGCTGGCAACATGGGGAGACAGCAGCTTTCTGTGTATTTACCAGCTATCTGCTGGCCGAGTCACTGGGAGCAGCATGGCTTGAGTGGTACTGGATTAGTGCTGATGGCAGGGTGGGAAGGCAGGGGATGGCAGAGGAAGGTGGCACAGTTGTGCGTGGCTGAAGGCAGGCAGGGGAAGGAGTGGTATCTGCCTCCTCCACCTGCAGGTTTACAGGAGCTCCCTGCGCCTCAGTGCCCCATCCCCAGTGGGGTTGGTGCTCCCTGCAGATCACACACAGACTTCTCCCTGGGGATGCTCCGGTTGGCAGGGAGAGACTAAAGCACTAAGGTGGAGGTGCCATTTCCTACAAGGGATATTGGTGCTGAATGGATTTATCCCTTATACCTGGGGGCATGGTGCTGGGGACTTTGCACGCAGTGAGCTGGGCAGTGCAGGGCTCACAGGGAAGGCAGGGGGCTGTGGGGAAAACCCCCTTCATCCCTGCATGGTGGGTGATGCTTTAGGTGCAAAACCATCGGGAAGGTGACAGGCTGGGGCTGGCTTGACCAGCGGGGACACCAGAAAGATGAGGTCACCTCAGACAATGGCAGCCCAGGGGCTCTGACGGGTCTCCTCCCCAGACAGATCATTTCCATACCGAGTAATGTTATTCACGAGGGTGCCTGGGGCCCCAGTGCTGCCCAGAGACCTTTATAGAGCTGCAAATCCCAGCTGCTCCGATGGGGAGCAAACAGCTGTGAGCGAGGGAGATTTACCAGGGCTGGGGCTGTGGAGCAGTTCATGGAAGCTTCCATGGGATTCAAGGAGAGGAAGGTGGTTGCATCCACACGGGTGGGTGCTGGGAGGGGATGGGAGCAGGCTGCACAGGACCTGGCAGGCAGGGTCGTGGTGTGTGGTACCCACGTGGGATGGAGGATGACCAGCAGGGAAGGAGGAGCCTTCATCTCCACCACTGGTGAGGGATGCTGAAGCACAAAGCGGCTGTTTCCATACTCTCAAGGGCCACTGAGGAAGAGGTTTGTTTGCAGGCTATGTGGGGGCCAAACAGCAGCTCGGGGCCAGGCCAGCTGATGGTGTCTCACTCCTGTAAGCAGGGGAGAGGCAAGGGCAGAGGGCAGTGATGTGTGTGTGATGAGCAGTCGCGTTGTGAATGCTACAGAGCCTGCTCAGGCTGATGCAGAGCTTTTTATTCCAAATCGTTCATGAAACATAGCTTGGAAATTGCGCTTGCTATTGCTACCTCAGCCGCTACAATCAGAGCTGAAGAAATATGCAGCTCGGAGAGCTGTGAGAGGCGGCTAAAAATAAGGCAGGTCAAAAGGGAAGGCGAGCGAGAGCGGGGCTGAGCAGCGCAGCGGCTGCCTCGGAGCAGAGCAGGGCAGCGTGGCCAGCAAGGGGCTGGAGGGGCAACGTGGGGGCTGGAGGGGGCCGGCCCCCTCCCGGCTCCGCCGTCACAGCGCCAAAGGGAAGGAGCGCCGTGACCGAGCCCAAAGTAAGAGGCAAGAGCAAATCTGCCTTTACTTGCATGGTGAGAGAACGACTGGGGATCCTGTTAATCCTGTGTAGATCATATTAACACCAATAAAATACTTACACAGTTCTCTCTGTAAGAATGTCAACATTCATTAAGTCCGGTAGCACAAGCAGCAGGATCTCATCATTGTCTTTTTGTCTGGGGTTTTGGAGGAGAGAGGGCCAGTGTTTGCTTTTACCGGTATTTTGCAGAGACGGGATTGTCTCAAAGAAAAGGGTGAGACACAGTGACCCTAGGGAGGCCCAGCCCAGCGAAGGGACCTTCCACATGCTCTTGTCACCTGAACTGCTTGCAGTCGGGAGGTTTTACACCCAGACCGTGAACTCAGCTTTGCTACGTGCCTCCCCTCTCTCCTCCTGCAGGTCCATGCAGCTGCGGTGTGCGTCGCTGCAGCCCCTGCTCGGGCTCTGCCCCTCCTCTGGCTCTGCTAGGGCCCCAGGAGCTCAGACCTTCGCCTCCGGAACGCACCGTGCCAGGGCCAGGCCTGGTGGGAAGGGGCGAGGGCGAGCGCCAGCCGGGGAGACGAGCCCCTGGCTCTGCAGCTGCAGGGAGAGCCGCAGGCTGGCTCCGCGGGCGGCTGCGGGGAGGTGGCTGCGGGGCGAATTGCTCCCGGCTCTGCCCTCGCTCTGGAGGGAGAGCTCACAGACGGCTGCATGTCACGGCCACGCGCGGCCTGCCTCTGTCCTTCGCACCCCCCGCTCTGCCTATTCGTCCAGCTTCGTCGGCATCTGAGCTATGAGAGAGGGAGCACCCTGAAGAAATGCAGCAAAGCCGCATTTCCCTATCTCAGACTCGCAGCAGAACAAGATATGAGGGTGAAGGAGCATCTGTCACAGCACATAGGACCCGAAGCATCCTCCCAAATTGCAGAGCATCCCACAGGCAGCAGCCACGGCCACCCTCTGCTGGCACTTACCTAAGGTGAAGCAAAGTGTCTGTGGCAAAGTGAGGATGTCGCAAGTCCTTCACTCGCTTCCCGTGTGCTGGACCACGGCTTTCTCCTCACAGGACAGCCCAACCACCAGCATGCAGCCACAAGGACTGCTGAAAAACACAGCTGAAGGAGATACGGTGGTCATATACCCAGCACCTATGGGGTACAGGCATGATGGATGGTGTTGATCTCCCTGTGCAACACCAAATTGCCTCTTTAGATGGGAGTTATCAATTTTGCTGCCACAGCAACCCCAAAAGTCGCCTAGAGGGCAGCCTGTCTGGCAGAGCAGAGGCGCGTTGTGCGTGAGGCTGGGGAGCCAGGGCTTCTGCAGAGACCATAGCAGGGGCAGGCCGGGCTCTGCTCTTAGCAGAGTCACAGAAATGGCAGCAACCCAACCTCTCCCCGTGCCTCAGTTTCCCCATCAGAACAGAGTCATCAGACCTGAAAACAGGGGCAAGTGCTTGATGTCACAACCCAGCTGCTCCCACACCTTTTCTACATGACCTCCCCCACGCACAAACCCATGTGGAGTTTAATATCACTGAGGCCTCCTAACCCTTTGCTAAATTTGGTTGAAACATATCAAACGGTTCAATAGTGGTAGGAGGGGACAGGAAAACAATTACCTCTATGCACACATACCATATACAGGGTGATCTCATAAGCTCCCTTGCCTTAGGAAACCGGGCTAACACTGGTATGCTTCAAACATTTCAATTCTTTTCTGTGAATGTTTACAAACCCAAAAGTTTAGCAAAACTGCCCTTTTGAATGCAAAGGGCTTCAATTTAGCTAAATTGTTATTTTCCAACTGAAGTCTGATTTTACTGAAAAATTCCCAGACAGCTGTATTCAGCAGCTCAGAAAAACCAGGGTTTTCCTTCTTTATGACACTTCATTCTAATGTTCAGATGCAATTCTGTATATTTCAAGCGTGTTTCTGTCTGTTCCTAAGCTGACTTTGGCTTCTCATTCCTACCAAGTGTTTTAAGTGTAATAATTTTATTGGAAGACATTGTCAAACCCGCATCTCTGTGTTTGCATCTACAGTGCCTGCTCTGAAGGCACATTTATTTCCAATCTGGCCTGCTGAACACTGATTGCAAGCAACAATTTCTTCTGCTTTCCCGTCATCGCTGCGACGCCCTCCTTTTTGTTTGGAGTTTATGGTCACTGACTCTGGATTGTGTCATCCTTTGTCTTTGTTCCGTGTTTTAACCTTTGTTAGAGACTCAGCCATTGTGCGGTTTCTGTTCAGCGACCTATAATACCCTAATTTAGTTGGCATTTTGATCTTGGATTCCTGGTGAATAATCCATCATATGCAATGCTCCTCTACCTTTCTGTTTTCATCACTTCACCAGTCCTTCTTCATTCCTTCCTACCTCTAAAAAAGCTCTCCTGTGTCTTTCCTTACCCTCTTCAAACTCCACTCTCTCTCTTATTAGGTTCTTCTTAGGTTAGAGTGGGTTTTACCCATTCTTTCCTCGTCTCTTTCTCTCCCTCTTTCTTCCAAATCAGCCTCCCCTTCCAACCCTGCTTTCTCCCCATCCCTGCTCTGTATCGTGTCACCCAGAGGTGCTGCAATGAAGGGAGACATCTGTGCATCCTCTCAGGATCAGTCTGATAAGGAAACTGCTCTTCTGCTGCAGATGAAAACTGTGGCAGAGCCAGAAGTGCCAGTAGTGAGACGGTGGCCATGAAAACAAGCTCTGAGGAGAGGAGCCCATCCATCTCCTGAGGACAGCAGCAGGTGTATGCATGCGCTCTTTGCCATCACAAGAGGGAGTTGCTAGTGCTCGTTTGCATTTTCTTACCAGAGACTGATACAAAGAAGGACAAGGCAGCCTTCTGGCCAGTTCTGGCACTGGAGTCCTGCTCTGGATTGCCACTCGCTAGCAGCAAAGGGAGGAACGTGCAGAGAGACAGCAGCTGAACCAGGAGGGCTGTCCGTGCTGATTTCTCTCTATAACACAACAGCAGGCTCTTTGTCTCCAGCGCAGACAAGTCACAAGATGCTGGTCTTGCTCAGCACTGCCCGGGCAGTGAGCAAAATACCTTGGCCACAGGACAGCATCAGGCCTGGGGTGGGAGATGGACACAAACCCAGCGCCTTGCTTTTCCAGTCTGGCAAGAGGAAGGGGAAACAGGGATTTCCATCTTCTGCAGCACGGCCTGAGATCTGCTGAGAAGGTGCTTGAGATAGTTAATGGAGGTATATAATTTAGAAATGGATGGAGGCCCCTAATTCCAAAAGCCATCTCTGTGTCTTTGTGCAGCTGGGACCACGTCCACCGTTCCCAAAGGGATGCTGTGCGTACCCACATGAGGTCTGCTGCCCTGCAGCCCTGGTCTTCCTCCCTCGTGCACCAAGGCAGCCGGCTGAAATAACAACCCGGGAGCTGTGCTTGGCCGTGGTGGAGGCTCGGGAATGCTTCAGGTCAGCGGGAGCTGCGCTTTGTCCTGCATGCACACACCTGGGAAAGCACATGTGCAGAAAAAGGCACGCTGGCTCTTTTGGCAGCGCCTGCATCTCTCCTTTTCTATCACCATGGTGGCATTGTAATGAGAACATGAAAGAGGAAGATAACACCGAAGGGAGGAAAATAAGGCCTTTTTTCTCCCCCCTCGCTCTCCTGTTTAGGATGAAATGCAAACCATGGCACGGAGGCCTATCAGATCTGTCAGCACAGCAATTGGCAATAGCAGCAAGGGGAAGGTGCTATTGTGCGAGCCGCTCTGCTTGGCGGGCTCCTCTCGCTGGCTCGGGGAAGGAGAGAGAAAACAGAGGCAAAACAAGATGCGGGTGTTCAATGGGGAGCCAGAGACACTTGTTATCAAAATGGAAATGCGTCTCTTTGTTGATGAAGGTGTATCTGCTTCCCATTGTCTCTGGTGCCAGCCCAGTGAAAGGCTCCTTTGATGGCTCCGTGTTTGTGCACCGGCTATGAAATTGCTTTAGAAGACAAAGGGAGCGCGTGGTTATTGGTAATGAAAGGAGGTGAGGGCTACGTTTCTCTAACCCCGGCTCACCAAGCGAGTGCAATTTCCCTGGGAGCAGCTGTCAAAGGCTCGCAGAGAAAATTGGAAGGCTGAGACTGGAAGGGGGCTGCTGATGCACAGGGAGCATCGCTGCTCTTTTGCAGGGCTAATGTGGCCATCTGCTCTGATTTAACGGGCCTGCTCCAGTCCAAGTGTTTTGAAGCCCTTCAGGCCACACAGCACAATGCTGGGCTGTGCAAGTGCCGGGCTGTGCAGGCACTGGGCTGGGGTTCCACGGCTGGGGAAAGGAGAAGAGAAACCTATAGCTGGTTTCTCCTATAGCTGAAACCTATTGCTGGAAGAGCCCCAGGGTTGTACATCTCTCCCCTTCCTACTCGCCTTGCTGACCAGCAGCGGTCTTAGCTGGGGAGTGCACCAGGACGCACACGAGCAGGGAGCAGGCGTGCCTGTGTGCGTGCAAACACCGCGCGTCCCGTCGAATGCACGCCCTCGTGCTCATTAACTAATAGCAGCCTTAATAGGAACGTGCTGCTTCCTTCACCTCTCCCTCCTCAGCTGGCGAGTTTAATCGCGCAGCCCCGCTCAGCCAGCCCCGCTCCTTTATCTGTGCCATAAAGAGCTGCTTTGTGGCAGATAGACGCCCCAGCCCGAGCTGGCAATTTCACACGGGGCCTTATCAGTGCTCGCACATGCTGTACGGCCGTCGGAAATGAGACGCAGGATTCGCATGTCTAACAAGCGGGGTTAAACACTTCATTTTTTTTCCCCCCCTGTTTTTCCCCTCGACTGCTCCTTCCTCTGCCCACCCTCTTTCTCACCGGTTACAACGCCGGTGATGGCTTTTAAAGAACAATCTGGCCTGGCTCCTGGTAAAAGATGTTAATTTATTGTACTCTGCTCTTTATTTGATTATCGGCTTATTAAAGCTGCCAAAGGTGATAGCATTTCTGCTAGAAAAAACCCTCTGCTCTCTCCTTTAATCTGTCACCAGCTCTATCGGCAAGCCAAAGGGACATGGTTGTGGCTCGGGGACTGTGCCCCTGCCCAGCCGGAGGTGAGGCAGTAGGAGCTGGGCGCAGGGCTGCGTGTGTGTGGTGTCCCCAAGCCACTGCCCCGTGCCCGCCAGCACAGAGGAGCTGTTGGCTGGAAAGGGGGCTCTGAGAGCAGACGCAGTGGTCAGCTTCACTTCTGTCTTGGACACGCTTCATTCGTGGAGCCCACCCGTGCCCTGAAGAGCTGTTCTGTGGTGGGCAGCAGGTCCCCAGGGATGCGCTCGTTGCAGCTCAGCCCCTCAGCCCCGCCACAGGGACCCCCCTCCTCCTGCACCAGAAGGGCCGTTGCGCTCTCCCTTCACTCCCCTGTTCTCTCCGTGCTTCAGTCCTGCCTTGGTGCACCCCCAGAACCACAGCCCTGCCCCGACAGAACTCCCCCGTCCTGTGAGTCCCCTAGGATGGAAGTCCTTCCTCCTCGGCCCTGCTTTCTCCGTCCTTCTCCTCCAGCCTTCCTTCAGCCCTCAAAATCATGAGGCTGCACAGCCTAATTGCTGGGAGCCACCCCAGGTCCACTGCTGCTGTCCACCTGCAGGAGAAGATGTGAGTGGCTTCTCTCCAGCCCTGCACACAGCAGCGAGTCCGCCTGCATGCAGGGAGCCAGCGCCCTGCGGCTGCACTCGGATGGAGTTCCTGCAGCAAGCCCTAATCCTGCTGGAAGCACTGCCCGGCCCTGCTCAGGCTGTACCCAGCCTTGCCTTGTGCCCACACCTCTGCCAGCACCTGCAAAGCCTCAGCCCCCTTCACCCCTCCCGGCAGCTGCAAATGCTTTTCCCTTCTGATCTGCCCTCCGGCTCAGCCGCAAATGTGCAGGAACATTTTTACAGTGACAATAGCTTGTTACAGATTGCGGTGCCTGCCACATAAAAGTCAGCAGCAACATAGAGGAGCGATTAATGATAATGGCTGGCACTTTACACAGTGCCTTCCAATCTCAGCGTTGCAGGTTGCATCGAGATACAGCCCCGTGTTTCCACTGGAGCCAGAAAACCAGCCCCGTGACGAGCGCAGCACAGCAGCTGGGTTGGTGGCACGTGGCAGGCGCTGGCCAGGCACCTGGGCGGGCAGGTGCGGGAGGTCGGCTCCCTTCCTCCTGCACGGCACCCAGAGCTTCCAAGCAGCCTCAAAAACCTCCACTTGCATGCCTATCAATGACCTGGTTCCAGTCATTTTTGAAGACGCTGCTGTAGCTCCTGGTTTCATCCATCCTGGGGAATCTGCATGTTGCCAAAGCTAATGTCTCCCGCTCTGGTGATGTTTCTGAAATATCTTCATCAAAACTGAGGCCTGTCTCAACTGACCTGTAATTTAATTTTCTTCATTTTTCTCTCAGACACGTACAGCTGGGAGGGACCTCAGGAGAACATCGCATCCCTCCCTCTTTCACTGAAGCAGAATCAAATACAACCAAACGTCCTTGTCAGATGCTGGCTAAGCCCACCTCTGTAAGCCTCTGAGGGAGGAGATTCAATGGCTCCTGGATAACTTGTTCCCATGCCTCACTCCTCTTACAATTAGAAAGCTTTTCCTCATACCTCACCTGAGTTGTCTTGTTACATTTTTTCCTCTCTCATTCATTACAAATAAATAAGTAATGAACCAAGCAGCTCTGCTGCCCTCCTTGCTCAAGATGAACTTTTGATGTGAGCCATAGGGAATGGGCCACACCCAAAACTTCATTTTTTGTTCCCAAGCAGGAGGCATTTGAGATTAAGGCCTGAGACCTAGAGAAAATTGATTTGCACAAGCAAGAGGCATTTATGCAATATGTTGATTATAAACCAGCACTCCAGGATTTGTACTCCCACAATGAATGTGGTGCCTCAGGGCATTAAGCTCCTGACTCACATGTCAGTGTTACAGGCAGAGCTGGCTGAATAATTCATCAATAATCCTACAATTTGGCTTCCTCTCCTGTCAGCGAGCTCTCTGCATGGAGATGTCTCTTCCAGAGTCTATTCATTAGGTGAGGTTACTCACGAAAATGGCAGAGAGACTCTGGGTGTGAAACCCTGGCCCTGCTGGAAGGTTTGAATTTGCTTTGCTTTGCAGCAGGAATTCATTGCAAAAATTCAGGGCTTGAAGCTAGAGCTGTTTTGGATTGGCTATGCTGCTCACATGGCACTGTGTCTGTCTCCTGAGTAGCTGAACTCAACCCCTGGAATGAGTTTCCAGGGTGAATAAGAATATCACATTTGATTTCCACTAATGTGCTGTAACATTGCTTAAAATTCACTTCTCTCAGAGAGACAGATCCATCTATCTGTCTATCTATATAATTTTGTTTCTAGAGTACCCATCAGTGCTCCATCTAATTATTAATTCATCCACTAGAATGTTTGCTGCAAGCTCACATCAAAGGCATGTAGATACAACCAGAGTCAATCTGCTGAAAAATGCAAGCAGATATTGTCTGAAGCCTGCTGGCCAAGACATTCCCCTTTATCTAACCCTATAGGGTGTGGAAACCCTTTTATATCTTTTTTGCAACAGCTGAACAACTTTCACAAATCCAGAAAGGGGTGGGGGATTGTCATGAAAATAGACGGGAATTGAAATGTGCTCAGGGGTGCCAAGGTTCTGCTGGAAATGGCAAAATCTGCTACAAGGGAGCGGAGAGCTGATGTTGCTCGCACTGCAGGCGAGCCTGGCAGCCCCAGCGAGCGTCAGGACGCTGCGCCTACAAGCAGCCAGTGAAAGGACCAGTATGGCTCAACAGCAGATTTCCAGTAGGCAGGAGGAGGTGATAATACCTTGAGACAAGGCAGAAAGAAAGGGAGAGGTCGTGTCTTGAGAAATATAAAAGAAACCAGCACGGAGAAGGGATTGCTGGGCTCGTTTAGGGAACGACGAACTGCGCAGAGAAGGGGCTGGCGTTCTTGTCTAACAAAAGCGGAGGCTGAAAGGGCATCTGATGTCTGTGTCTAAAAACGGCAGAGGAAGGAGGAGGAGGGGACTTCGGTCCTCGAGCTAAACAGTGACAAAGCAGGAGAGCAAACAGAGAAAAACGTCTGTGGCCAGCGAGAAGAAGGAGCTCCTGTGCTGTCTGAGCAACCAGACCTGCTGGGACCGGTGAGGGCAAAGAGCCACCCAGTGAAGATGCTCTCCAGGCGCGGGGAGGTCACGGCCCAGGGAGAGGACCAAAATGGGTGCACCTGCCAGAGGTGCTGGTGGTGGCCACGACCCAGAGGGGGGAACCTGGGAGCCACCAGGGCTGCGTCCACGGACCTCAGCTCCCGGCACTGATGTCACCATCCACTTCCCATGGACCTGAAGCCTTCCCCAGCCCGATGGGAGGGAAGAGGAAAGCACATCACTGTTGGCAGACGCTGCCTGAATGAGTCACTCTCCCCTCACCCTGGTTCCCCGCCGTCCCCCCCAGGTGACAGTTCACGTGGGAGGATAAATATAAATAAAGAGAAGGAAGCTGAAGCATTTTGATGACTCATGTAATATTCATTTTGAATTAATTTGTACATGATTCTATAAAAAAGATACATTCCATAAGATTATTTTTGTGAGCTCTAATTTGCTGCTGGCAAAGAGCAGTGTTGGGTCTTTTATGGGTATTAGTTCCATAGTGTATAGCAGGAGGCAGAGGAAGTTTAATTATGATTCAGTGAGCCACATTGTGGGTATGTTTTAAAGCCACTTAATTACTGTAGAAATATACAGCTGTAATTATCCTGAAATATGGCCTAATTAACCTATGGAAAACCCATACACGCGGCTCAGGAAACTTGGAAGCGTTAATAGTCTATTAATATACCGGAGCTGACAGCCCGGCGTGCTCACATTGGGGAGCAGGAAGGCAGAACTAGAAGTGATCTCCTGCCGGGGACAGCTACCCGTGGGAGCAGACGTGGGACCCTCCGCTGTCCTGGGAGGCACGGTGGCACGTCTGGCACGCCATTCTGCCAGTCTGTGTGCCTGCAAGCTGCAGTGATGCTGCTGTGGTCTGACTCTTTTCTGCTGATCCTCCCACCTCCTTTCCCCTGTCCTGTCCTCTTCTTCAACCCCGCAGCACATCTCCTGCATCTCCTGCATCTCCTGCCCACCGCCCTCTCTGCAGCCCTCCCGAGGCATTCAGGGAGGCCCAGGAAGCACACAGGGTGTCCTAGGGTGCATCCGCACCACGGTTTGTTTTGTAGTTTCTCTGGAACTAGAATCGATTTCACGCTGCACGGGACCGTCCTCTGGTGGATGGATTCCCAGCCCTGGAGCGTGAAGCAGATGATCAGGGAGAGACCTAAAGCGTGGCTAAAGCAAAAAGGTGATGGCAAAAGGCCTCGTGTTTATTCCTGGGTGTTAAACCTGATAAAAACAGGGAGAACCAATTATCACTTCAAAGGCACCTTGATCTCGTAGGGTTTCCCAAGCAACTTGCAGACCCAACAAATCCAGCTTGCATTTTGCCCTTGGAACAGCACAGGTTGGAGCCTTTGCAAAGCCAAGCATCAAATGAATGCCCCATCCCTCGGCCCTGTCATTTTATAGACGAGGAAACCGAGGCACACAACTGGAAATTAAACTCCCTGACTGTGCTTTCTTTATGCCGTGCTCTGACAATCAGATCATGCTGCCTCTTAGCTGGGAAAACATCCTGATTTTAATAGAGCTTCATCTGTCGGAAAGGGACATTTACTTCCACTTGAGCTGCAGAAGCAGCAGCAGGACAGTCCCTGGGGCGGGGGGGCTGAAGGGAGCAGGGTGGAGAGAGAAGGGAGGAAGGAGGCAGCTGGTGCGAAGCTCTTCTCTAGGCAGAGCACATAACCAAATATTCAAGTAGCGTCTTCGTCCTTTGGTGATCAAAGCAACAGAAATTGAATCCGGCTGTAATCATCCACAGGGTAGTTTGCTTAAAATTCCCCTAATTATGGAAGTGCAGAAAATTACTGCTCCATGATGCACTGAATAGGAAATTGAAGGCTCCCACAACCCAACTGCCGCCACTGCAGCTTAAAGAGAAAAGGCAAGGGAGGTTCGGGGAAAAGGAGAGAAAAAAGAGATAAATGGGAAGGTGTCAGGATGTGTAAGCGGGGCCAGGGAGGGGAGGGGAAGGCCAAAAAAGGAAGGTAATTATCTCTCTCGCACTGCCTGGGAGGCCACCGATTTTGGAGGGCTGTGAGCTGAAGAGAGCAGTGAGAGAAATACGAGCCCTGCAAGCTGGCCCTTCCACTTCGCCAGCAATTCTGCCACGACACACTTGACACTGTACCACAAGCAATGTTTCATCCAGAGCTTCTGGTTGAAACCCAGAGGACTATTCTGATCCCCATTCTGTCTGATATGCAAGGGCAGGGGCTCCCTTTGTACAAATAATCTGAATTACTGCATCCCAGAGTGTTCTTCCAGCGGCGGTTTCTCACGACAGATGACAGCAGGTACCAGAGAGGGGGCTCAGTCACCCAGCAGAGTCACTCAGGGACAAGGGGCTGAAAGAGGCTATTTTGTGTTAGGAACAGATTTTTTGCTTAAAAAATACCTGTCTCTTCCAGTGGTTCTCACACCTGCTCGGAGAAAGCCCTCCCCGCATCCTCCTCCGTGCGTAACTTTCTCCATCAGCTGTGGCTATGTCTGTCCAAGGCTCCTGATGCTGAGCATCATCTCAAGGGGTCGTTTTGCTCTCTGTGGTCCCTTTGTCCCATTCAAACAGGCAGCACCCTCCGGTACCTCTGGGTCCCTCTCTGGACAAACACCTGCTGCTTTGTGGGTTTAGTTCCCTATGACTGAGAGCAAGGGAGAGCGAGGATCCAGGAGTGGGTGCTGCTGTGGTGCTACAAAGGGGTCCTAGCACCTTGGTGACTTACCCACCTAGAGGGTCTGTGCTACCCAGACCTCGGCGTCTGGGTACCCTGCACCCACAGGGACATCCTTACGCTGCCTTCCCCCTTCAATCCACTCCATCAACAGAAAAATGCTGCTGATTATGGGTGACTGGGGCCCCACATTTTCTGGGACAGTTATTCTTTTACTTCTCCTGCATTTCCATGTGCCTTGCCAGCTGTCTTTGAGAGGTGAGTCCAGCCCAGGGAATATTATAGCAGCGAAGCCCCACGGGTCAGTGCTGCATTTTGCTACACAGGCCTGAGGAATCAGCAGCCTGCCACAGCATCTCCTGAGAAACACAACTGATCGGGAATAGGGGAGGAAAGAAGAAAGGGACCTCTCTGGTGAAGCTGAAAAGAGACTGAAACATCGTGTGGTCGCTCTGAAGAGCACAAAGCCCCAAGCTGAAGCCAGCTGAGGAGGGGGAGCTGAGAGAGAGCTCTTTAATTAAGGGGTGGTTGATAAATGTGGATCTGAACCATATTCTGGTATCACACCCTCAAGGAAAGCTGTGCAGGAGGAGATGTTTCAGGGCAGCATTTTGGAACCAACAACTGGGGAATCCTGACACAGGCAGCATCAGGAAGACCAAAGCACGACAGCATCACCCGGCCGCTGGTGGCTGTCCAATCCCCCAGGGATCGCTGCTGCTTCCACGGGTTGTGCAAAAGGGGATGAGGAAAAACAGCTTCGTTCCTCCCGTACAGAGCTTACACAGGTGAAATTTCACAGAGGGCTGCGTACCCACTGGAAAAACATAGGGGGACCACGGAAGGCTGCAATTCATCCCTCTGCATAGATTCTGCCCGTAGCTAAATATATTCAGCAGGCGAAGGGCAACTCTGACTCCTGTTCGGTTCTGCTCTCCACAGTGCCTGTGTGTGCTCTCTTTTCACCTTCTGATCTCACCTCCGACCCGGGTTTGATCACGATTGTATGACACAGGAACAGCTAAGTGCCAGATAGGTGGCTCTGGAGGATGAGAGGGAGACAATTTTTTGGATGCAGATGAAGGGCTCTCTAATAGCCCTCTAAATTTGGGGAACTGTGCAGATAGCAGAGCAAGGAAACCCCAGCCAGAGATGACAGCTTTCAAGTCGTTAGTTCAGTGTTAGAAGAAGAAACTCCAGACTGGGATAGGTCCGCAGGAGAAAAGCACCGGCTGCGGAGTACGATGGGACACTTCACCTCACCTACAGAGAGATGCAGTCTTGAAAGGATGAAGAAACAGGGCAAGGAGCAGCTCATTGTAAAATCTCTTCTTCAGATCAGAAACCAGTGTGAGCCGTTTGGTTGCCACTGTGCGTTCACCTGATGGCATCAGTGGAAAGGTGTCCGTGCATTTCCCTGCCCACCAGTGACACCAGTGACAATTTGTCTCTTTGCTCTCAGCCCCAGCAAAGACATCATAACCTGAAGAGGCGAAGGAGTGAATTCCCATCTTGCTCTGGGCGTTTCTCATTGGGTGAGAGAGAAGCTGGCTCCTTCCCTCTCAGGAGCACACAAGGCTGTGACTGAGCAGAACGCTCAGCGTACTCAATATCAGCGTCACTTCCAAAGCCCTGAATTCAGAAAAAGGTGGCTCGAAGCAGGGCCACCGCTGAGCTCAGCGCGAGGCCCTCAGGATGGGGTCCAGTTCGGCCCTGAGAACTCCCAAGGTGGCTCAGATCCAGCAGCGATGGCAGCAAGCGCTGCATGGATTTAGCAGGCACTGGAGGAAGAGGAGGAAGCTGAGCCTCAGGGAGCGACGTGGCAGAGCAACAGGGGTGCTTTTGCCAGAGAGCATTGCATTCTGCAAGCACAAGCACTGGCTCCCCTTTGCTGTCGCAGTCGCTAACTCCAGCACAGCGTGAGAGCTGCCTGCCCTCCCACGGCAGCCCACGCTGCACCAGCCTGCCCGCAGCCATCGGGCCTGCCTGCACGCATCCTGACGTCTGCTGGAATTGAGGTGTCTGCGGTTCCTGGTAATAACATGGGACATTAGGCTGCTGATGACTTTGCATAACAAGAGGATTGCAATTAACATGATGATCCCTTCTTGTGTTCGAGCACGTTGGCATGGGTCATGAAGTCGGTGTAACAAAATGATCCAACGGGAGTTATTTATCTGGCTGTAAAGGGGCCGCGTTCCTGCCGAAACGAGACCTGCAGCGTGAGGTGGCTGCTTGCTGCTGCGGGTGTCAGTCATCGCCGTCCTCCGCCCGAGTGGCCCCGCGGGGACGCGCTCTCCCTGCGCATACACAGGGCAGCTGGAGCGCGCCCCGCAGCCTGCCAACACTGGCCTGCCCTGCTTTCCCTGCCTGGAAAAGCCAGGATCTCCGCCTTTTGCAGAAATGCCAGGCCTATGGCTGAACAAACCCATGTCTGCCCTGACCACTGCGTGGGCAAAGGCCCGCACGCCAGGCACACGAGCACCCTGCAGACAGGCTGCGTGCGAGCCTCTGCCACCTCCCCACCATCGGAAGCCATGTGGCTCCGCTTCCTTCGCCTCCACCTCTCCTTCTGCTGCTGTAACCACCGGCCAGTAACAAATGAGAGGTATTTATCATTACTCTGTGGTTAACCAGCTTATGGTAATTAATGGAGATGCACCCGAAAGTTTGCTGGCAAGTCCCCAGGGCTCCTGCTGCCTGGAGGAGAAGCAAGGGCCCATAGGAGAGAGCGGCGCTCTCGCTTGGGTGGCTTGATGGAAGGTGCGTCTCTCCTTGGTGAAATTAATTTTCTCTGATGAAGTGGTAGGCACTTTATCATGAGCGTTCTCCCATTAGAGACATGTGGCAGGGAGCTTGCATGGCTGAAGGTGGACGTCCACTCACTGCCTCCTGTACCAGTGTGATCAGGTCCCAGACCCTGAAGGGTCCCCAGGGGTCAGCGTGGCAGCCCTCTTCCGGGGCACATCCAGGCAGGAGGGACGGACGGTCCCCACGGAGTTCAGGTTTTGCCCATAGGACATAGGACCTCCTGTTCTGTCCTGCCATGGCAAAGTCCCCACCACGGTGCTGTTCTTCTAAGCGATGCCAGGACATGAGTTTTCAGCCTGTTCCCTACCACACTGCCTAAGACCATCCTTCCCTTTCCCTTTTCCCCATGAGTATTATTGACAACTCTAAGCAAGCTTCCCCAAAAATGAAGTTTCACCCTCTGCAGCATCCTTCTGGGTTCCCCAAACACTTGTAAAAACTAAGGAGAGCATTAACCATGTGCAAACTGCTCTTTCCCAAAGAGGAACGGTGGCTTACCACAACATAAATCTCCCTAATGGAACAGAGTCTAGATGTCCAAATTACCCATCCTTCCTTCTTATACTTCAGATGTAGCATGCATGGTCAGTGTCTCTTTTTATGTATCTCGTTGTAAAGCCAGATGAATGCAGGGTTTTAAAGACTTATCGCACGCTGTTGCACAGTAATATCTTTCTATTTCTTTAGCCTGTGCTTTTTCCCCCCAAGCTGTGTGTTTCATAGCCAACTTCCAATACAGTTTGTACCTTGTTTTGCATAACTTTAAATCATTTCATTAATGAAAAAAACCAAGCCATTATAAAACAAATATACAAAATATGAACAGCTAATCTTTCCCTTATATTGCAAGGATTAAATAAACAGAAATATCAGCAGAAAGTATTCCAGGCACGTTGGGCTGCTATAAAACTTACGAGGTGAACTGTTAATTTACATATTCCCCAAATGCAATAGGGTGACACTTTTGAAATTAAAAACTGACGATACAAATGGCATTTAAAGTTCATTTAATATTATTTGTTAAAATTCCACTGACAAATCTGTCATATGTATAGCAGATCCTATCACCAGAAGAAGAGAAAAAAAAAAAAAAGCAATTGAAATCAAAACCCACCCCAGCACTGAAGGGTCTATTAAGACAGTAGATGAGAATTTGCATTATCAAATAATCCTAACAGGAGATTTTATAAGTGGAAATGTAAACTGTAGAGGGTTTTAAATGATAATTTATGCCGATAACTAGTTTTAGAAACAGACTTGACTATGTTTCTCCTAGAGACAACGAGAAAATGTTTCCCTGGGGGACTGGGGTACCCAAATAGCAGAAGCGTGTTTCTCGGTAACAAATCTGCAGCCACCTGGGATGAGGTTGAAGAACTGCAGTGGAACAGATAGTGTGGTGCAGTGGGTCTGCCACCGGCCCTGCATTTTGCTTCCTCTGTGACTTCAAGGATGGCCCATTTCTGACCCACAGGTCTGGCTTGTCATGAGGCTGCATGGCAGCACACACACCAAGAGCTCCATCTTAGGCTATCCTGCTCCTTAAATAATACCCTCAGCTCCTTGATGCTGTAGCAGTAGCAGACTCTTTTTCTCTCTGATTTAATGCCTGGTGTGGGATTTCATACATTGTGAGAAGCCTCATCCTGCAAGGACAGCTGTTGGCTCTCCCCCCCAAAAAAACCTTGGTCTCAGGATCCTAAAGACCAGATGATGATAAAGAAAATTATTCCCGCTGGCCAGAAAGATGCAGAGGAAGATTCTTTCTGTGCAAAGAGAAGCATCCTGATTTAAATGACAGGTAGTTCATGCACCACCTAAAAGACACTAGATATTTGGGTTTCTTTTATTTATTTATTTATTTCCCTGTTGCATAAATATGGAAAGAAAGCATTGCAGGTGAAATGGTGCATGGAAATTAATCTGGTTCATAGTCCTCATAAATATTAACAGGCTGGTNCCTCTCCTCTCCTCTCCTCCAAGTCATTCTCACCAGGGAAGGTTGAGTAGCTGGCGTGGTTGTGCTGGTAAAGGAGACCAAGGCACACTCCTGCAGGAGGCAAGGGCTTCATCCAGGCTGGGTGCTGGGAGCAGCGTGCTCAGCCCCCTGCCCCTGCCCTGCACAGCAGCCACCTCCCCGCTGCCCTGCACATCCCACCCAGTGCCTGGAGCTGCACGGAGAGCAGGGACTGCAGCACAGTGCCTGGCTTCCTCCGGCTCAAAGCCTCCAGCCCCTTGCTGCTGGAAGCAGAAATACCAGCAGGCTCTTTCTTTCTGTCTTTTTTTTTTTCTCCTTCTTTTAATTCAGGACAGCATCTATCTGCTTTCTCCCCTTTCAATAATTTCACCAGATAAACAACCGAGTGAGAAATTAATAGACACTTTCATTTGCACTATAATAAAGTGTGTATTTGGGGGAGGAACAGTGGAGGAAAACTTCATCTAAAGATTAAAGCAACAGGCCTTGTCTCTGATGAATTCGGATAGGACTTTGGAGGGTGGTGATACGTGCCTCCAGCTGGACGAGAGCTTTGTGCCAGCAGAGTGAGCGGACTGAAAGGGCTGTGGGGCAGGAAATGCGGAGGTGGGTCTGTGGGATTTCCCTGGGACTCTGAGCTCTCACAGCATTGCTCGTGTGACTGTTGGAAAAGCAGATGTATGCAACCATTAGGCCACATAATCCCTGGGGAGGAAAGGGTCTGCAACATGGACCAAAAACTGTCCCACCAGCAGAAACGCCAGTGCTGCTCAAAGCCAGAAGAGAGAGCAAGAGAGGCAGAGAGGGACTGACAGACAGACAGCACTGCTTCGGAAGGGATTGCCTCTCCAGTAATTAGCACTTGTGTCGTGCTGGTTTGATTTCATGCATCCATGTTTTTCCACGCAACAGTGCAAGTGATGTGGGTTTCAAAGCAATCATGCCATTTTCTGCTAGCTGATCTTTTAATGCCTAGATTTATGAAAGATGGCACCCTATATTTTGGTGTTTACATGGATCGTTGCTGAATTGGAACTTATCCTGTTTTCATGAAAGGATTCCTCCTTTTTTGGCAGAGAAAAAGAATTTGTTTTCAGATCTAGCCTATGTGAAAGATCACGTGGCCATGAAGAAAATCTTGAATGGGTTCCAAATGGTGAAAATCGTGAAGGCAGATTTGTACCAAAACCTCTAACATTTGCAGTTTCAGATATTTTCAGCAGGGAAAACCCTCAGCTTGGCGAAATTTCACAGAGAAGACATATTTCACTGGCATGAGTTATCCCAAAAGACAAATTTTGAATCATATACAAAGGAGAAAGAAGCAAAAAAAAAAAAAGAAAGAAAAAGCTGCTGAGACTTTGTACAGCATTGCCATATTTACATCCTCGAGCAGCTTCCCTGGGAAGCAGCCACCGCAGGAGGGGCAGCGCAGCAACACATCAGGTGAGGGTGCAGACGGGTACCGGAAAGTGATGCAGAGTGAGGGAAGCAGAGGAGTCGGATGAAAAAGGAGGATGAGCTGGGCTGTGGCACTGGTTTGTGTCCAAGCTACCGTGAGTAATCTGATCTTGGAGATAACATCCCTCTGAAATCAGACCACTCATCTTCCTCGGTGGAGGCAGACTGATTCCCCATCCCAGCAGCCGTCCTCTGCCCCCGCTGCACAACACAACCTTGCTTCAGTCCCTTCATGCCCCGGTATTTCCCTTAATCACTCTTGGGCGATCCATTCCCTCTGTGTGCTGCAGCCGTCGGGCCCCTTCAGAAGCACAGAGCTTGGGCAGTAATTGCTCTGTCGCGGGCTGACACCTCCAGAGAGGCAGCTCGGGTCTTAGCAACAGAAAATCCAGAGGCAAAGCTGGAAAGCTATTAATGTTTAACACACAGGGAAGCTGCTGTCTGTCAGGTGCTCCCATCACCCTGAGCTTGGCAGGCAGAACATGTTAGCACATCTGAAGCTGCCGGAGGAGTTTATCAGCCTGACATACCTGTCTCCCCTTCTGCCGAGTATCTAGTATAGACACAAAGAGGGGGACCCTATGGGATGGACACAACCAGGACCACGCGTAGCTTCGAGACATCAGCTCCCTGCACCCTCAGGTGAGGACGGAGATTGCACGGACAGCCTGAGATGCAGCAGGGTCTGCTGGGGCTGTGGTGGGCGGTGGAGCACGGGATGGATGCTCCTTGCTGCTCCCAGTGATGCTGCTCCCAGTGATGCTGCTCCCAGCATGCACAGGCTGGGACCAGTCCTGGAGAGCGAGCTGGGGGGTACCTACGGCCCACGATGGAGCCAGTGGCAGAGGAAGGTTTCCTGACCCTAATGAATTGAATTTGCTTTGTCAGCGTGGGCTAAAGTGTGGCTCCTGCCTCTGGAACAGCCGCGGGGCAGCTGGGGGGGCCTGCAGGGCACGAGGGGTGGCAGAGGCTGCGGTGCGGAGCGCCCAGCCGCTCCCTGCTGCCTCCAGCTGGCGCAGGGCTGGCTCGCGAGGGCTGGCACGGGACACAGAGCCTGGGCCTGCTGAGGGCAGCCCAGCCCGGAAAAAATAAAAGGAAATTAAAATTAAATGGACTGAAAGGCCCTCCTGCGTTATCCTTGTGTTTGAGCACTTAGCCTCAGTCACATACTGAGCTTTCGGTCTTTTTTTTTTATTTCTGATCCTGTTAAATTTCCCATTGAGGAATCACTTTTCTGACCCCTGAAGACCTCAGTTAAGCCTGCTGACAACAAGTTGGCTTTTCTTTGCTCCTTTTTGCAGCTCCTTAGATATAATCTGTCAGCCCCCAACAATCTTCAAACTGCAGGTTGAAAATCACTGACCTGCAGCATTTTGGGGTCTGCCACCTCAGCACCGAGCTGAAAACTGCTTCCTGATGCCAGGGGACTGAAAAATGTGCTACGGACCCGGGTTCCTGTATGGCACTACCCATCCCCGAGGGAAAGTGATTCAGACCAATGGGCTGGGTGGTGCTGGTGGCCCACTGGTGGCTGTCCCAGTGGCCCCATTTAGCCGTGGAGATGCTGGCTGCAGCTGTGGCTGAGGAAGACCATGCTGCTGTACCTCAGTGCAATGCTTTATGAGCTCTGCTGGAAGATGCTAGGCCAGTGCAAAGCAATATCGTTTTGATAGCACCCTGTCTCGATGGAAAACCTTGTGTTCTCCCATGTAGGAGGAAATATTTCTCTAGTAGCCCACAAAATTACACATTACTTTACCCCCCAGCTTCTGACATGGGGAAGCCTTTGCTGCTTTGTCCCTGCCCCAAGCCACTCCTTTGCTGGGAGGGTCTCTGCCCACCAGTCCCCTGCCCCTTCGGCAGCCCCTGGTCCCCCCTCGCCTCCACCGCATTGAAGCCTCCTCGCTTTCAATCTGCAAATCTTCCTGTGTTCATTTTGCCTTCTGCCAGCAAAGCCTGGACCCTTTGCATCAAAGGCAGATTGCATCCAGCCAGCCTGTACCTGCATCCCCCTTGCATCTGGAATAACTATTGCAGCAAGCGAGCTCCCTGCTCTGCCAGGCAAGTTTCGCAGCAGCATTCAGGGTCTGGTGGGTGTCAGCAGCCCCTTTCTGGCATGCTGACACCCATGGCCCTCCACACCCCCTCAGGCAATGCCTGCCTCTCCTCACCTCTCCGCCTGCACCAGTTCTCCAGTTCCTCGGCCCTAAAGCAGCTGAAGCATAGGCTGGCAATGGAAATGCTGAACAGCGTGCACAGGGTTGGGACCGAGTCTTCGCTTCGATCACTCATTCCCTTTCATAAAGTCAGGCAGATGTGCCTTTCCATCTCTGCAGCAGGCAAGGAGAAATTGTATTTTATTGCACCTTGTGCAGTTGGAAACTTGTGTTTCTAAGCTGCTCTGGTGAATGCTTTCAGGTGTGGCTAGCTCACAAGAGAAATCAGGGGATTAAGTTAAAGGTTAAGACATCGCTATGGAGACAGAGGCGGTGAATACCACGTTATCAGCCAGGGAATCCCTAAAAGTGCTGCAGAAATGGGGTTACATATTGCACAAGCCCTAGAGCATCTGCAGCACTGCTCTATCCACACCCCGAGCCAGGACGTCTCAGGACCGAAGCTGCGCGATGGGTGCCTCCGGTGCTAACGTGGGCCAGCCAGCCAGGAGGCGTGAATGCAGCAGAGCCATCCCGCCTCCGCAAAGTTTACAGCATCCAAATTTCTGGCAAGACAGGGTGCAGGAGAGCAGGGGCTGGGCTGGGGCTGCGCAACGCACAGACCTCCCCCCGGACCAAGCATCCTCTCCTGGCACTGCGAGCGCAGATGCCCAGCCAGAAGGAACCATTGATCGGCGTGACGGATGGGGACTTTAAGGAGGGAAGTGTGCCAGATCAATATGCAATCCACAGTACATGAATCACTCCAGCTTTTCCAATTTATTCAGCTCCAAATCAAATGAACCAACAAAAGATAAATATATAGCCATGGGGAGGCTGGGGGTGGGGGGTGAGGAAGGCAGGTGGGGAGGCAGACTCTCATACAAGATAATTAACTAGCTTTTATCATTCTAACAAAGCATTAAGCCAGTAAATCTGTGAAAATGGGAATGCTCCAGAGAGTCGTTACTGGCACAAAGCAGAGGCTCTGGAATTCACTCCTCATCTGGAGGCGGGCTGGGGGAAGGCAGAGCTGCCCGTGGGGCATGGCACGGCCCCAGGACCAGGGCCGGGGGCCCGGCTTTGCAGCGGGCAGCGGCTGGAGCCTCAGCCGCCCCTGCACCCCAGAGCGCCTGCCTCGTACCAGCTGGAGGCCGTCAGCACTGGCTTGGTTTGGTTCAATAGAGGAACCTGAGAAAACATATATTCTGGTGACGAGACAGAAAAACTGTTTATTTCCCTTTTGGGTCAGTTTGAAATTTCCTTATGTTCAAGTCAGAATATTTGGGTTGGCTCTGGGGATTACCCTGTGGCTGGTCCATCCTTTTGCTTTGCTGTTTTCTTTGGGGTGAAGGCTACTATTAGATGACAAAATGTGGTTTTAAGATGACAGTAAGTTTTGTCAGACACAAGTAAATGCCATTTTCTGCCTTTTACGAAAGCAAGTATTTAACGCTTAAATTTGTAGATGTGCCACACGGTTTCATTACCCCTGGGTCCCAGCCAGGCTGTGGTGGGACCTGCCCCGGGCAGCAGCAGGACAGCACGGCCTGAAAGCCCCAGCAGCTGCAATCACCTCTGTGCACCAGTTTCTCTTTGCCCTCCCCTGCACTCCTCTCTCTTTGCAGCATTCCCCCCTTCTTTTTCCTTGTGTCCCCGAAGTGCCACAGCACTGAACTTCCCTTCCACCCCCATGCTGTGGGCTTTCTGGCTTTGCAGAATGCTGCTCCAGTGCTCCAGCTTCCTGATTAATTACTTACCTGGCAGAATTTGCCCTGCTCCTTGTCAACTTCATGAACAGCACAGTGACAGGGAGGGGGAAGCCTTGGAGGAGGGGAGCCAGGAGTCCTAAACAACAAATTTTATTTGTTATAGCACGGAAATACTGGGACAAAGCCCATGCTATTTTCTTTTGGGCTCTGCTAATGTCTTCTGCTCCTGCTCCTCTATCTCTATTCCACCTTCAGGCCATCCCTCACCTCGTGGCTCTGCTGCACCACTTCATGCGGAGCTGGCGGTGGTCCCACGCCCTGCGTGCCCATACCGTCACCCCGTGGCTCGCCCTTGTGCTCTTCCCTCGTGCAGCCAGCAGCTCTCTGCCGCCCTTCACGAGTCTCCTGCCCAGCTCCATGCACCTCTGCTGAGATGTCCTGCTCGGGAGCACGGGGGCTGCTGCCAGAGAAAGACACGAGGAAGCAAAGGAGAGTGGGGAGGGATGAGAGAGAGCAGGAGAAAAAAAAAAAAAAAAAAGGTTCTGAGAAATCTTAGTTTTTGATTCTGAACATTTTCTCTCCCCCAGGCCCGCATAGGCAGAAAAGTAAGTTTAATTAAAACTACATTAATTCTTCTCATATTGAGCCAATGGGTCTCCCAGAGCCACCCGTCTCTGCCAAAGCCACGTGTGCGATGCGGTGCTCCTTCTGCTCCCAGCGACGGCCAGCAGCGAGGCGCCTCAGGCGCGGTTCCACTGGGCACGGGCAGGGTCCCGCAGCCCCCCCGCCAGTGCCATCAGCACAGCCCTTGTGCTCCTGTGAGAGAAGGGCCGGGGGGGAAAGATTTTTCTTACTGACAGCAATCCATCTCAAATTGAGGTAGGAAGCCAAAGTAGTGCCAATTTTCCCAAGATGACCAATTGAAATATAGTTTAGATTGGGTCACTCCACACTTTACTCCGATAGCTTTAGATTGTTCCATTTCAATTTTGAGCTTTGGGTTGTTTTTTGTTTTTTTTTTTTTTAAAGCACACAACTTTAACCTTCATGTGAAATGGTACATTTCAGCTAAGACTCTCCCAGATTTTGTGTCTGGATAACCCGAGACTGGGGTGCCATGATAATTTTCAGACTGTGTTTTTCCACCCCAGGAAATTCATCATGAATGCCTCCAAATCCAAATAGTTCTGTTGCAACAAATCAGCGCTTTTCAGTGAAGGACAAAAATGCATCTCAGTGAAAAAAATTGCCACTGCTTCTGCCTGTCAGAGGCAATCTCATGCTCACCATTCTCCTCCCAGGTCTCTCATTTTCTCCCTCCTGACCACAGCACACGACAGCTTCCCACCCGCTGCCACACAAACGCGGTTTTTGCTGTGTGCCCAGAGAGTATTGTGGAGAGCTGGCATGGCAAGGGGAAAAAAAGCCATTTTTTGCATTAAAGTTACGGGGACAGACTCAGGTGCAAGGTCAGCTTCCCCAGCGCGAGATGCCATCGTTTTCTCTCGCAGCCTTGGGTTGTCTTCTTGCTCACTGTCCTCTTTGCTATTCCTGCTGGGAGTGCCTGTGCTGCCCAGCGACATGCTGCAGAGGGTGAGGGGCTTTGTTGCCATGTCAAGATTTTTAATTTCCCCATGTGGCGATGGTATCGTGGCCCTGACAGTGTACTAAACGCGTCTTATCTCTCTGCCCATGGAAAAGCAATATCAATTTTGTGGCTGTAAGGGCTGGAGCGAGAACAATGCGCTGTGCATTGTTAAACAAGCCACCAGCCCTGTGCTGTACAAGCAGAACAAGTGTAAGCAGTGATATGGACTTTCAGCATAATTACGGCTCACTAGTAAGCACAAAACCTTCCCTGTCGTCCCCGCCTCGCCTTGAGTATCCTGCGCTGCAGCAGCCCTCAAGGGGAGCCTCTGGTTTCATGCCGGGGGAGGCTCCCCTCTGCCCCCCTGCACTTCAGGCAGCCACACATCCAAACTGCAGATGTGGTTTGTTCACGGTTCCTCCCTGCAGGATGCGTGCGAGCGAGCCTCTGCCAGCAGCCCCAGCGTGTCTGTACGCTCTGGCAGGCGTGCTAGGACCCGTGTGAAATAAGTCGCCTGCCTCCGGTTCCAGTAGCCGGGTCCTCTCCATCTTCTTCATGTTCACGCAGCGGTGCTGCACCGCTGCCTGCACGCACACCAGCACAATTCTGGCTGGGTGCTGGCAGCAGAGTTTGAAAGGGGGACCTTGGAAGCTGAACGAATAGCATCAGGCACGAATTTACCAAACCTGCACAGCTGGTGGTGCCCCCACCACCTTCATGTGCACGAAGGCTCCTGGCAGAGCAAAGCCCCTCCGCAGGCACCCAGCTCCAAGCACTGCAGTTGTCCTGCGGAGCACACCGGGGACGAGGTCCTGGCCAGGACCCCGGGGCTGTCAGCCTGAGCCCCGTGTTCAAGCAGTGAGTTTGCTTAATGTTGTTTAAAGGGACAAACTTCTGCCAGGCAAAAGCCCAGCATGAGTCATGTTTCATCACCAGGCAGCCCTGTGCCTCCTGTCCATCCCAGCTTCGCAGCCAAGCAGCCCCTCATCTATCCTCACAGTGGATATCCTCCCATCCCACCGAGCCGAGCCACGCTGCCCCTCATCCTCACCTGCTCTGAAGCGGCGCAGGCTCTTCTGCCTTGCCCGGACCCTCAATGGGAGCGCCCACGTGCTCCCACCAGCTGGGACAGGGAGGGAGCTGCCCCAGCTGCCCACCTGTGTGTGCAGTTTTTGTTTTAAATGGCGGATCATTATGCTCTGAAGTGTAATTGCTTCTCTTAGCAGACAGATTCACATAATGACTATAGTGTTTTGAAATGTTGAATAGCAGCTGTGTATCGGTAATATCTCTGGAGCAAGGTCAACTGCTCTGCAGTAAAACTCTATCCTGCCTTTCATATCCCATCAGCACAATCAGCGAATTGGGCTCCTCTCCGAATACTAAATGCGGCAGCAAACTCCAGAACGAGCTTCCTTTGAGAGCAATGGGCTCTGCTGTGTGAGCCGGGGCTGGATGCGTGCTCTGGATGTGGTGCTGCTGCTCCCTGCTCCTGAGCCCCTCTGGGGCTGCATCAGCCCCATCACAGCTGGGTCAGGCAGCACGCACGGTGCTGCAGGCTCCGGAAGGGACAGGCACAGAAATCTGCACCTTTTCCCTGGTGGAGCAGGCATGGGGAGGCTGCCCGAGGCTGGAGGAGAGCCCAGCTCTGCTGCTGGAGCTGTGCGCAATGCAACGCTTCCAGCACAGGTACTCGTGGTGCTTGCTAGGAAAAGCACTCCCAGCAGAGGCTCTGATCCAGGCTGGTGAACTTCTTTCCCTGTTCACCTCCGTGGTGGCCAGATGTGGCCAGGTGAGGGGTGCCTGCTCTGCTGGAGCCTACCAGACTGAGCTGCTCCTTGGCACGGGCACCTCCCGCTTGCTTCTGCTTTCGCCTCTCCTTAAAAAGGAAAGAAAAATGGGGAAAAATCTGTTGCAACAAGTTCCACTTCTTCCTCCCCTTAAAAGAAATTCATACAACCCATGTCTGTTTTCCCGTGGCTAATTAGCAGTGCAGATAATAAGCTGGTTTCATGGAGTTAGCATGCATCAATGTCTCTGTTAACTGGGTTAATTACACAGCGGATGGGCATTTGTTTCCTGCAAAGACAGGCTGATGATGAGAACGTGTCTTGGCTCCCCGGCAGACGCGGGTGCTTGGGAACATGCAACCCAGAACAGACTGACCAGAGCAGGTCACCAGGGGCTCCATCCCCAAAATCAGACCCAGCTGCTGCCAGCCACAGCTCAGCCACATTCCCTGAAGCACGGTGGCATTACAGTGCACATATGTATGGAGAGAGACCCAAACAATGTGTGAATGCATGGACAGCTGCCAAAGGGTTAAGACCAGCATCTCTGTTGGCAGAGGAGAGAAAGGAGAGATGAATTTGCAGGCTCAAGAGCAATTTCAGCATCCACTCAAGCTTTGTGCCACTCTGTGAAATCTCAGCGCACCTCAACTAGATCAGAAATTGGTTTACGTTTCCTTCTATGTGTTTATGAGTTTGTAAAAGCTGATTTATTTTATTCCATTGCTACTCCAGGATATTATACCAAAGGCATCTATTGGGAGAAGAACTAGGATTCATTATAAACTTACTTAAACAAAGTCACTGCTACCGGGATTGCTGGATCGGATAGTATTTTATTTTTATTGCACTGCAAGGAAATGCCTTGGCAGGAGCGCTAACTGTGGCCCAGCATCTGATGGGGGAGGCTGGAGCAGTGGTCAGGTGCAGTCAGTAGAAAAATTGCTTTTCACTTCCCAGAGGCCTGGGTTTCACCTGGAGGGTTCCATTTCTCACCAGGCACCTCACGTGCGCGCGATGGCTGCGGTTCCCCTTTTCCTATCGCTGCTGGAGAAAAGACAGCAGGCTGAATGGATGCTGGGCCCATCCCAGACAGCCAGGCTTATTTTAACCACAGTGTGTGGGCAGGTGTTAGATACTGGCCTTGCTGTATTACCCCGCAGCCTCTCTAACAGCATGCTCTGTGCAAACACAGGGCAGCTGCAGCGTCGCTCGCGGCGTGCAGGCTGCTTCTGGCTCTGAAAACTGAAGGACCCCATCCCTTCTGCTCTGACCCCTGGGCTTCTGCTGCAAACAGCATCTTTCAGCCTTCCTTCCATCTCTTCAGCCCCCCTGGCCTCAGCCTCTTGGCCTCCTGTCTGCTCCCATCTTCCCAAACCCTTTCTCATGTCAGCTTTGCCTTGCTCAATCAAGAGGTTCACAAGCAAAACCCAATTGTAAAACAATTTGAAAGCAATTTCGCAGCTGCCTCATGATAAGAGGCAGAGCCAGTATCAGGGATGTTCGCTTTAGAACCAGAACACACAGAAATAATTATCTCAGCTCATGAAGGGAGAGAGAGAAAAAGCATATGCAGCACGTGCCCAGCTGTCTGGCCGGCTGCTGCCTGGGTTCCTGAGTTGCCGTCAGATCATCCTGGCTGCTTGCGTTTTCCCCAAGACATCTGGAGAAAGTTTGCCCTGAAGGATCAGCTGCTGAGAACTGCCCCATGCACAAGCTCACCGCCCTGACGTGCCCACCCCACAGATGTGGCCCAGAAACTGCTTTGAAACTGGTCCAGCGTCACTCAGCTGACCTGAGTGATGTACTTGCACCCTTAGATCAGAAGGACGTGAATTAGAAAATAAAGGTATTATGTACATCCATCACTTTGATTCTTTATTGGTTAGTTGCCCGTTATTCTGTATTTTATCGGCACATCTTTTGGGGAGGGGCTGTGGTTGCCTCATGCCTCCACAGTGCATCACACAACTGGGCTCTGGTCTCAGCTAGCTTCAGCTGGGGCTACAATAATAGAACTGAATCATTAAAAACTGCCATGACATATTGAAAACTCATGTCTTTTCTCTGAAAGTAAAAATAACACTCTTTTCCCCCAAAGCTAAACCCAAATGCAGCCACCTCTAAAACTTTCAGTGTAACTTTCTGATCCAGATCTGAAAATTGCCTGTCAAATCAAGCCAACAAATCACAGCACTGCCCTTCCTCCGCTAATTCCGTGCCAAGATCAGCGTTCCTGCCGGAGCTGCAGGAGGAACGGAATGAATAAACAGCATTTGCCTTCAAACCCTGTACATTTTCCTCCACAGATGACAGCAGATAATCGCACACACTCTTGATTTAATAGCTGATTCTGGAGGAGATTAAAGCTGAAAGGAAGAGGCCACATATGAGGAACTTTTAGCCATAGGTGGGAGGGATTTCCTCAGCAGCCTTACAAGGGCATGCACACACTCTGAAAGAGTGGACAGAGGATTCCTCTTTCACCTGAGAAAAAGTGCTTTCTTATAGGAGGTATGTCTGAAAAAACTAAGGGGGTAACAGAAGGAGAAATTCCCCAGGCCAGGCAGCAATGGGAAAATGACAGAGGTGGGAAGACACGAGCTGCCCAAGGCCAGCGAAGGACAGAGCCCTCTGAGTCCCCACCACACAACAGTCTTTGGCATGAGGCATGCCCCAAACGCCTGCACTACCATGCCTTAGTACATCCTGCTTCAGAAATACTTGCAGATCACCTTTTAGATCAGAAATGTGCAAGTGGTGCACAGCCCATGCCAGGGAGTAGTTTGCTGCCGCAGAAACCCAGCTCAAGGGCTGTGCTCTCCTCCTCTTCCTCCTGAATCAGAATTCCACTGCTGTTCCCACTTATGCAGCATTTACTTGTGCCTGGTCACTGCCCAGTTATTTTAATGACCCAAGAGGCCTTCCCCAAAGGTGCAAGGCTGAGCTGCATACAAAAAGAAGCACTTAAGGATGCACTTAAGGATGAAATGCAACCTGGACTCAGATAGCAGACTCCCTTAAAAATCAGTGGGGTGATATCTCAGCACTTGAGCAAGAAATACTGCCCTTCATAAGGACAAGAAGCAATTGAAATCTTAGAAGTAATAAAATTGGATGGAATAGATGGAGTTACTAATAGAATCCCAGCAGGCAGGAAGGAACCGTCAGTTCTTTACACAGCTCCCTCAAAAACTTCTCCCTAGCACCTGGCTGGGGCATGGGCCACCTTCGTTTGTATGCTGCCCATGGACTTCACTCAAATACCTTGCACAGTCCTTTATCATCGCTGTTATACTCGGGGATGAATTCCAGCAACTCCTGTTGGCAATTGTGAGCAGCAAGTCAGACAGAGAAGGGAACGCACGTGGCTGTGCAGGGAGTGACCTTCCTGAGCCAACACTGGAGGTGGCCCCATAGCTCCAGGAACACCCTGTGCAGAGCCCTAGCCACAGGGGCCAGCCACAGACCTGCACACACCCCCTGGCTGACAACAGCCCAGCAGTGCCCTGGGGTGTGGGAATCTGTTCTTCTGCCCAAATAAGAGAGCAATCCAGGCACGATCCAGATTTCTGAAATAGAGGATCTGGCCCTGCTTGTAATAACCCCAGGAATTATCACAGATGCTTTAGCTGGTCCTAAAGCTGGACTTTTCTTTATAAATGAGATGTTCTGCTTGCATCACGTCATGGCTTGCTAAAGGTCATCCTCAGACTGGGGATGTTATTCGAATCCCTTCTTCAGGCAAAATCCTGATTTAAGGAGTCCTGACCCCGGGCTGGTGAATGAAGACTGGCTGAAAGCCGCGGACGGCAGCACTGTGCGGGTGGCATGCTGAATGGGATGCCCTGTCGGGTTTGGGCTGGGTGGGCGCTGCCTCTGGGGACCCCCAACACCTCTCAGAGGCTTGTTGGGTCAGGCTGGTTCTGCGGGGTTTTAAAAACTCCAAAACCCTACAAACAAACCCTCCTGAAGAGATGAGCGCGCCTGACGCTGCTTTCCAAGTGCCTGTTCCAAGCCCTGAGCTGTAACGCACAAAAGACAAACTGTGCACCTATTAGCACCACATCAATATCATTTAAAGCCCCATTCTGAGGAGGGCCTGGCAGCCCTGTTAATGCACTTAATTTCCCTGTGTCTCTGAATGGACATAAATAATTGTGCAGCGCTAGCCCTCCCCACTCCATCCTCTCCAGCCAGACGGATTATCTCTTGTTCTTTCCCTAGATTTGGCTTCAGGATGCAAACACCATTTATGGTCACTGATTGTTCTAAAGGCCAAGTGTATAATGTACCATAAAATGAGATTTTAATACTCAGTGAGAGATTAGAGCAGCTCTGTTTTGTTAAAGCAGCCTGTGTTCCCACACTTCAGTGGTCCCCAGCTCCTATAGCTTGTCACTGGGTTCAGGAGAAAACGCTGTGGGGAGGACACACGCTGACCCTGCATGGATTTAGCTTAAGGCAGCACAGGCAGAGCTCAAGACCGTTGCTTCAGCCCCACACACTACTTGCGTGGGATCGCCCACAGGTGAGAGGTGGGTTGGTGACCTCCAGCAATGGAGGCCCTATTCCAGACACACCAGCTTCCTCCTGGCCATCACCACCACCAGGCCTCCACGAGGCTCTGATGTTCACAACAGCGGGAGTCATCTGTGGAGGAGAGGCCCTGGCGGAAGCTCCTGGTGGAAGAGGAGGGGAAGCTCTGCACAGACGGACAGCAGGAACATCTCTGGGACATCACTCCCACGGAGCAGAGCTGAAGCATCAGTGTTATCCTCCACGGAACCCAAAACTGAGTCTGGAGAACAAACTGCAAACAAGGGAGTGAAAATTTATCATGAATTAATCACAATAGGGCATCTTTCCTCAGATTTCTATAAAACTCCAGTGTGATAATTTAGTGGTGAGAATATCCTCTAATGAGCTTCGAGGAAACTGCAGTCGTCTTAATGGGCTTCTTAATGAAGAATCATTTAGGTTTTTATTAACACTGAGGAAAAACACATGGCGTTTGGTAGCTGTTCGGAGCTGGATGAACATGAATAATTGCTTCAAATGTTCAAACACAAGCACTCTAATGGGCCCCTGTTTGGTGCTTTAAGGGATATCACAATTTTGGTCTTTGGGAAATGTACCCAGAATGAAGATTTGATTTTGGTTCCCAAACAGAATTTCCAGCACATCAAGCTCTGTGGCAAGTGCCATTGGTACCATATGGTTCCCAGATGTTCTCACAACTAAAGATGAAGATCCAGTGGAAACAACAAGTGGATCTCAGCCCTGAATCTTGCACCAGGTTTGCGCTAGGTTCAGCCAGTGCTCACTGAGAGCAGTGTTTGCTCAGTCATTCTGATTTCTCAGTCTGCTCCTACATGGCATCTTCTGTTAAGTTCTTCCTTGTTAAGTTCTGACACAATGTCTAGTCAAATGGAGGGAGGGCTCGAGTTGGCTTCAAAGGACCAAGGTCCAGCCTCAAAGTCCACAGAGAATGCAAAGGCCCTGCGATTGTCATTCCTGGTTCTCCTCTCAGCTCTGAAACCCCACCTCTGACACAGCAAGGCCAGGACACACCAGGTGAGATGGACTGGGAGACCTGGGAGAGGAGGAGGGGAAGGATATAGCTTATTGTCATTAACTACCACAATTTACCTGGCCTAATGGGTAGCCTGTTTGGTGGACATCACAAGTCTAATATCAGTGCTAAGAAGCTGAGTTAATAGAGCCAAGAGTTTGATGCCCTGCAGCCGCTCCATCTCCAGTGAGGACCACTCAGACCCACAGGCGGGCTGTCATCCTCGGGAGGTGTTTATCCATTTCCATGCATTGCAGAGGACATCAGGGGACGACGCTCCTAACACATAGCACCTGGTAAATGAATCAGCCCCTTCCTCACCATCTGCATCTATTTCCCCAGCCCAGCTGCTCGCACTGTGAGCTGTAAGAGGCAGGGATCCTCTCTGTCGTGTGTCACTGCTGAGCCCTGAGTGGGAAGCTCCAGCTCCCTTTGCTGTGCCACCAACAACTGGGTCAATAGTGACAAGCAGAGGTGCTGCCCCAGGGGGCTCCAGTCTCTCCCTGGCCCGAGTGAGAGGCTTTGCCTAATTACAAGCTTCATAAGGGACATCTGAATTTGTTCCCAAGAGAGCAGCGGTTGGGAAAAGCAGAAATAACCATGAAATTACTGTCTTAATCTATCTGCTGCTTACTGTGCAATCAGAAGGCCAGCAGTTACCATACAATTATGGAGTTAATTAAATGGGTATCTGTGCCCTTAAACATAAAACACTACCAGGAGGCACCTGCTGAGTGCTGGATTTCAGAGAAATAAGCGAGACAAAAGAAGGGAGAATGGGAACAAGCTATTCCAGGTTAAAGGGGAGAAAGGAAAGGTGCTCATCATTTTCTTTTCTGTTGTAGCAGTTCACTAGGTGCCAGGAGTTGAACTCTTGTTTAATTTCCAAGATCTGTGCTTTAGTGAAGTGGAAGCAGCAAAGGAAGCTTTTTGCCAAATTCAATAGAATTCGTCAATAATATTTCATTAGTACAGGGGCAGTATCACAAGCTTTCAAGTGTGGACACAGTAATCACAATTTATTTTCAAGCTAGATTTATTCTCCCTGTACAGCTGGCACTAAAATAAATGGTAATATTACCATTATAATTAATCTCTAACCTTGAAATTTTAGTAATGACTGAGGAAAGAAAAGGGAGCTATCTTTAAGGAGAAATGTTCCAGGGAGGTATTATATGCAGGTGGATTTATTGCACTTTCAATTAAAAGACGAACACTTTTGTCACTCTATCAGCTTTGATTTGCCAGCAGCTTTCTATAGTTTTACTGCAAGCTGAAATTAGATTCTTCTGTTTCTGACAGAGTCAACACCAGATTAAAAGTAGATTTACCCAAATAGTTGATGAGTGGGCTTCCTTGGGCTTCCACTGAATGGCTCCTGATTTACACCATTTTGAGGACAGCTTCCCTGCAGTTTGTTTGGATTCTCCCTCGGGACAGCCCAACATGACCAGCTCCCATCTCTTTGTGATCTGGGCCAGTGAATTTATGTACAAATCATCTTGGGGTCCTGAGCCAAACTTCTCCTTATGAAAGATGAGTTAAGGATTCTCTGATCTGGGGTCCTCTTTCTCCTCTCCAGTGCTGTATCAGGCTCTTCCTTCCTCCCAGCAGAGTTTCCTGGGCTTCTCCATAAAGCTGCATGTGATTCTTGTTAGTGCTTCCAGAAGTTGTACCCAAAGGACAAGCAAATTGCTCAGTTTCTCTCTCTTCTACAACTTTTCTTCCGCTCACTTGTGATGGGGAGTCTACAGCTGGCACTTTCCAGCACCCATATCCCATCTCCTAACATACACTAAGTCCATTTGCAAGCCTAAAACCTGCAGGTTTCTGCCACAGAGGAGCTGTGGCTCCTGCAGGGCTGTTTATCACCCCTTTTGTCTGCTTCAAGAGCCCTCCTCCACTTCCCTGGCTTCCCGTCAGCAAACTAGCAATTACCATTTAGCAAAGGTAAGCTCAGGAGATTTTCCAGCCACAGGAGATGCATCTACTGCACTACAGCCATGGATGAACTGCACACTGCAATCAACCCTGCGTCTGCTCCATAGAGAGGTCCAACAGGCTGAGATTAGCAGAGACCAAAGAAAACCAAAAATCATACCTAATCTGCTGTAAAAACAGGGTGAAAAAAGTCATCAGCTGGCCGAGGCAAGGGGTAAGGATTGAATCATGCTCTGCACTAGAAAGAGGACCTGGACTCTTGATAGTGATAAGGACAGATGTTAGATTAGGCCACTAGATGTTATTCAAACTTCTGCCCTCTCTACCACTAATTAATCTGGATTCCTACTCCTGCACTGAGATTTACTGTAGAATTTCCTCCCTGACTGCTCCTGCTTGGGTTTCCAAGCGAAATTCCCCTATCCGTTGGGGTGTGATAGCTTGATTCATTTTTGGCTCACTTCCCTGTCATGCCTAAGTGATGGACACTGTGTCTGGAAGCCAGTACAGAATAATAACATTAACTTTATGTCTAGCGAACAGACTAAACTTAAGAGAATGCTGCCAAAGAAACCCTGAGGAAGAGACAGTGATGAAAATATAAATGATTAGAAAGAGATACGGGACAAAGAGTCTAAACCTGTCCAGGGAGAGAGGAAATGAAAGTGGGAAAGTGGTATTCAGTGGGTTTAAATCAACTCACTGGTTATCACAGATTGACACCAGCTGAAGACCTGCCTCCCTGGATGCTGCTGGGGGGAGCTCAGCCCCCATGTGCTGCAGGCTGAATCCTTCAAGCTTTTGCCAGCATCAAGACTGTTGGAGCCTGACTTTGTTTTGCTATGCTCTTGCATCCATGTGGTGGTCTGTAACGCAGTCCCTTTGCACCCCTTCTTCAGACGCAGGCAGAAGAGGAAGGACAGAAAGAGCCAGATGAGTTTTGGTGCTGTGCTCTCCTAGCTTGCAGGCCGCAGTGCCCCTTTGCATCCGAGACACAAATGATTCCCTCTTTCCCAAATGAACATGCAGGGTATGACTTCTTTACTGCAAGACCAGAGTGCTCAGTTTGCTTCGCCCTGGCATTTAGTGTCCTCGATCAAAGCTCTTCCCCAGAATGATCTAATGTCCAGCCCTCGTTCCTGGGCTCTGCACTGCCTCCCTCGCATCCAGGACCCCCAACACCAGGTGTCCCCTCTTTCTTTACTCACAGTGGTCGGCACATCCTGGAGGATGAATACAGGCAGATTTGTGAGTGTCTGTGTGTGCTTGTGCAATTAGAAGTTCACCTTAGAAGCATATTCCTTAGACGTGGACAGGTTCCGCCATCCTAGGAGGAGGAATTTATGGAAACAGAGAAAGGTGTTTTAAATTATTCAATATAAATGTAAATAGGAGAAAGGGTTCCTTTGAATAAATTGTGTTATTTATGCTCAGCACTGGAAAAATGGGCAGCAGGTTAGGATCTGCTTGCAAAGTAAAGGCATTTGTTTTCCTGGTAGTTGATGCAAATAACGTAAATACTCTTTACATTTTAGAAGGAAGCTTATGAAATATTAAAGCCAAATTCCCAGGTCCCATCTCCTGTTGAAACTGAGTGCTCTTGAGGGAGACTCGAGGATATTGTGGTGGCGGAGCAGAGGACGGCTGAGGGCTGTGCGCAAAACAGTGAGAAAGAAAAGTATGGAAAGGGATGGCTGGGGAGACAGTTGTGCATATAAAGATGAAGAGATGCCTAGAGGGATGGATATGCAATGAGGAAGGAGTACATGTAAGGGCCATGTCTCCCAGGAGGGTCTCCCACTCTCCCATCCCCAGTGTGTGCAGTAGGGTGGTGGATCTTCCCAGGGGACAACAACAGAGAAGGAGTAGGGCACGGAAGTCCCTTGAATTATTCAGCACTTCTAAATTACCACTCTCTGCAGCTTCTTTGTCTGGAGGGCATGTTTTCATTGCAGGGGAGGAAGGGAGAGGTGAAGGGATGGTGTAGGATCCTGACAGTGCACACGTCATTCAGAGCAGCGGCGGGATGCTGAGAACTGGGAGAGAGAACCGAGAACATACCTGTTGGGGTTTCACTATGTTTCCACTGCGTGAGACTTATTTCTTCTCATGTAGAGTACCCAAATAGCCAGAAACCACCACAAAAGTGAAAGGTGAAGGGCAGCTCTCTAGCAAAGGGTAGAAAAAGCTGACGCTCGTGTTTCTCTCCGAGCCCTACACTTTCCTTCATCCCCCACTCCCTGTATGTCTACAGGAGCTTTTGGCACAGCCAAAGCATTCCTGGCTGCTCTCCCTGGAGCTTTCCAATTAAACTGGATTTCTTCCCGTTCATATTGCTCCACCTCCCAGGGCCTTTATGCAGAGCAGAGCTGGTCAGATGAGGGCTCTGCTTTAAATCATGGCCACCACCCCCTGATGAACTGCTGTAGGCAGACAGGAGGGGAAAAGACAGAATTTCTTATCATGGGATGGATAGCAGCATCAGTGGCCGGGTCCCAGCCATACACTGCAGCGCGCCCCATGCTCTAATGCCAGGGCACCATCCGCCTTCTAACGCTTAATCAGACCACCTGCCAATTAAAGCCAGGGCCGGTGCCCAACGGGGTGGCAGTTGTCAGAGCTTGCTGCAGGGGAAGGAGGGTAATTATCAGCTGTAGCAGGGAGCAGGAGCGATCGCCTGGTTTGGTGCTGTTTGATTAGCAGGCTGCACTGCCTCCAGAGAGCAAGGTCCTGAAAAATGCAGGAGTGTGGACTTGGTAAGCATCATTACTGCGGCGGGAGAGGGGAAAGGCCTGTCTGTGCACGAGGCTGCAAGCTGCCCTGCTGGAGCAAGGCAACCAGCAGGGTCCACAAACCAGGGTCTGTGAGGTGCACGACGCACGTCTCTGTCCTCAGTGGCCCCAGCCAGGAACTTGACACATGGGAGCAAGGTGCAGATATTAGCCATGGCACTGCCCTGCAGCTGAGGCAGAAGGCCATGCACACACTTCTCTAGCATGTCTTAAGCAAACAACCCTGCTCCTATTTTGTCTGACTTATTTTCTTCCTTCCCTCTTCAGAAAGGCAGTGTGGTCACTTTAGATATTTCTGTGGCTAAATAAGGAATACAGTAAGAAGCAAGCAAAAGCAGGGTTTGAGCATCTGCCTTCCAAGGCTGGTTAGGTCCAGGGAATCTGAAAAACTCCAGGCATGCCTTTGAAAGACAACTGACAAATTTCACCCTTGCAATAAGAGTAGGATGCCCCTTAGCAGGTCACCTCTCTGCCAGGAGATCTGATTTCCAAAGCTCTTTTACATTTCTGAAACTGTTGTTTTAATTGAATGTCCTTCTCCTCCATAGTATTGCCAGTGCCAACCTTGAAGACCACAGGGAGGAGGGAAAGGAAAAGGGCGTTATTTAACATCTGATTAGGGGGTCTGCCAGTCTAAACAGGGAGCTGCAATTTGCATTAAATGTTTTTGTAACATACAGCATTTCTGCAGCATTTTAAGCAAGACCCCAAAAAAAGACATCAGTTTAAACTCGTTGACTTCATGACTGATTGGGTCATTGCCTAAGCCTGGAAGCTGTATTTGTATTTACCGACAGAGCTTGAGATTCCAGCAATGCAATCATTTGCTTGAGTTCCCCAGGCACTGGTGTACGATAGGCAGCTGTAAATGGTAATGGATAGAGAAGTGTTAGTGCCGAGTCTAATTGGCGGAGAGAACACGCAGCAAGCGCTGGAGCTCCAGGAAGGGCAGCGCATCCGGGCAGCGTGCACTTACCTGAGGAGGAGGAGGAGGCAGAGCAGCATGGCTGGGCACATGCGTATTTACCTGCAGGAGGCCTCATGGGACACACACAGCCATCACAGAGCTCGCGAGGCTGACCGATGGGTACAGCCACAGCCAGAGGCTGGTCCTGCAGCATGGAACAGCAAACGGATGCACCGCGATAAAATGATCCCCCAGCTCCCATTCCTTTACTGCCAACACCAGCCTCCTTCCGCAGCATGCAGGGTGGGGACCAATTCACCCCCCCAGCCCACATTTCCACGCTACTCTCTTGGTTGTGATCCAGCACTGGAGCAAAGATCATCCCAAAATACCCCAGGCACAGGGTCTCTGCCTTATTCCTGTGGGAGATCCCAAGCCCTTTGCCATCCTCTGGCCTTGCAGTCTGCAGCCAGCTCCTTGCCATGAACATGACTGGCTTGTTGGGATGATGGTGAAAACAGAAAAAAAAAAAAAGAATAGAATAGGAAACCTCAAGGAAATTGCAGTGGCTTCTTGCACCCTGCACTGCTGGCAAGAAAACACATTTCCAGCCAGTGCATAAGGGCTTTTCCCCCAGTTTTGGTCATTAGGGTGGAGCAGTACTCTTGGCTGTGCCCTCCCATCCTCAGTTCGGGGATGCTGCACCAGCCGTGGTGTGTGGCTGGGTGCTGGGAGCGGATCACGCGGGCTCCTGCTGCCAGCTGGATGCTGGTGTTGCCACCAGCTCGGCACCAATTATTTATGAAAGGAAATAGAAACAAAACTGCTTGACATTTGAAAAGAAATCATTACCACGCACTTGTGGCGAATCAGAACTGGAGTGCTTTAAAGTTCCGCCGTCCCAGCGCTTAATTAGAGACCAGGCGGCTTATGTTTCGCTCTCATGAAAAATTTAACCCCTGGTTGCTTTGCCTGATTCCAGCCAAATGCAGCTTCTGGCCCACTCCCTTCCACTTGGGGTGCTCAGCTTGGCCCCTGCCAGAAGACATGGTGTGCCAGCATGGGGTCACCATCCCCAGGGCAGGACGGGCTTTGCCCAAACCTGGCCTGTTTTGTCATTTCACAGCATGCCTCCACGTGTAGCCAAGCCAAAGGGACTGTATTTCCCCTGTTGAGCCTTGGTGTCTGCGTGGGGCAGTGATCAGAGCCTGCTCCCCATCTGGGGGCCTGGTGTTGGCTGCAGGACTCCCTCTGGATGCTGCTGCTTGCCTCCCAGCCTCATCCATAAAATGGGAGCAGCAGGTGTAGCATGGAGATAAATAGACTGAGGAGCACAAACTGCTCAGATAATGGGATCTATATAAGTTTCTGCAGTAAATGATCATTGTAGCTACAACTGAATTTCCCTAATCTAGACAAGCCTCTGCTCTCCTCTCCTTCAACTAGCAGTTTAATTTGCATTAAAAAAATCCTTCCTAGATGATGTGGATTGCACTTCCTCCCCCCTTCCATGCTTTACAAGATATAAACATTGCGTCTTCTTTTTAAATGTAGCCTCTGGGTAGGGATTCCTGTGAAACTGAGACGCGGGCCATTTTACAGATAAATGATTTATACAGAAGATGCTATGGATGACCTGACGCTGACCTGTTTGAATTAATTCCAGCATTTGAGCTTCCATTTCTATTAAAACTCCATTTACCAGGGAAGTGAAAAGGTAATTATCGTCCCCAGCTTTAAATCACTCTGCTGCTGAATTATTAAAGGGAAGAATTAAAAATAATCAGGCTTTTTCATTATACTTCATAGAGAGGAAATTAAAGGTGTAAGAATGTATTTTTTGCTTGAATTTAAGTATTCATTTCTGAGATTTATGTAGAAATTGAAATTATTCTCTCTGCGTGCCCAGCTCATTCTCTTTATGAAAAACACACAGACACATGCATGGGGGGAGAGGAAAAAAAAGTAAAAACCCTCTTGTAAAATTAAAAGAAGAATAGAAGGAAGAAGGGATTTAACATGAAAAAGTACAGGAGAGTGTTTTGCATTTTAATACCCTTTTTTTTTTTTCTGCACAATTACACCTCTGAGTGATCCAGCAGAGGGAGATTAAGCTGCTACTAATTTCAGATATACAGTTGTAAAATGCCGGGTTAGTTCTTATCAGGAGAGGCAAAGAAAATCCAGCTCTGTCAGGCAGCAGGAGATAGCTGGTGGCTTCTGATGCCTGGGGGCTCACGGAAGTGCTGCGGCGGAGACAGGCACCAGGTCAGAGAGGAGCGGCACCACGCCTCCTGCCAGGGCACGGCACCAGCGGTTTGCACAGCCACCAAATCGTCCTCAGGCAAACCTAGGGTGGAGGGAGCTGGTCAGTGGGTGGGCACGGTGAGACCCAGCACCCGCAGGAGCGCTCGGCACCTCCAGCAGCGGGCAGCCCTTCGCCTCACTTTGTACCTCGGGGCAGCGAGCTCTGAGGACAGAGCACGCCTACATGCCTATGCTGCAGGGCGGTTGTAGGTGCTGCTCCATGCCAGATTAACAGCACTGGGCCACGATCTGAAGCAGAAGGATCCTTCTTGGAGAGCTTTTCTCCCGTGCATTCAGTGGGAATGAGCCTGGCAACTGATAAATCTGGTCTCAGAGCATGAACAAGCATCTTTGTGGCAGGTGCAACACCTGGGGAGATCCAGCAACATTCATCTATGTGGGAATAGGAAAAGAAAGCTGCAGCCCAGAAGGGAAAAGCACTTTGTTCAGTTCCAGAGTCAAAAGCAAATCCCAAAACACCAAATCCCTTGTCTGATTGCCTGCCCTGCTGCCTTCTGCTGCTGGATGGGGACAGACAGGGCCACCCCACACTGCACAAGCTTAAGCCATTTGCACAGTGTCAGCAGGATCCCTGAATGTAACTGCGTTGTGTTATTATTGGACGAGTGGTAACTGTGGTAGAGGCTGTCAAAGATACAGTAGTGGGGAGGCACATTTGGATCTGAAGAGTCTCTGTGCAGTTATTTGCAAGCTGGTTACGAATGACAGAAGCAGATCTCAAAGGTCCCACCCAACGAACAAGCCAGGAGCATCTGCAGTGGGTCCTCAGGTGCCTCCCTGACAAAGAGGTGGGCTTTCCAACCAAATAGTGTCACCCAGCTAACAGGGTCCTGCATCAGCTCCCGCCTCAGGTCGTTCCCTGAGGTTTCCTTTCATTGTTTCTTGGGAAGAGCCGTGCCAGGTCAGCACTACAGTTTCACTACACTGCAAGCACATGCCCTGCATAAAACACCAGGCACAGTGTAGAAGAGGTAAAGAGAAGTGAACAGCAAACAGCCAAAGCAGGGGATGTGCTTCCCCCGTTTGTGTTTGTACAAAGTGGCTGCTGTCTTTTCTCCCTCAGCCATGCTCTCCCATACATCCGAGCTCACTCCTATCCAATGATTTGAAAAAGGAAGGAAATCACAGATGAATGGGAAAATGTAGACGTGGTGCCTGTCTTTCACAACTGTCACAAAACTGAACCAGAGAATCTAGGCCAGTCAACATCTGTCCCTGGCAAAGTAGTCAGAGAAGCTGATGTATGATCCAATTGATAAAGAATTAAAGGAGAGAAATATAATTAACATCAGTCAACACGGTTTTATGGAAAATAGGTCTTGTCAGACAGATCTGATTTCATTCTTTGATGAGATTACAAGTTTGGTTGATAAGGGTAACTGCAAAGACGTAATATATTTAGGCTGTTGTAAGAGGTTTGACTTTGTATCTCACAACCTTCTGATTAAAAAATTAGCACTATATGATATCAGTAGAGCACGTGTTAAATGGATTAAGAATCAGCTTTCTGGCAGCGCCTAGGAAATGGGTTGTCGACAGAGAATCACTGCATGACGGAGGGAGGCACAAGTGGTGCTTCTAACACATTTCCAGGCTTGGACTCAATTTTCCTCAATAATCTTGATATGAAAAATTATATTAATACTGATGAAATTCGCAGGAAGCCCAAAGATCTAGACAGAGGTATCTGGCAATAAAGAGGGTCAGATTGCTCGGGAAGACCTGGATAGCTCAGGAAGCTCAGCTTGTTCCAGCTTCACATCCAAGGAGCAGGAACTGCGTGCCCGCAGCTCCAGAGCGAGCAGCGTGGGTGAGGAACTGGGCAGCTCCTGACTGCAGAAGGGCAGAGGCAATTCCTCCGCTGGGTACAATCCAACACCACCTCCCGCCCCACTCCCCTGCTGGGAGCCTGGAGGCTCGGGAAGGGGCTGGCAGCTGGGATTCACCGCAGCAGGGCCGGGGACTGGGCAACCGCTTTCCCTGGAGAAGACCAAAGGCGGATGCGGAGCAGCTGAGAGCGCTGATCCATCGGTCTCTGGGGAGAGGCACAAAGAGCTCAATCCGTTTAGTTTATCACATGGAGATTGAGAAGTGACTTGACTACAGCGGATAAAAACCTTCATGGGGAGACAATAGCAGGTACTAAAGGCCTCATTAATCTGCCAAAAGAGACATAAGAGCCTAGTGTTTGCAAGATGAAGCCAAAAACTCAAATAAGAAATTAGGTACAAGTATTTCACTACAATGTGGTTAAATGTTAACAGATTTCTAGGAGAAGAGCACTTTCTCAAGCTCCAGAAACATCTAGTGCTTTTGTGAAAGTGCTGCATTAACCAACAAAACATTAGGGGGCTCCTGTTTGTCTCCTTTTGATAGAAAGGGAATGGAGAATCAGAAAAAGCTTCTCCAAGTGCACCCTGCCTTTCGTGCTGCCTAGGGAAAATTGCTGAACCTCGCTCTGTTCTCAAGCCACATGCCCCAAGCCACTGCTCCTGGCACCCGTCCCCTTCCCCAGCTGCACAGCCCTGTCCTTGGGGAGGGAACTGAGTCAGGCCCCAGCGCTAGAACACTGCACAGGCGGTCCTAAAGACACACACTGACCCTCCTCAGGCTTTAACCCAGAACCAGGATAACCCAGGCTGTATTGCCCTCCCACTCAGTATCAGCCTTTAAGCTCCTGGTCTCCAGCAGTCTTACCTTTTCACCATATTCTGCACAGAACTTAAACTACCAGGTCTCCTGGGCAATTAATTTATTATCCCTTTAACTGCCTGAAGAGAACTTACAGCCCTTATAATAATACTTTACATCCCTCCAGGGTTTTCCTTTAAGGATCTCAAAGAGCTGTGCAAATAACTGTTATTCCTTATGTTCCCACATGCGGTATCCCTTCCATCGTACAGATATGGAAATAGAAGATGAGATGTCACGCTTTGCCCTGTGTTGTATATTGTGGCAGGGAAGTGAGGGCAGGAGGCTCAGCGGGCAGAGCTCCTCACCACATTGCTTGGCCTCTCCAAGAGGAACAAACTCACAACTCCTGCTGCTGGCTGAGGTGTTCAAGGCAGCCCGCAAGGGACATGGTGGGGCTGGGGCAGGTATTACCATTACAGGGCTGAAGAGTAAGCTCAGCCGGCTTGTTTCTGCATTAACAGCAGGACAGGACTCAGCTGACCTTTGCAGAGTCCTCCCTCTCCACTGGCTGTGGCAGGAGCTCTGTCTTTAATGTGCCTGAGGTCAGCTAACGCAAATAACCCCACAGCAGCTCCTGTGTTACAGATTCTACCAATGCATGGTCACTGCTGCCACCAACTCGAGCTCTCTGCCGAGCCTTCCCTCTTACCCTCTGTGAAACCCCAGACATGCCACGTGCTGTCCTGTGCGGCCCTCACCTGGAGTGGCATCTCAGGCTGGACACAGTCCCCAAGCATGGCCTTCACACCAAACCAAGCTATACACGTGCCTTTGCTTTTTAATACTAGGCTGCATCATGCAGATGAGGACATGGAGACATTTTCCGTGCTTGCTCTGTTGCTTTTTCCCCAACACCCTAACATCCATCGGGAAGAAATTTTGATCATAAAAAAAAAATCAAGAGAAACCTTTTGATGAAAGTGAAAGTTTGGACACCTAGAAAGGAACACCTTTATTTTTCATTCTGGACCTGCCATGTCAGAACATGGTTTTTATACTATTATCTTTTCAAAAAACAATTGAAAAGAAATATTGCAGTTGGCCCCAAACAATGTTTCTTTCAAAAATTTCTATTTCAGGGGAAAGAGTAACATTGGATTCTAATTCAGAACAGAAAATAAACATCCTCATCCCTGTATGGATGGGTGGATGGATATTGCAGACAGAGGAATGGGAAGACAAGTTAGGAGATATGTGAGTAGGTAAACAAGAGGCGGATGGATATTGTAGATGGATGAACAGATAAGTGTGGCTGAAAGGCAGAGGTAAGAGGGGGGGAATCGGTGCGAAGGCACACTCAGGTGAACATACAGCGGTTGTGAGCATGCTGCTGCAGCAGCTCCTGTCTCCTTGTCTGGCTGGGTTTTGTATCACCAGCTGTCCTCCATTTCCCTGCTGCATGCACCGGGGTGATGTTGCCTCTTTTCCCCGAGGGGCTCCAGGCTACCACTCTCACCAGCGTTTCTTTTGTGCTCCTGCTCCTTCCTCCCCCGCTACCAGCTCCTGTTCTCCAGTCACTTCACACCACAGCCTGATTAGTGTAAATATTGCCACCAAACAGAAACTGTCTGAACAGATACCTTCCCATTTATCTGCCCTCCCTTCCCACCATGCGACTCGGTAATGAATTAGGAGAAAATGCTGCTGAGAAGTGTCAGAACAATTTCTATTAAACATAATTTCCTAATGAAAATGTTATAAGCGACTGTGTCAGAGCTAATCAAAATTCAATCTCCCCATCACCGCGCAGCACAATCCCCTTGCAGCCGCCTGACCAGGACGGTTGCAAGCCCTGTCAGTACGTCAAAGCGGGGTCCTGCACCAGAGCTCGCCTCTGCATTGCCATCCCGTGCAGGAGCTGAGCAGCCCGACCCTCTCCTGGCTCCCCACCAGGTCACAGCCCTCCCTGCGGCCCAGGGAGCAGCAATGGGCTCCTTAGCAGCCAGCCCCTCTCAGGGGGGCTTCTTCCTTGCCTCCAGCACTTCCCTAATTCATCCCTCTCACATCTTCCCGTCCCTCCTTCCCTCCCACCCTTCCTCCTCTCTGTCTTTCCCAAGCCACTAGAGAGGATTGGAGACAGGATTACTCAACGATAACAACAGCCACCATCCTAAATCCAGTCAGAGATGGTGGCTAATCCCTTTAATGAGTTGCTGCAGCTCTGGCAGCTGCGCTAACCTGCATGCTAACTCACCAGCTCTCCCCTTCCCCTCCCAGACAGGCATGCTGAGCAGAGGCTGCAGCCCCAGAGGTTGCCCAGAAGAAGCCCAGAGCCACTCTGTGACCCAAAGGGGATGCTGTCAGCTGGGGGGGGGCAGCGCCGTCATTAACCCAATTAGTCACTGCCTCAAATAGGAGGCAGAAAAGCCATCTTCCCTCCTCCCTTGAGACAGGACAGGAGGGGTGGGAAGATCACTTTCTCTCCAAAGAATAAAGCTTGGGAAATGCTATTGCAGCATCCTGGGAGACAGCCTGGGAAGGCGCCGCCTGTTTCCCATCCAGCTTCTTTCCCTAGCAGTGAGGATGAGGGGGATACATTCTCCCCTCAGTCTCAAGGCAAAATTGCTCTGCATGGCTAATGTATGGCAGACAGCATTACAGTGGCCTCATCCAGCCTTTAAGGCGGGTTCTTCATTATTTTGCACTGGTGCTACAATTTGCGCTGATGCAGAGGAACAGTGTAAATCAGGCATGAATGAGGGAGGATTACTGCTGCAGGAGCCTCTGACTGCCCCACATTGGCAGGTTTAATTGCTTTCACAGGGACCAGGCCAAACCAGGCTCGAATTCTGAGAATCGAGGCGTGCAAGCAGCCACACTGATTAAATTTCCCCCCTGCTCTGTCCATCGCCCCGTGGTGGTGGCTGTGAGCAGCCAGCCTGCCCAACCAGGTCTGATGCTTCGCTTCTCCCCCTCCAGTTTCAAAAGGGGGTCCTTGCTCCGGCAGAAAGACGCTGGTGAAACATGGCTAAAAGCCTAACCCTTCGATCCGACCTGGTTCCCTTCTGCTCAGCAAGAACTGGCTGTCAGTGCATCCCCTCGTCCCTCACTCGCTTATGCTCCCAGCCATCCCTTCCCTCCTAATGAGGCCTTCCCTCTCTGCAGAACACGTGCTGGCTGGGTTTTTCCCTCCGTTTCCTTATTAAGATAAAGCTGTCATCGGCTTCCCCATTCTGCTGGTTTGTTGAGACTTTCAAAGCCTGGAACTGTATTAAATATTCAGTCTACTCCTTTGGGCTGCATTTCAGAGCCTGTATCCCTCCCTTTAATTGCTCCGTCAAGACTAGATGAAAGTTTGATGCTGAGGCTTTGACTGGGACTAACTCAAACACTTTGGGCTCTGCTGATTTATTTATTTAAAGAGAAGATATCTGGATTATTCTGCTTAAATTAGTCTCTGCAATTGCTATAGATCTCTTTCATTTGTTCTTTCACTCATTCATGCATCTTTCCAAAAATTCACTCTTTTCCCTGCTATTTTTGGCTATACTGAAATATCTGCATGCTCCTTCCTTTGTCCCTTTCTCTCCATCTCTCTTCTAACTGTCACCAAGTGTACATCTCAAACACCTTTTCTAAAACAGCGCTGCGCCCTATACTCCCATGGGAAGGCAAATGGAGACTTCCATCCAAGGAGATAGCTCCCTTGGGCATCACTCCATCAACAAGGTAGCAGAAATCAGCATCTGGAGAGAACTTGGCTGGCAGGGAAGAAACAACCACAGCATCCCTGGCACAGCTTCAAAGGCTGGCTCTGATTTACATGCTCCCAGCAGAAGCTTGTTAATCTGCACCCCATCTACCTGTCCCACCTCGCCTAACGGGCTGAGCTCCCAGCCACGTCTCCGGGGCCTCTCTGTGCCTCCCCTGAGCATCTTTGTTCTTGCTCCAAATACTCTCCGTGCAGGCAGGCAGAGGCCAGCTTTTCCTGCCTCCCCAGCACAAGGAGGCAGTTTTCCACACACAAATTCAGCTCGCTCCTATTGCAGGTTGCAGCTGGAAGGAGATTTTTTGTTTATTTGGGGGTTTTTCCTTTGCTTTGTTCTCATCTGTCCTTAGCTGCATCTCAGCTGCTTTTCGCTGAGGTCTGGAGTCCATGGGTGAGCACATCTGTGCATGGCCAGGGGACAAGGTCAGCCCCTATCACAAGGCAGCGAACAGCAGCCACCCCGGCTGCACTGCCCTCCTGCTTCCTCTGATGTAATTAACATCCCTTTGTTATTGTCTGCAATCACGGCTGTCTCTGCTTTAATCATCTCCCAGCAATGAGCATTCCTTCTCATTAGGGGCTTAAAAACCTCCATTATAAACATGTAAATGGGACGCAGTGAGGAGGGAAATATTTTACTACTCCAATTTCCTGTTGTGCCACTGCCAGCAAGTCGTGATGTTATTGCTAAGCATCTCCATGCAGCACCAGCATCTACAGGACCAGACTCACATCACTCTCGCAACCAGCAACAAACAATACACTGGTGCCCACTGGTATCAAGGTTTCCAGCCTTCGATGTTAAATGGAGATTTTTCCTTTGAGGATACAATGGAGATGAGGCAGTAGACTCTAAAAGCAAAGGATCTGATCCACCCTCCTGAGAGATCCAGCTTCTAGTTGGCAGTGCCTTCCCAGGGCAAAACCCACGAACTGCCCTGTCCTTATAATATGTAAAGCAAAACCTCGGTCTCTCTGGCAGCATCATTTAAGGCCTTTGACATCTTCAGCCATTCCTGCATTGATGCCAGCTGAGCTCTGGGCCAGCCCTCCCGACCTGCTGGCACACCCGGGCTAACCATGGGCATTGCACTGCATGGACCTGGTTAATTCTGCTGACTTCCTTCTCAGTGACTGCAGAGCTGCCCATGGAAGCCCTCTTTCACCCCAAGGAGCCTCCTGAACACCAGCCTTGCAAGAAAAAGGTCTGTCCAAACATTTTCTCTCCTTTCAGAAACAGCAAGGTCCTATATTTCAGAAGTGTAGCGACCTCTCCTCCCCATCTCCACACACTCGTGCCCAGCAGGCACTCACACAAGATAAACCCCCCTCTGCCTCCCTGTACAACCCCCCTTAAATCCAGCCCCTCTCCCCAGAGCCCTTGAGCAGCAGCACACCTGCCAGCTACTACCCCAGCCCCCTCCAAAGAGCAATTGTTCAACCCAATAACATTTACAATGCAAATACCAGCTCTGTTTGTAAGAGTAGCAGGCTTAGGGGGAAGCGCTGGGACCTGGCTGCAGCTGATCCACGGGAGGACATAATGTCCATCTCCAAAAAGATGCTGTTTGGGGAGGTAAGAGGCTCTGTTCCCCTCCATGGCCATTGTGACAGAAGCAGATCTCCCAGGGAACCTCTTCTGCTCTTCAAAAAAGGCCTTTCATGGGCAACGACTATTTGGGCAATGAGTGGAGAGCAGAGCAGCTGTGACACCTCTTCCACCGCTGTGACCACTGGGCTGGCCTGCCCTGCTCTGCGCTGGCTGTACTAGATCAGCTCTCCATCACCCATGGCCAGGCACCGAGGCACACTGCACAGATGCCCCACAGGCTTTGCACATTCACAGAATCACTTAGGCTGGAAAAGACCTCCCAGATCTTCAAGCCCACCAATTAACCTAGCACTGCCAAGTCTGCCACTAAACCGTGTCGCTGTCCAGCTTCCTACTCCAGCAATGCTTCTGGGCCAGGCCCTCCCAGTCCTAAGAGCACCTACCAGCAGCTGAACCTTCAGCATTCAACCTTCTCTTACACCAGCCTGAAGCCCATGTTGCAGTATTTTGTCCTTTTTTCCTCTTCTCTCTGTTTTTGTCTGTAGCAGGGAACAAGGGACACTTGATCTGATCTCTGCAGACAGGCTTTCTGCCTTGTGCATACTAAGGTCTCTGCAAGCAGAAACCACAGAATACATATAAAAAATTTCTCACCCAAGGTGGCTAACAAACCCCTAAAGGCAGAAACTGCAGCCAAGGTGCAGAGAAGAGATAGCAAATCAGGCACTACAGTGCTTTCAACTCCAATCTCCCTGCCCTACCTCCTGATAAAATGTTGCTGAGACTTCTTCCATCTCTCAGTTCCTCTCTAGCACATGGATTTGGCACCCATGAACTTTTTAATTTCATAAACCACCAGTGCCTTGCCTTCCCTTTTGCACTCGCTTGGAGCTCTCTAAGCCAGGTGCAACCACTTGATAATACCCTGTAATGTTATCACATCAGCTGGAGCAGGGCCCCCGTGCCAGAGCTGAACTGTGCTGCACGGCAGCCCCGACTCCAGAAGACCACGGCTAGCAAAAGGGCAGCCGGGAAGGGAACCCAGAGCCCTCTCACGCTTGAACTGCATCACACAAACCTTATTTCTCTGAGCCCAGCGCTGCTCCTAACATTAACATCTGCAGCATCCTCCTGTGTAACAACGCTCAGCTAGGCTGCTTGCCTTCATTTCCTAAATCCCTCCACCCAAAAAGCTCTTGGCTTCCTGATGAGTGGTTTATATCCCTTGTGCACCTGAGGGAAGGGCACACACTGTTGGTGCCTGCATTTGAAAAACACACACACATACCTTTTTGCACTCAAGTCATCAAGACACGGGCAAGGGGATTGTGCTTATTCAGTTAAAGGGGTAAAGGCAGGAAAGTTAAAAGAGGTTAAACAGACACACGAATGCTCTCAGCCTTTTGTGCAAGACCCTGTGCTTAGGGGCAACCCCATCAGGTTTAATCCTCTTTAAGCAATGCACTGGTTTGCTCCTGAACCTTTCTGTGTGTTCCCTTGGAGACAAGCCCTGAAAGCTTCTCTAACAGCCCTGAGAGCTCATGTGCTGCCCTGCTGATGTCTGCTCTGACCATGCCTTTGCCTTCCCTTGGCCTAGCCGTGGATGGAGAGGACGGGGTAAAACAAGGTGATCGCCTCCTGCAGCAGAAATGCCCCTGCACTTGCAGTCTGCTTCTGCATGCAGACGCACAAGGTGTGCTTCCTGTGCTTAATCCCCCTTGTTCTTGCACCAAGCCACTGCCACAGCTGGTCAGAGCACCTCTGGGCTTGCACCAACCGCTCAGGAGCCCAACACTGGCCTGCTCGCGGGGAATGGTTCATAGCAAAGTGGAATTTATAGGCAAACACATCCACTTGCAAAGGGGCTGCTGCAAAACTGTCTCATCCTCTTCTAAGCACCATTTACTCAGAATTTAATATGTACTTTTTGCTGTTTACGTCCCCATCCTGGGATCCTATAGTATAGCCACTATTTTCACCGCAGGAGAATCCATGCCTGCTTTTAAACAAGGGAATGCCCTTCCTAGCTGTCATCCCCAAATGCTTTCATTTCCCCTCAATCAGAAACGAAAACCCTCAATCAGGAATTAAAGCTCCATGCAACATCGCCACAGACGTCTCCCCCTCGATGCTCCCGCTCAGAGAAGCAGCAGAGACATGGTGTGCGGGGCCGGCAGGGACGGAGCTGCTCCTGGAGCGTGCAATGGGCTACAGCCCTGCATGAGCAATATTTAGTGGCGGGAAGAAGGTTTGAAGCGGGTGTAGACGCGAGGCACGAAGATTACAGTGCTAATAAGGGTTCTTAGGGAGGCTTGCTCTTAAATGGCCATGAATGAACGGGGAGCGAGCGAGGGCAGAGCGGATAGATGTGCAGATGAGCAGGAATTAGTAGTTGTACAGGTGAAATTTGGCCTTCTGTTGTGGTTAGGACTGGGATGTGACAAGCCTACCACCAAAGTCAGGAGCACTGCAGCCTTTGTTCTGTTTGACTGGCCAATATCTAAATTCCCCTTTGTTTCACTTACTCGGGAGAAGATGTATCTACGGATGCAGACATTAAAATGGCTTTTTTTCCTTGTCAGTTTGGGTGCTGATTTTAATCAGGTTTTTTTCCCCCTTTCACAGCTCCATTTCTAAAGAAAAGGAACAGCTCAGAGAGAAATTGGAGCTGCTCCCAGGACAAATGGGCCTGACTGGCAGTGCATAAAATTACCACTGTCTCTTCACCTTGCTTTCTGCAATTCCTTTATTAACTAACTGAACCCGCAGTCATTCTCCCTTTCCTCGCTCATTCATTCTCTTTCCAGTCCCAGCTAAGAGGTTCATTATTGCATGCTCGTGGGCTAGTGATGCACCCCGATTGCGGGCGAGCGCAAGGACGTGTCCTACAGACAGCAGCAGCCCAGTGGGCACCGAGCGGATGCAACTCCCTGTGCACAGGGTCATGCCTCCAGCTGGGGCTAAGGGCAGTTTATTTCTAGGATAAAGAGGAATCCCGTCCTCCTACAGCTCCGGCAGTGGGAGGCATGAAGAAGAAATGAACGTGCCCAGGATTTTGCTTCTAGCCACAAGCCACAGGCTTCTTGCCTCTGTGCTTGGCAGCCGCCAATGAATCCGCCCGCCGGGAGCTGGTCTCACCCTGCCCAGAGCCCTGCCGAGCCCTGCCACCACCCGACCTCGTGACGGAAAAGCTGCAGTCACCAGCCAGCCCTGGGACTGCAACGGGGCCGCTGTGACGGTGGCCTCAGCACTCGTTGTCCTGGGGCAGGGCTGGGGAACATCAGGACCCACGTGGGGAGCTCAGAGCCCGCGAGCTGCTGGCGCTGCCCCGGGGCTGCCAAGCCCGCGCTCGCTTCAGCCCCTCACCGAGCGTTCAGACACAACCTCCGGCTGTCAGTCACCGCGCACATCCAGGTTGCAGTTGCAGGAGGGTAATTAATTTCCATCCAAAGACCGGAGGAGAAGTGTATTTGTTTAATGAACGCGTTCACAATTTGTTCTTCTGCTCAGTGTGTGTTCTGGCATTTTATTAAGACTTTTTTTTGCTGGGGGAGGGGAACAAAGACTAATAAAATGTGTTAATGACAAATACCAACTGCGTGAAGAGAAGGCAAAAAAGGGACAAGATGATTTGTGGGCTGGCTTGAAAGAAACTGAACACTCGGTCCGCAGGCTGGGATGAGGAAGAGCTGACAACATGCTCACTTTAGGGAGGTGGTGGGTTTCTGGCACTTTTACATCTTGGTCGTTAGTGTCTGTCCGTGCTGTGGTTGTGTCTGAAGGAGTCCAGCCCCCTCCCAGCGGGTGCTGCCTTCCACATTACCTGTTCTGCAAGCACTCCTCTTCCTTGCACTCCTGCCACCTCCAGGTCCCCATGAACCTGGCTGAAGGGAGCAGGACCCTCAGGAGACCATCACCAGCTGGGGCCTCCCCCTGCTTACAGCACCAGAGCTTTCTCCTTGGCACAGCCATCGGGACAATAAAGGAAAACCTGCACGGGGATCTTCACCCCACTGCCCTGCCTCAGGTGCTGAAACGTGCCGCCGGACAGGCTTGCAGTTCCCACAGCTTCTCCAACAAACTCTCTCCGACCTCTTTGTCACCTGCCTGGAGCCCTGCCTGGCTCCTGCTCCCTCCTGCAACCAGGGAGAGGTGTCAGCACCTCCAGCCACCCCCAAAAGCCAAGGGGGTGATGCAGAACTGGTGCTGCTCCCGCTGGCCGCCAGCAGCACGTGGCACAGCTTGTCTGTCCCCTGCCCGGGGACGAGCACGTGGCAGGGAGGGCAAGGCACACCCCAGCTCTTCCCTTCAGCATCCTCGCAAGGCAACAGGTGCCGCCGGTGGCGTGGTAACACTGAAACAAAGGCAGAAATAAGCCCCTAGGACACCCCGTTTCCCAACAAGTGGGGAAAACAAGCTGAATCAATTAGCGAAGAGCTGGGGTGACCTGAGCAATTTTTTTTTTCATTTTCTAAAGAAATGGGTTTCTTCGTTTGGCCCCGGCACCCTTCTCTCCCTGGACCAATTCCCGGCGGATGGAAGGGCCCAGCCCTGCTTTCTTGATTCAGAGGCTCTTTTCTTCAGCACTTGCCCCAAACTTACCCGTTTGCTTTCTGTGCAGGACTGTGTGGGGAAGGATGTCACCACGGAAGGGGTGCCCAGACCTGCCCTCCTCTCACCCCACCCCTCGTGTCACGGCTTCTTCCTTCCACGTGGCTCCATCCACGGCTCCATTACGCGGCTGGGTCTCCAAGCCTCCTGCTCTCCTCATCGCTGCTTGTGTGTGCATCCAAGTATGCTGCCCAAGGGCAGTCTTGTTCTCTCAGCCACTAGACCACATCCAGGGTAAATTATAATTTTTTATTTTCGTAATATTATGTAGCTGACATGACAATAAATAACTAGAATCACCATGCCTTTGTTGCAGCAAATATTGTTTTACAAGAGGTGAAGGCAGCTTTGATCCTCAATATACTGCCCTTCATTGTAGTTATTTTCTCATTCCTCTATTTTTGGTGAAGTTTTCTAGAACCATTTATATTTTTCCTTATGTCACTTTAAAATCAGAAAGAGCTTTAAAGAGAAAATTGTGTTTTTCTCTCATCTCAGACCCTTAGCTTTCTTAATACTTTTCTCTTTGATTTTTCTTTTTTCCTGAAGTAAATAAATAAACAAAAGTTTCCTTCAGCCGTCTCAAGAGGTTATATCCTGGTCATTTCTCATGACTTTTTTTCCAATGTTCAGTGGCAATTCTTACAAAACAAATCATTTTTTCCAGCCAGAACCTAGGCTAGGAGCACTCATGTAAACCACAACTTCAGAAGCATGAAGCCCTCTGTCTGGAGCTGCCTGTTGGCGAAGCGCGGGGAGCTCCGGTGACCCTGGGCACCCCAAGACCCCTTGCACCAGCTGAAGGGAACGTGTGGCTTCCAGCTTCTGCATCCGCAGACACCCCCAGCACTTTCTTAACGTGATGCACACAGAAGCCGCTAAGGAGTGTGCACCTAGCACCTGCGTTTCCAGCACTTCTCGCTGTTTGGAGGTGTTGGTCCTGTCCATACCGCGATGGGAAGAGCCTTCCCTTCGTGCATGGACACTTCCATCCTCTCCCAGAACCAGAGGAATGTGGTCCTCTCCAAAAGGAGGCCCAAAGACCGGGGCTCCTGGCCCTGCCCTGAGGAGCAGCCAGAACCCAGCAGAAGTGGTTCACCAGGAATCACCCTCTGAAGACGAGCCCTGATGCTTTTCCTGCTTTCTCTCTGTCTGGAGTTTCTAATGATCGCCCCATTACTGCCGGTGACAGGCTTGTGATAACAACGCCGTTTCATTAGCTCGGCATTGTTGCAGAGATTGATGGCTGGCAAGCTGAGAAAAATTGCGTCTCCCTCTGCTGCTACCTGTCCCACGGACAGCGCCGCACCGCAGAGAGGGGCAGCAAGGAGAACATGGAGGAGCGGGGACTGGGAGCATTGGCATCGCACCAAGGCCCAGCAAGTGCGGGGATCCTGGAACCCAGGCGCTTTCCCTTCACGGCTCCAGCCTTAGAGAATATGTTCCCAGAGGAAGTGGAGAAATCACGAGTCCCAGGGCACCCTTCCCAGTCGGAGCTACAGCAAGGAGGAGCAGTGAAATGCCTGACAGATGGCTGGTGCCACCAGGCCAGCGTGCCACCACCTCCTCAGGCTCTCAGATACGCTGGCTTCTCCAGGTCCCAGTTCTCCCCAGTGAGCCTGGTGGCTGGATTGGCTTTTGCAGGTTTCTTCCAGTAGGGCTGACTGGTTTCCAGGCTGGATGAAGCCAAGTGTCCAATTTCCAGAAGAATTTCTCCCATGCTGAGCACCTCCTTCCCTGCTTTCAACACCTCTGCTGAGCTGAGGGGTCTATGAAGGCTCCCACCTGGACGTGCATGGTATGCAAGCCTGGAAATCTTGCATTTCTTTGGCGCTATTGCCAAGGACAAGTCACTAAGTCACCCACTGCCAGCAGTACGTTGTTCTGCACCCAGGACATTTAGGGGCACACTCCAGTACCATGTGTTTGGCACAAATAACCCCAGCTTGTATTAAAGCCACAACCTGTCCTGCCACTTCTGGACTATCATCCCGGTTTGGTCTGGCCCTTTCCATCCTTTTGGAGGCAGTTTCTGATGTGGGAGGCCTCAGAGAGCTCCTGATGCGATGAACAAAAACCACCTCGCAACCGTAGACAAAAAATTAAAACCTCATTTGTGTCTGCTGAGTGAATAAACCACAGCTAATTAAATCCCGTAAGAATAGGACATTATACAAACGAGTACCGCCTCCTTAAAAGCACAGCTGGGGACAAGCGCAGTTGTTCGTGCCGTGCCCCCCCAGAGTCACGGGGTGGCACATCTTTCATGGCAAGGCCGTGCTGCAAAGCGGGAGCTCCCTTGTGCCCTGACAGCCAAAACCAGCCAAGAAAGGCTTTTTTTTTTTTTTTAGGCCAGGGAAAAAGCACACAGAGACACACAGATGGAACAGCATGGGCGCTCCCCCGCTGCATCCCCGGGGAGGACTCCAGCTGGGGGTGATTTTTGATGCCGAGCACTGGGGAGCTCCCACCGTGCTCCCCACGGGCCCTGCCTGCAGCACCCCTCGCTGCAGCACAGGGGTTGCTTTTCTCCCTTCTTGCCAGGGAGATGAGAAGCACAGAGGAATCTAAATGGCAAACCTAGAGCTGAGAAACAAATCCTTATCAGCGCCAACATCTGCATCCAAAGCTGATGCTCCACGACTGTCCCCTGCTCATGCCACCATCCTGCACAGGGTGCTCTGCCCCTACCCAAAAGCACCCCGGCACAGAGCAGTGCCCCGCACAGCAGGAGATGTCCCCACCCTGCTGGGGACCAGATTACTGGGTGTCTGACAGCTGAGGACCCAATTTCCATACCGTTTATTTTTCAACCTATTATCTGGTGTAATGCGCAAAATGTGTAATGTGCTTGCTCACAGCACTGGGTTTGCAGTAAACAGTATTTAAAAGTCTAAGGGTGGATTGGAAAAAGACCTGCTTTGTATTAAAAGGATGAAGTTCATTCAGCTGAGCTCAGTCTGAACTCCTGGAGGAGCAGGAGGAGGACAAGGGCTCCTGTGCTATCCAGACCCATACAAGCTCAGCCTTTTTGATCTTTTTTTTTTTTTTTTTTGTAATAGCAGTTAACTGGCGTTTCTAAGCAAAATGCTGTCTTCTAATGTAAAGTGGCACATTTTTTCCATTTTGGAAATGCTGAAGTGGGATGATTCACCCATGTCTTTCATTCTTTCCCACAAATAAATTTATCAAGCTTCTTGTAAAAATCAACTTATTTATTAAAGGGTTTTCTGCAAACAATTCCAGTTTCATTAAAGCAGAATTTTTTTTATAAGGAAGCAGACAATCCAAGAATACCTCACCTTACCGAGTTATATCTCATTTTCCCTCATTATCACCGAGGAGCTTTCCTGGCCCAGTCTGCCAGCTGCAGAAGCGGAAGGGCTGGATTTCTGCATTAACCGTGATCCTGCAGCAGGCATGCCAGGCGGGCAAGGAGCTTTCCCTAGGCCCACTCCTGAAGCCAGAAGTCTAGCAGGGAAGAACAGAAACAAAATTGAGGAGCTGCATGAATGCAGAGGACAAGCAGGAAGGGCTGCGAGGGAGGCAGGGGCTCACGGCTCTGAATTTGCTCCTGTTGCCGAAGCCTGCTCTGCGCTGGCTCGGGCTGGGACTGTTCTGGGAGTTTTGTGTTGAGGCTTCAGGGAGTGCTGGTGGGTTTTATAAGGTTTTCGTCCTGATTTTGCACCAGTTCCGCAGTTTCCAGATGCTGATTTGTGGCAGAATCCCCTGTGGCCATGCACAACTGCCTCTTCTCCCTGCTTTCTCCTTCTTCTGAGGGCAGCTTAACTAACTCACCTGTAAGATTATTTATTTGGCAGTAAAATCCACAAATAAAACACGGCTGCCTAATGAAGACAGCTAGGTAAGTTTGGCCCATTTTTAATTTTAATGTTGCGTATAATCTCCATTCTGGTCTATGGACTTGTCAGCAGTTTTACAACTTTGGGTTATACGAGTGCAGCAGGCAGAGAGGAGCAGGGAGAGCAGCGCTAACAACTGCCCCCAGGGGAATCCTGCTGGAGGAGCCTAGGATTTGTCTGCACCATCACTGCAATGACAGAAGGCAGAGGCTGAGCAAGCCCTCAGCTGCGGTGTCCTTTTCACATCTGACCTGCCTGCTTATTTATAGGTAGCCAAATAGCTCTGGGCCTTAAACAGGAGGTAGGATGCTTCACCGTCAACAGAGAGAGGCTCGCTGCACTATGTTTTACAGAAGGGCGACTGGTACAGAGGTAAAGCAGATACTGTGGATTTGCTCATGGGCACAGGGCAGAGCAGCAGTGGCAGACCAAACCCACGGCCAGGTTTGCAATTCTGGGCTACCCATCATATAGCAGACCCCCGGCATGGGGCTCTCCCCATCCTTGAGGCTATCTGCCAGCAAAGGGTCCCATCGATAACAAGCAAGCCAGCTTGTGCCTTCCAGAGCACTACCCTGCCAATAAAGCTGTCCAGACTCATTCACCTCCTTTCCTTAGACAGGCTTTGTGCTAAACAGCTTACAGATCGGAGAGTAAATCTATTCAGGGGCTAAGGATTTTCTGACAGAGAGATGGATACAGAGGAAGCAGTTTCCTCCCCGGCACGAACAGAGGCAAGCACGACAGGGCGTGCGCAGAAAAGCTCAGGCTGTTCCCGTTCAGAAGGCAGAGCAGTGTGGTGAACTCCACTGCTCTCCTGGATGTTGTGGTCTGCAGGAGCAGGCCCAGCCCTGAAAGGTTTGTATTCCTCATAGCCAAGGCAGGAGGCACATGGGCTTTTATGGATAGGAGAATTGGGGCCAGGAGGAATTATACAACTGCCTTACAGTCCTACAGGGAGCCTACAGCAGACCTCAGTTTTATCCCCATCCTCCATCACTTTGCCCCTCCAAGGACTCAGAACAGGGTTTGATCAAAGCTACATCCTTTCTTTTTACAACGGCGTAAATCAGGAGAATCCCCCTGGATGCATGCTGTCCGTGCCTGCTGGGAGGCAGGGAGCTGTGGGGCCGCAGCCGTAGCCTGTGCTCGCAGGTAGGTGCAAGGTGGGAAGGTGGCCAGAGGGGATGCTTCGGGCCCTTTGGTCCCCCAGCCCTGAGCCTTCCCAGTGCTGGGCCCATTTTCTTGCTGGGAAAATGGTACCACATTGCGAAGCGTGCTTGGATAAGTTCCACAGGCACCAAGCCCCAGTGAGGAAGGAGCGGCCTGGCTCCCCAGCTCCCCTGCAGGGACCAGCATGCCAGACACAAGATGCTTCTCGCGTGCAGCGCAGAAACTGCCACCAGCTGCGGAGCTGGTGAAAACAGCCCAGCCATCGCCGGATCCTTCTCCGGAGAGGACTGACTCAGAAGCCTCTCTGCCTCCCGGGCGTCTCCTGTCGTGTAGGCGCTGTCACTTCACGGCTCAGAATCAGCCAGAAGGGGTTTCTGCCATCCGTGTTTGACCTTCTAAGGATGTTCAGCATCTTTCAGCATCTGGCCTGTTAAGGATGTGACACACTCCACAGATGTGCAGGACAGCAGGCACAGGAGTGCAGAGCAAGAGAGACCGTGTTCCTCCCTCTTGCTCGCTGTCTCCTTCCAGGCGTGGAACCTCACAGTCCGTGGGACTCCTCCGGGTCCCAGCAGGGACTCTGTGGCAACACGCAACACAGGACCCAGGTGACCGTGACTCTTTTCCTGGAGGAAAAAACCTTTTCTCACCTTCCCCCTGCAAAATGATGCTCTCCAGTCCTGCTCTGCTTCTGCTGTCTTGCAGGACAGCCCCTGCAGTCAGCCCTGCCAAGCCCGTAAACCTCCCACTGCCCACCAAGGGCTCTGCCTCTCCCAGGTGCCCTCTCACCGACTCTGAGTGCTGCTTATTTCATTCCCTTGACACATTTTCCTGTCTCCGTTGACAAAGGAAATTCCTCTGCACTTCAGGGCTCACCAACCTGGGCTGCAGTCTGGTTTTGTACCAGTACCTGAAGCTACCCTGCTGGCTGGGCTTCCCAAGGGCAAGGAAGAGGTTTGTCTGTCTTTGCAGGTAATTAAATCTGGATTAAAAAGAGATCTTACTGGAATCCAGCCTGGGGGAAATTGTAAAGAGCTTCCTGGAGGTGGTGAAGCTCTTCAGCCAGAGCCAAGGCATTGCACTGCCCTTTCTCTGTCCCCTGGCAGCAAGTGGGAAGCGAAAGCCCCACAGAAGCTTCCTGCTGTTTGCTCCTATCAGCACAGCCGGGCCCATAATAAGCGTATGGACATGTGTTGTGCCCAGTGGCTTATCCCCAGGAAGGCTTTGCTAGCTGAATGCACCACCTCAGCCTCACCTTTCCCCATGCCTCAGTTTACCCAGCCATAAAATGAGGCATCGATGGGCAAACTGGTCCTCCTTAGTAAATTGCTGTGAAATGCACGAGTGAGGAGTGCAGGCTGCTGCTCCTGCAAGGGACAGCCCCAGCCCAGCGCCCCTCATCAGCTCCATCTCCTCCTGCTGCTGCTGGGCATTTTCCATGCTGTGTCCTTGTGACCAGGCAGGGATGGGAGCTGCTGGTCCCTGCTGGATTCCTGCAGCACCCCCGCCCCTCCCGGCTGCTGCATAATGGGCCTGAAAACACAGAACCGATATGCAAATCTGACATTTAATTTGGACATGAGAGTTTAATGAGGCTGTGGAGATTCTGCCACTTGCAGCCTCCACATCCTGCAACCTGCAGTCGCATTCCCTTAATTGAGCACGTCCCCGTACACACGTACGAATGCACACTCCCGTGCACACGCTCTCAGACACAAGCCACCCTTACAGAATAGTTGTTCCCAGCTCCCCTCTCCATTCCTGCCTCTTTCCATCCCACAAGAGCTGCAAAGCATCTCCCTGCCGGGACAAGCACCTCAGGCCACCAGCGTGGGGCAGGGAGGATGCATCCCACCTCCCACGCCGCTTCCCACCAGCCCCATTGCCAATGATACCTTGCTGCATCTGCCCAGCTCTCTCCATCCCAAACCCTTGCCACTTGGGAACAAGATCAATTCTTCAAGAGCTTGAACAGCTCCAAGCCAGCCTCCCCTCTGAGCAAAGGCAGCTTGGGCATCCCTGGAGACCCCCTTTGCCATCCTGCCCTCCTCTGCAAGGTGGGGAACTAGAAAAAACACGTCCTCCCCAGGCCCCAGCTCGCTCTGACACGAGAGGCACCCCTGGAAGCTAGAGCTGAACTGGAACAAATTGAACCATAATTAATCTGCCTTCTCGAGTGCAACAGCCTGAGATCAGTGTGCTGCTGAGAGCCCCAAATGTGTTGTGCATAGGGTATATCGGTCCTGAAGAGGGCAACCAGGAATGAGCTATCAGGCCCTCTGAAGTCAGCATAATACTTAAAACTCACAATGAAGAAGAAAACAATCAAATAACAAAGCCCAAGCAAAAACCAGGACCTCCTACACCCAGCAAGGAGTTACTTCTTTGTGCTACCTGCCTGAATGCAAAGGCTTCCGCCAGCTCCCCATTCAGAAACTTCACAGTCTTTTTATGTGAAGAGGATTACGGAGCTGCCATTCAGCAAATGAAGTGCCACTCCAGGCGGCTGCACCATGGCCTGCCCTTGTTCAGAGCAAGCGCCTTGCTGGGGCCACAGAAGTGCAGGCAAAGGCTGCTGCTGGCCTTGGAGCTCTGCAGAGCGGAGAAATGCCTGAGGGCGCATGCACAGGAGCCAGGAGAGGGGGGAAGAAGCAGGAGGAGAGCTTCTTTTCATTATTTCTGCTGCTCCTCTGACAGGTACAGCCAGGGCTTTCTTCTTCAGCAGCCTGCTTTCCTTCTGGGTTGCAGCCAAAGCACTGAGCTGCTCCTCCGGCAACCGAAACGCAGGTCCCATTTTCCCTGCTTTAATGGGAGGGCGCAGGAGAATAAGGGTCGCTCCCCTTCCTCACTGCTTTACATCGAAACAAGTCGCTCCCAGAACCTGTCACTGCAGCAGCAGCCAGGGCACCCTGCGCACCGAGGACAAGGCTGCAGCCCCCAACCTAAACCCACCGCATTTAATTGGGGAGGAGAGCTGGGGAGAGGCCATACAGCTGGCAAAGAGATGGGGAGAGTCAGCCCGGGGCTGGAGGAGGGGAATGCGAGCCAGGCCAGGGCAGTGGATTAACGGGAAGAGGCAGGTCCATGGGACATGAGCTCTCTCCAGCACGAGCAGGCTCCAGGATGAAATATTAATGCCAGGATCCTGAGAAGGCAGCAAGCAGCGGCATCTGCGCCACTTGGCCATGAATAAAAGATGGTCCTGAAAATGGGGAAGAGCAGCAAATTAATTAATCGAAGTAAAAGTCTCTCCACTCCCATTAAAGAACAAGCCTGCAAACCTCCCACGTGCAGCTTGGAGAACAAGCTGGGGCACAGAGGAGCGAACCGACAGGACGGCACCGCGGGGACTTCTTGGGGTGACCTCGTGTCTCCCGCTGACCAGCAGTGCCTTTAAGCTCAAATCCCGGTCTGGCCCCCTGGGGCATGTGCTTGGGACAGGGCTCAGAGATGCTCCTGCCAGCAAGAGAAGACAAGCCAGTTTCTCTTCCTTCCGAGCTGGGAATTTTCTGGGTGCCACTTGGCGGCTGCCCTGCCTGAGGCTATTCCCTTCTGCCTCACCAGTTGACTGGAAGCAGAGCAGCGGAGGCTGCTGCAGGTGGAGAGCCACCCTCAGCACCAAGCAGCGACTGATCTCCTCATCTGAAGCTTTGCCCATAAATTATAGATTTTAAGCTGTGTTTGTTTAAAATATTCAGCTTGCCACTTAAAAAAGAATACTTGTACACACCAGGAACGGGGAGAAGGACTTAGAAGGTGCGGGGAGTTGCATTCCCACCGCTCCGGTGGGCACGCAGCCGGGCACCTGAGCCGCCTGCCTGCAGCGGTGCCTCCTCTTCCTCCGGCACACTGCTCGGGCCCAGCAAGCGCCTGCAGGAGCAAGAGCCTCTGCCTTTTCCGCCCTGCCTCCCAGGGTGCAGCTGTCCCAGCGCCTTCCCTTCCAGCCCGGCCGTGTTTCCAAAGTCAGAGCGAAGGCAGCGCTGGTGCTCCAAGGTGAGGAGGCAGGAACACACCCGCACGCACACCTCTCCTAAAAGCACAACCGGTGCTTGGATTCATAACCCAGCTCTTCAGCTGACACGGCCAAGGGGCAGCTCCGCAGCAGGCGAGCCGCAGCCAGCGGCGGGATGTCGCCCGCCCCGGGACACCGCTCCCGTCCTGGCCGGGCAGCAGAGCCCGCGCTGCCGCCTGCTGGCGGAGAAGGGCAGGGCCCTGCTGCAGCTCGGGGTGGGGGGATTTCTGCAGCCCGCAGCACCTCCCGGGCTGAGCATTTCACACGGAAGGCAGCAGGCAGCACCGGAGGAGGGACAGGACCCCGGCTTCTCCTGCCCCTGCTCGCTTTCACAGCAGCAGCCCAGCGTGCAGGCAACCCAGGGCGTGCCCAGGGGCTCATCCTGCCCAGGGAACAACAAGTGCCGGCCTGGGAAAGCGGGCAAGAGGCTGCGCGGGGTGCTCCTTATTCCAGCAAGGGGCAGCTGGGCTCGGGGAGCCTGCAGCTTGAGCACACTTCAGCCTGGCTTCACCTCACTTCCTCTCTAGCTGGAAAGGGGGGATAAAACAGCCTGTGTCCCCAAAAGGCCGAGAAAATCTCAGTTCCTGGTCACGTTTCCCATGGGGCAGAGACAGAGGAAGAGATCACATCAAGCCCTGGAGAAAAACAGGCAAAACCTCCCCGCGTACTCTAAGGGTGCTCAAGGGCTGAGCCTGCTGCATTCCCTCCTCCTGCAGCCCTCTGGGCATCCTGCAGGCCTGGATGTATTTGCTCAGCCCAGGCTGCCCACCAGCATGCCCTTTCTGGCCCCAGCATCTTGTTCCAGCAGGAAACAACCAAACTAAGCTCACCAGCCCAGCCTGGAGCTCAATGTAGCAACTGCAGGGACTGAGGGTCCCCGTGGACCTTCGTACATCTCAAGAATCTCAGAAGAGGGAGTCAGGACCCCTGCTTTCCCAGCAAGGAATTAAAATGCACCAGTAAGGCCAGGAAAGGACTGATGCTGAACAAAAATCTACTATTCACTTTCAGAGATTCAGAGGAAAGACATGAAAAAGAACCACCAGAAGATCAAAGAGTCAAGAAGCACCTGCTGAACACATTGATTCTGTGATTTTTTTTCTTTGTCAGCTCCTCGCAGCGCTGTCTCCAGGTATGCTCAGCACCTAGAGCAGGCTAGGGCTATGTGCATTGCCAGCAGACACCAGCCCTGCCGCGTCCATCAGCTGGGGGGGCCCCAGCCCCTCGCCACCACCCGCCCAGCTCCCCGGGCCCCAGCAGTGCCATGTTTCTCGCCGCCCCTCCCGGGAGACGCCGACTGTTCTGGTGAGCTCCACGCTCTATTTTTAATAAATTAGCCCCGAACTCCATTTGCATGGATAAATATAGCATCAACTACTCTGCCAAGCCATTTTTCTCTTGGTTAACACATTTATCCAAGCTGCTCTATTTGTCTTTCCTCCACAGACTCATATTCTTCTGGATTCATTTTGTCAAACAAATTGCACAAGCTGGACTGCCCATTTACCCAGTACTGCTTGATTACAGGGGTTATTTATGAAACAGCAAGACATATGGCATTAAGCTTCTTAATAATAATAATAACAATGAGAGAAGAGAAAGGGGAAAGCACTAGAAGAGAGGAGGGGGGAAATGTTTTTCATTGCAGAGAAAAGCTCCTGCCACGGGTGATAAATTCCAGACACTTTTCCCAGTTGCTCTTGTGCTGCTGGCACGAAGAACGGCGTGGACACCGGCATGCAGTCGGCTGCAGGAGCATGGCCGGGGGCTGCAGGGAAGGAGGGCAACGCTGGAGCATGCGCAGGGGCAGCGAAGCTGCTGGAGTTGTGCAGGGGCCAGCAGCTACCGGGCACTTCACTTGCTGGGGACACGCACAATGTGCAGCCTTCACCACATCCCTCTGTGCCCCCACGTTGGTCCTGCAGAGCGGAGAGATGCTTTGCAATGCGGTGAAACAGGAGGTGGTGAATCCTCAGGAACAGCCCTCGGCATTCCTACTCTCAAGTCCCAGCTCATGCAACCAACCCACAAGCACGAGCTGAAGACATTTAATTTCCAGATAACTAAACCCCTTTGTAACCTGTTTTCCCCTCTTTTCTCTGATTCAGTCACGTATTCCAGAGGTAAGTTTAGAACCACTCCATTCAGCACAGCGCCCAGCTAGGTCTCTGGACTCATCCCCTCTGACCTGGCGATCCTGGCTCTAATGAAGGCTTACAGCAATTCAATCAAAACCTCTTTTAAAGGAAGATGCTTGATTAAGGGCCTGGGAGACCTTGAAAGTCAGTCCTGCAAGAGGAAGGTAATTAATTTTTTTAATCAGTGGGCACTGATCTCAAGGTCTAGAGAAGAGTCAGCAGCAAACTCACTCCCACAGATACAAAGTGGAGCCTTGGCACATTACTGGGACCCCAGGGAAGTGCTGGCAACTGGCTCAGCACACAGCGACCTGCAGAGCTGCTGCAGCATCTCATCCTTCTCCCCGGTGCGAGCAGGCTGGGCTATTCCCATGGGGCAAAGGCACTTTGTGCTTTTTCCCCCACATGAGAAATGCTCATCAGCTCTTCCCTTCTCACTCTGTCCCAAAAAGGAAAAAGCACCAAGCCTGAAATCAGAGGCAGCATCAGTCTCTGGAGATAATTCCTTAGCATCCAGACTCCCCTCGCTGTCTCACAGGGAAGACCCTGGCAATGGGATAAATAAGCTTAAACATTAAGACTAAAGGCTTTCCCCTGGCAGATGCAAACAGTTCTGCAATACTAGCCTCAGCTTTTGCTTTCTTCTTCGTCAGTTGGCACAGATCTGGGGATGCTGGGCAGGCAGAGTTAATCTGGCCTCGTTTGTGATTACAATGAACTCTTGTATTTCATGGCCTGCATCCTAAACCTGCTTTCTAATTCCCCAAGGGAGAGGGATTTACACTTTCAATTTTATGTCTAGTTAGTTAATGGTCCATTACTGTCAAAAGGATCAGTAGCTAGAAGTTAAATCCTACAGGATTTACGATAAGGAAGAACCAAAGGCTGCAGAAGAAAACATGCCAGACAGAGGGCACGAAGAACAGAGTGGTGCTTGCAGGTCCTCAGTGCTGTGACACTGGTGGCATGGCAGCTCTAGAACAAGGTTCACCCTGTCACTCCCTGCTGACCACTTTTATCTTTATCTTGCTCTCCCAGGTTTCATGCACAACATGAGCATGGCATACTGCTGCCCTCACTGGCCTAAAACAACCCTTCTGAGCCTCGAGGGAAAAGTCAGCTCCTGCTTGCCCCATCCCACAAAAATTTTAGGCTTTTGCCTGTACCTAGAGCAGAGCTAACACTGCAGACTGCAGGATTTGGCCCCTAAGCCGCTGGCCATTATTTCTGTGTAACCTCCAAAACTGCTGTATTCCCGCATTGCCTCATGAAGGAGGCAAAAGATTATGGTACAGACCCCACACCAGTCATGCAGCTGCACGTGGACCACTGCCTCTCAAACTGCATGGGAAATGATGAGGCCAACATTTGTCAAGCTCTATTCCATTAATGCTGCTCACAGCAGGACCCCAAGCTCTGCTTGGGTAGGAAATTATGCAGCTACCTGTGAAGCAGGTCACCGTCACTATCCCATAGCAGAGAAGCAGTGCTTATTGTGGGTAACCAGAGACTTGGAGCTGAACAGTAGCTTTGGCAAGACTGGAATGGGTTTGCCTTACTCACGTTGAATTCTCACCCCTCCCCACCAAGAGACATGAAAAGGTCTTGGCTTCCTTAGCGGGATAAAGGTTTCTGTGAAGTACACACAAGCCTGCCAATAGCTGAAAATTGGCATCCCTGCTTCTGATCCTATCCCCTGAGATGCATGGTGTTTCAGCTGTCAAAGCAGAGGTATTACAGCAGCTGCACTGAAAGGTCTGTCAACATTACAAAGCTTGCAGTGCAAGGGTTTATAACCTGCCCAGAAAAACTCCAGGCTGAAGCAGGGCAAGCAAGGTCCCCATACACCCCAAGCAGGGAAGTGCTATTTTCTTTATTTCGCAAACAAGGAAACTTTCTGCTGCTTGATTTTTTTCTGAGTTGTAAACAGTGCCACAGAGTTGGGCTAAAAGGGAGACAAGAAAGTATCTTTAAGCAAGCAAAGAACAGAAGTGGTTGTGTTCAGCAAGACACTTGAAATGCTTTTACAGGACAAGGTAGCTCGAGCTGCAGCCGGGCAGGGAACACAGTGCAACTCAGGTCTACAGCCACCAGCGCAGGTTCATGGTCCTTCCCCAGCCGGGTCCGTGCCTGTGGGAAAGGGAGGTGTTAGACTTGGAAAGATGATCCAGGAGAGCTACCAGTCTTAAGCCCCTCACCAAACACAGGTATGCCAGCAGCCTTGCTGGCCCTGGAAAACCTGAGGCGGAGGAGGTAGAGTTGAGCACTGTTTAGAGGCACTACCAGTCCAGGTCTCCAGCAGAGCTACAGCTCCCAGTGCCAGCACTCCCCACCAGAGCCTGCCCTGGAACCCATTACACACACCTCGCACACCATTGCCAGCACTCAGAAGACATTACACTGTTATTGCTTTTAACCACTTACCTGGTCTAGTAAGCATCTAAGAGGTCAGCATTTTTTTTAAACTTCTTCCCCCTTCCCGTACAGCCAGCAGCACTCCTGCCCACTGAAATCTCTGCTTCTCCGCTGCAGCCCTACCTCAGCGACTTAACCCTGCTAGCACTCCTGAACCCCATATAGAAAATAGAGCTATACAACTTAAGACGAGTCCAAAAACCTTCATCCTTCTTATCTACCCTACCAGAGAAGACAAGACTAAACCCTGGAAGTACAAGGATCATAGAGAAACCAAATAAAACAAACTGCCTCCAATAGGGAGAATATAGGAATGTTGTTTTCTACAATGCATTTCTTCTCACAAGAGAGAGGAGACCACTGCAGGGCCTTAGGATCCAGCCTGTTTCAACCCCAGCGAGCCTCACCACAGCTGGAGAGATGAGCAGCGCTGTGCTGGGTGCCCCAGGCACACTGTAGCAAAGGGCAATGCTACCCTCTGGCGCTGCCGAGCGGCATTGCCGCTCTGCCTGCTGCTCTCCAGCGGTGGCAAAAGGACTGCGAACAGCGGTGCTACCGGGGGCTGCTTCCCACATATCCCACCTGGGCTGTACCACGCAGATTTATTACCGAGAGCTGTAGCGCCTCGGCCACCCTAAAATGCTGCTCTAGAATGAATTGCCCACCAGCACTGCTCCTCCCGTACTATCCCAGGCCCCCCCGCCCTGGAAAGCCGCTAAACACATGCAGAGAGGGGCTGTGCCTACACACACCTGTGCAGGTCAAGGAGCTGTTTTCTTCCCCTTCCCCTGTTAAAACTGTTTCTGACTCCTTTCAGCTGGTTTCATTGTAAATTTCCTCATTTATCTCCACAGCAAAAGCAATTAATGTGGTATTATGGAGAATGGAGGAAGAAGCTATCTTTGTCCAAGTCGGTGCTTTTTAGAAGAAGAACAAGTAGGGACTTCATGCTTGATTAATTTATATTTACAAAACTTTCCTTCATTTGAATGGAACTTTTTGTGAGTGTTTCTAATATATTTTCAGAAATGTAGCCCTGGTCTCCCAGCACAGACAGGAATTGATGCATTAAAAGAGGATATAGCTTGGTTCCTAGCATTTATTTACTATTATTGTTGTAAACAGCAGATTACATTGTGATGCTTAATAAATCCTGTTTTTGTTAAGTGTATGTTTGTATGCAAGTAGAGCTTTCCCCTGCGTCTCTGTGTGCGCATGATTATAGTTGCAATGCTTTCTTCTGACAGTGTGTGTTTTTCATCTAATTCTTTCCCTACCTTTCTCATTTCTCTTTTCTGTCCCTGCGTCCAATTTCCACCAACAGAACTTTCCCTTTTTTCTTTGGATGCCAGTAACTTGTTCTTTGGGTTTTATGAGTTTACTAATTCATGGTCTCAGAAATACCTGGAAAGACTTCCTTCAAGTTAAGAAATAGCAAGAAAAAAAAAAGGAATCTTATAGAATAAAATGCACACAGCCAAGCATATTTCCCCTGGGTGATAGCTGCATAGATTCCAATGACATGTATTTTGAGGAATATGTTTTCTCTGCTACTTCCCTTAACCTAGATGGTGGTCATGCTGCTAAACATCTCTGTTGGAATATCTTGCCCAACACTCTTTTTGACTGAAATCTGAGTCTGTTCAAAACAGATTCACAATATTGAAAAAACCTATTCTGTGGAAAAATGGCACATGTCATGTTATGACTGGCTCATTACAAACACCCTCAGCTGCTCGCATAGTAAAGAACCTGTCATGATTGACTTGATCCTTGCAACAACGATCCAAGAAACATACTTGTTTAAAAGGTTTCTAAGCCAGCATATGAACTTAAATAGCAATTTCTTATTTTTTTTCTATGATCTCATGATTTATAAGATTATCTCAGGACTTTGGATATTTCAGAAGACTCAGTTTTAGCAATGTAGGAGAATATTGTGGTAAACAGACTAGCCAGTACTTTGTGTCCAGGAATTTCAAAGCAATGAAAAGTACAAATCCTGTTGCAGGGGGAAGAAGGGTGCAGGCATGAGATGTAAAGGTGGAAAGAGACAAGATGCATTTTTTTTTCTCCACTTTTTTTCCTTTGCACGGGAAGGGTAAAGAAGTGGGCTTTGTTACTATGTTGCCTTTCCAAAAGCACCAAGGAGACCACTGCAAAACAGCAATAACTTCCTGCTCTTGTACTAAACAGTAACAATACTTTCCTATGTAAAGGGTCTAAGATACTTTGTTCAGAATATGGCTCCAAGATGCTAAAAACGCAACAGCTGATGGATTTGCCCAACAAATCAGGATGGGCTGCACCTGTGCTCTGTTAATTGCCCCAAGGTGCTGCCAATGATTGTTCCCGCCCCCAGGTCCCGAGGAAGCGGCTGGGTCCCTATAAGTAGTTTCCCGGGAGGAGAGGGAGCTTTCTGCTCGTGCTGTAGCGTGGTGTGGGGAGCTGAGAGGTGCTGGAAGGGTCCCTGATGTGTTTGGGATTACAGCTTCAGAGATGACCAGGTATTTGTTTGGGTCTAAATATTGTAAAAAGTAGTAAGAGTCATGAAATACATTTTAGGATTATGAATGTATAAACAAGACTGTATCTTACTTCCCCAGTTACCTGGGGTGGGAGGGGTGTTTATTAAGGTTTTCTAGTGCCAAGTGAATAATTGCAATGTTGAGGGTGTGGTGGTGGGGCTGGCTGGTCCTGGAGGCTGCAGCTGAGCAGGAAGCTCACATACAGCAGGGACACAGTGACTTGAGCCGTGCAGTTGCACGGACAGCTAGGTGTGGGTGCCTTAAAAAGGCCCCTGAGTCCATGTTCAGGAACGGCTCTGGGGTCTCTCTGCAGAGGCCCCCTCTCCTCTTGCCATCTCGGGAGACCTGCAGGAGCCCTGGGGAAGGCACGGGAGCTGAACGTGCCCCCAGCCCGTGGCGGGACGGCCTCGCCTCGCCGTGCAAAGCCTCTCTGCGTGTGTGCTCCCGACCTGCTGCCCGCACCGGGCCACAAACGGCCCTGGGNCCCGGCCCCCCCCAGGCCGCGCTCCCTGCAGCGGGGCCGTGCCCGGCCGGCCGGAGCCCTCTTGGCTGTGGCAGACACGGTGTGTCCTCGCTATAACGCGGTAAAAGCCTGGGTGGACTGCTGTTGTGTGCTGGGCGCTGCTGGTGGTGAAGATGCTACCAGGGCGGTGTGCCATCAGGTGTTCCTCCTGTCTGCCGGCACACGTGAAGATGCTTGTGGCGGCTGCGCCAGCTGCAGGAGATCAGATGACAGCCGATCTGGTATGGACCTGCAGGGACAAAGCTTCCTCCTAAATAAAACACCGGAATGCGTCTGAATCAGCAGAGTGGACTTGTATAGAGTCAGTGCTTCGTGTGGGCACAGCATCTCCAGCTGGGCAGCAGGCACCAAGGCCTGGTGTGTGCTTCCAGTCCCATTGGGCATCGGCTCAAGTCAAAAAAAGGAGTGCCAAGGCTCTGCAGGGGAGATGAGTGCTGGCTCAGCTCTGGGGGTCCTGCTTAGCCTTGCCCGGGGGCTGTTCTTTATGCTCTTTGGCATTGGAAACCTGAGTCTTCAGTCACCTGTAGCAGCGATCACCAGATATCTTACCACCTCACCCATGCAGCTGCATGGTGATCCTGATCTGCCCTCTGCCTACTGTTGTCCATCCACTTTTCAAAGCCTCACTATGATCATTTTCCTACCTGCTGTGCCTGGAGGGATGTGAAGGAATAGGGGGAACACAAATGGCACCTCAGTGTTCAAAGCACACTCTGATTGCTCACACTTTTCCCTTTGTAGCCCCCTGAGCAAGCTGAAGGGCATGGCCAGCAGCTCACCCTGCAGTGCTAACGAGTCCTGGGTGTTACAGGTAGCAATCACCCGGCTCTGGTGCCTGTGCTGGCTGGAGGTTGCTGGGGTTCAGCTCTGATGGCTTTCCCCTGTCCTCAAAATGACTGCGGTAGCAGGTCATATCCCTGTGGGGTTACCCATAGGGTTGTAATCCAACCCAGGGCTTTGTTAGCAGGAAAATGTGCATTTTTCTTTAAATGAAGAGAACCTCTGTACAGGTGGAAAGATCAGAGATCTGTAAAATAAATGCTCAAAAATGCATATTTCCTGAACTTTTATAGTTCTTTGGAGCCACTCATTCCTGTGCAAAACAGCCTACTCCCTTTGGAATCATTACTGGCACAGGGATCATTCTGCTGGAGTGTTTGTTCTGGGAAAGCAGCAGCAGCACAAATGTGGAAAAGATTAAAATGGATGTTTTTATGTAAAAATCATCTTAAGTGGGTGCATGTGGTTGAAAACTTGGGGAAATTGCATCAGAGCGCATAATGCTTATTTTCAGTAGAAAAGAGAATTAAAGGAAGTGCAAGGACCTTTGATCTCCGGCTGAGCTCTGGGGTAGCCTAAGAGGGTCGGCTTGGCAGGGTGCCGCGGCCGGGGGCTGCGGCTGTCCCGAGCGTTGCCCGCGGGACGTGGGGGTGCCCGGGTGCTGCCGCTTTGTGCCGCGGGGCCGCCGACAGGGCTGGGGCGTCCCTGCGCGCCGCGGAGGGGACGGCGGCTGCGCCCGCCCCCTTGTGGCGAGGTGCGGCAGCGCGGCGTTTCCCGCCGGCGGGGCGGGGGTGGAGCGGCACCCGCGCCGCTGTCCAGCCAGACGAGCTGCTAGCGGTTGTGCGGCTGAAGTGAGCACCTGCGGC
>VXAA01003342.1:63878-103597 GCA_013399115.1 Anseranas semipalmata | reverse complement strand
CACAGAATTGTTCAGGTTGGAAATTGTTCAGCTAAGCTGCAGAAGGTTTGGTTTAGGAGATGAGTTAAACTGGCTCAGTCATGGGTGTAGCTTGAAAGTGTGCAGGTGGACATATGTAGGGCCCAGGAGCAGGGTTACAAGGACAGAGGGATGTTTCCAGCCTCACCCCAACCATACCATGCACCAACCCAAGAGCTTTCATTTGGACCTGCGGCTCTCTACAGCTCCACTTAAACAGATAAATAAAATAAGGTCCAGACCAAATCCCTGGCCCTGGGGCAAAACACAAGAAAAGTTCACCCTGGCACTGCACCACCAAGCGCCTGACCCCACAGGCTGGAAGGGATGTCCTCCCTCCTGCCGGCCGCTCAGCTCGCTGAGCCTTGCTGTCCTTTGGCTCAGCTTCAGGCAGCGCCTCGCTACCTTTTATTTTCACATCGTTCTGATACACAGAGCTCTTTAAAGTAAGAGAAGGAGAAAGAAACAGAAAACCAAGAATTTGGGCTGGTTTTGTCACTCATTAGAAATAGGAAAGCTATTTTCATGATGTTATCAACAAACTGTCTGTAACAAATTTGAACCACAAATTTGTACTTTTCCTCTACTATGGCTTGATTTATGTCATAAGCAATATGCTAACACTGTGTTACCTATTACAAACCTATCTAATCACTGTCCTTCAACTTTTTAGTATTTATCCTCATCAGATATTACCAGCATGCCAAGAAAAAAAAAACAAAACACCATGAAATAGTGGTAGTGCATGAAGTATGGAGCTGATACCACATTAAGTCAGTTTGTCTTGAGTGATGTCCCATATATCTGTGAAAGAAGGTTCTTGCTCACTGTTTTAATTGTTCCAGTTTATTTTAAACACATCAGGACATTTCTTTTGGAAGATGGAGATTTCTATCGAGCGGTGTTGGCCAGACTCCAGATTTCTTCTATTCATCTAGAGCTATAACAGTACTGAACACATAGCTGTGAGTGTGAAAGCAATTTTCACCCCTGCATTTTTGTTTCTGTTCAATCCTCTTGTCCTTTTAGACAGCATAATAGAAGTGCTGCAGTAAGCAGGGTCAAGTAGGATATGCCAGTGAAAAATGTTAAAATGAGACTATAGGCTGCGATTATGGGCTCTAATGTGTGATGAATCCTTTTTAATCACATGATATGACCAAATGTCACCATTTATTATAAAACAACAAAGTGTTCAGCTACAGGAGGAATAGAATCGATGACAACTGCATTTTTAAATGTTTTGTTTAAGCAAGTACAGTGTGATCTTTTTTGGGCAACTAGGAAAAACTGAAGTTAAAGTAAGTGCATTTTCAGCTGATTTCAGTTAGAACAAGTATCTTTTCAGGGGTTGAAGATTCAGTATTCTTTATCACTCTCATGTGCAGTCAGCATCCACCTTCTCTCAATTCAAGTGGAAACTAAACTTTGTTATTAAGATAAAATATTAAATATTTAATGAATTCTAGATGTGTTATTAAAAATACAAATATAAAAAGTTCAAGTCCAATACTGTTCTAAAATTATTTCCAGTTCTTACTTTATCATTTTCTTAAGACTGGTTTATGCCAAAAGGTAGAAAAACTCTGAAAATAATACCATCCATTTTGACATGTCTACAACTCTCCATCCAATCTTCTAGTTAAAAATATCACAAAATATTTCTAGTGTTCAAGACAATCAAGAGGTATTATACCTGAAGGGACAACAGGGACCACTATGACCCTGGCATCCATGTAGGAGCCAGTCTGCCCAGCCATCCCTGTTCACTCCAGATTCTAGAGCTGACCTATTGAATATATTCTGCTGCATATGACTAATTGAGTTCATTTCTTACCTAGTTTACTTCACAGGGCTGGGAAGGGGCAGTAACTCCAGGCAGGGGGTACTGAGACTATCTGGGGAAGCAGCCACTTAAGTTGCCAGCGGCCAGGTAAGCTTGTTTGATCATCAAACTGGGGATGCAATCTCTCTGAGTGGCCTTTTAAAATGCTTGGAAGTCCCTGTCAGAAGGATGAAGGAATTGTTGGGCTTTCTGGTGCCTTCTGCCAACCCAAAACAGGCTGTCATGCTGCCCCTCCAGGCTGCACAACATCTCTGATTCTTCAGCTTTCTTGAGCAGGATGACCATCTGAGGAACCTGAATGTGCACAAGTCCATGCGACCTGATGAGACGCATCCAAGGGTCCTAAGGAAACTGGCAGGTGAAGTGGCTAAGCCACTATTCATCATGTATTAAAAGTTGTGGCAGTACAGTGAAGTCCCACTGACTGGAAAAGGGTAAACATAGCCCTTGCTTTTAAAAAGAGAAAAAGGGAAGACCCAGGGAACTACAGGCCAGTCAGTCTTACCTCTGTGTCCAGCAAGATGACANCCTAAGGAAACTGGCAGGTGAAGTGGCTAAGCCACTATTCATCATGTATTAAAAGTTGTGGCAGTACAGTGAAGTCCCACTGACTGGAAAAGGGTAAACATAGCCCTTGCTTTTAAAAAGAGAAAAAGGGAAGACCCAGGGAACTACAGGCCAGTCAGTCTTACCTCTGTGTCCAGCAAGATGACAGAGCAGATCCTTCTGGAAACTATGCTAAGGCACATGGAAAACAAAGAGGTAATTGGCGACAGCCAACACAGCTTCACTAAGGGCAAATTGTGCCTGACAAATTTGGTGGCCTTCTACAACAGAGTTATACCATTGGTGGAAGAGGGAAGAGCAACTGTTGTCATCTACCTGGGGTTGTTCAGCCTAGAGAAGAGAAGGCTCTGGGGAGACCTTACAGTGGCCTTCCAGTATCTAAAGGGGGCCTACAGGAAAGCTGGAGAGGGACTCTTTGTCAGGGAGTGTAATGACACAACAAGGGGTAACAGCTTTAATCTAAAAGAGGATAGATTTGGACCAGATATTAGGAAGAAATTCTTTACTATGAGGTTGATGAGAGAAGTTGTGAATGCCTTGTCCCTGGAAGTGATTAAGGCCACGTTGGATGGGGCTTTGAGCAACCTTGTCTAGTGGGAGGTGTCCCTGCCCATGGCAGGGGGGTTGGAACTGGGGGATCTTTAAGGTCCCTTCCAATCCAAACCATTCTATCATTCTATGATTCTATGATGCTGCATTGCTCATCTAGTTACCCTGCCCTTGATCATCAAATTTTGACTGAACATTACTATAAAGCTATGTGTCACTGACAGGGTCCTGGGGACCAGCTGTAAACCACTTCCCAAGGCCCTGTATATCATTAGGGCCTCAGTAACAGGACATTATTGGTTTTACATGTTGGAAATGCATTGATTTAGACAAAAAGTTGCAGAAATATCTTCCTGACTTTGGGAATGTGTTGCAAGAAATATTTTGGAAAGATTATGAACTGGGAAATATAAATTTAGAAGAGGTAGACCACGGCAGAGTGTCTTATGTGGAACAAAACTGCAGTGACAGAATGTAAAAGTTTCTTCCATTTTCAGAACTTCAGGCTCCTAAATAAGAGCATGTCACCATTTGAACACATTTTGTTTTTTGAAGTAAAGCTCTGCCTACACTTGTCTAGCTTTGTTGCCACAGGGTCTTTGCTGACAGATGCTATAAGCATCGCCAAAGTTTTCTCTGCCTTTCAGTCTTTCACAGAATCACAACATCAGAGAATGTTTGATGTTGGAAGGGGCCTCTGGATGTCATCTGATCCAACCCCCTTGCTCAAGCAGGGACACTCAGAGCAGCTGCCCAGTGCCACGTCCAGGTGGCTTTTGAAGATCTCCAAGGAAGGAGACTCCACAACCTCTCTGGGCAACCTGTGCCAGTGCTCCCTCGCCCACACAGCACAGAAGTGCTGCCTGGTGTTCAGAGGAAACGTCCTGTGTTTCCATTTGTGCCCATTGCCTCTTGTCCTGGCACTGAGCACCACTGAGAAGAGCCTGGCTCCATCCTCTTTGCACCCTCCCTTCAGGGATTTAGACATTGATGAGATCCCCCTGAGCCTCCTCTTCTTCAGCCTGAACAGTCCCAGCTCTCTCAGCCTCTCCTCACAGGAGAGGTGCTCCAGTCCTTTCATCATCTGCAGGGCCCTCTGTTGGGCTCTTTCTAGTACATCTATATTTCTCTTATACTGGGGAGTCCAGAACTGGACCCAGCACTCCAGGTGTGGCCTCACCAGTGCTGAATAGAGGGGAAGAATCACCTCGCTCAACCTGCTGGCAATGGTTTCCCTAGTGCAGTCCAGGATACTATTAGCTTTCTTTGCAGCAAGTCCACATCACTGTCTACTCATCCACCCCATACATCAACAGTTTGTCTATGAGGATTTTATGGGAAACAGTGTTGAAAACCTTGCTGACCTCTCAATAGTCAGTATCCACTGTTCTCCCCTCATCTACCAGGCCAGTCATGTCATCATAGAAGATTAAGTTGGTCAGTCATGACTTTCCCTTGAAACTAAGAACTTTTTTGTGCATCAGACACTCTCCTTCAAATGTGGTGCATGGGTTGACTTCAGAAAAAGAGATTGCCTGCATGCTGTTGCTCTCTCCCTCTGTTCCAGACCTAGTGAAGAGCTATAAATAAAACAAATTAAGCTAGTGTATAACTGGGCATTCTGCAGCACTAACTTCGCCTTCAACTGAAGCGTAAGGGTGACAAAGAACTATGAGTAACACAGCTGCACCTCAGTGTCCAGTCATGCTCAAGGCTTACGAAAGCATAATAAGAAAATAATAATGTCAAGGGTTTTCCAATCTGAGAAATCACGACAAAACAGGATAGTAGAAAGAAAGGAAGGAAGGAAGGAAGGAAGGAAGGAAGGAAGGAAGGAAGGAAGAAAGAAAGAAAGAAAGAAAAGCATAATGTTGCACATTTCCAAACCACAAGCTGTGAAAGAGACTGAATGACTCAGCCCAGGCTGGATGGGAAATATGCAGCAAAGTTGGAATGTAAAGCTGTGTCTTAGTTTTTTCTCTGGTTCCTCAACCATAAAATCATTCTTATGCTTTTTATATATGGAAGATCTCCCTTAATTTCTTGATGAAGGATGTCTCGGATGTTAATTACAATCAAATTATCTTTTAAGTATATGCTTACAAAGTTTGCATCTCATTAGCATTCACATGTGCCAAAATTCACAGAGAAAATCACTGTATCAGCTCTTCAGTTAGCATATGAAAACTCTGAACCCCAAAGTAAATACTGTCTTCCCTGGAGACAGGGAAGTGCCGATGTCCATGCTGAACCAGGAGTTACTGGAGAAGATGGACACAGACCTGGTTGTATGTCAGAAAATCATTTTCTGTGGCCCTGACACCAGTCGCGTGACTGCAGCCAGGAAATAAGATTCACACATAAGCTATGTATCACTTGCCTTTTTTCATACAGGCTTTTTCTTGATTTTAACCCCTTTCTACCATTATTTCAGTCTCTGAATATCTGGCATGAGCCCAACACAATGTTCTGTGCTTAAGGAACAAGACAAAGCACTGCAAAAAGCACAGGTGAAATGATGAAGGCAGCTGCTGACTTCTGTGGCCACAGTACTTTCTCTGCTTGCTTGATTTCTGTCTGCCTTTACTGACGACAGCAATGAGAGTTCAAAAGGTGGCCATTGGATCAGAAACCTTTTCACACAACTTTGCTGGAAGGAAAGGGAAATTAAGGTCAACAATAAGAAATACCACTGCATGTTATCAGAAATCATGTCCATAGTTTCCCGTATCCTGGAGCTGCATGATTTACTGCTGAACTAACACAATAATGCTAGAACATTGCAATACAGTGTGTCATCTAAATGATCAGCATGGAGTTTTTTATGTTTTAAAAGTACAAAGTTAAAAAAAACTAAGCTAAAGGGAAGATCAGTCAAGGAAAAGCGTGCTGGAAAAGATTTAGGCTGGGATTGCAGCACTATGTTAGAAGGACCAGTTGTCAGCAACAGAAAAACATCCCTAAGCAACTCAAAATTCATTCAGATCACAGCAACTTTTTGTTCTTCACTGGGTAATGAGCACAGGACATTGTCTTCCTTCAAAGTTCCCAGGAGAATTAATGTTCAGGGCAGGGTGTTGCCCTCTGAAGCTGGAGGAAGAGAAAAGTCAGAGGACACCTGGCTATTTATCTTCGCTACCTCCTCAAGAGCAAGGGTTATGTTTTTCATGTGAGTAGAAGTTCACAAACCCAGATACTCCCTGGAAGCTAGTAGAGCCTGACCTCATTATTGAACATTGGCATCTTCTTGCATTGGTACATGCTGTTCTTAGAGGAAAACATCTCGTTGTGCCATAGCTAACTTCACAAGTATATCCATAAGGTGGCCGTGGTCTCCACATCCAGCTGGGTCTCTCTCGGCAGCTCCATTCTGCCTATGTTGGGTGTGGACATTATGTGACCTCAGTGTCTTTTCAACCTCTGACCTTCGTAGAACAGCCATTAGCAAAATCCGTATGAACAGCTTAAATGTCAGGAAGGACGCCTATAAGGCCTCCTGACAAAAACAAAGCACTAAAATGGGGGTTGCTGTATGACAGTAAGCAAACAAGCACGTCAGAAAAGTGAATTATTTAATTAGACAAATGTGTCCTTAGAAAAGCACTTTATTTCTCCTGGCAGATGCTGAGGTCCCACATCCTTGTGCTGGGAGGTGGGCGGGTTCCCTGCCTGTGGCTCACCAGCCCCAGGACTTCCCTGCCTGCCTTTGCCCTGGCTTACAAAAGCATTCAGTGGGATCGAGTGCACTCTCTGCAAGTTTGCTGATGACACTGAGCTGTGTGGTGCCGTTGACATGCTGGAGGGAAGGGATGCCACCCAGAGGGACCTGGACGGGCTTGGGAGGTGGGCCTGTGAGAAACTCATGCAGCCCAACAAGGCCAAGTGGGCCTGGGTTCTGCATCTGGGCTGGGGCAATCTCAAGCATAAACACAGGCTGAGTGGAGAACGGATTGAGAGGAGCTCTGAGGAGAAGGACCCAGGGGTGTCGGTTGACGAGAAGCTCAACATGAGCCAGCAATGTGTGCTTGCAGCCCAGAAAACCAACTGTGTCCTGGGCTGCATCAAAAGAAGCACAGCCAGCAGGTCAAGGGAGGTGATTCTCCCACTCTACTCTGCTCTCGTGAGACCCCACCTGGAGTCCTGCATTCAGCTCTGGGGCCCCCAGCACAAGAAGGACGTGGACATATTAGAATGAGTCCAGAGGAGGGCCACAAAGATGATCAAAGGGCTGGAGCACTCTCCTATGAAGACAGGCTGAGGGAGNGTGAGGCACTGGAACAGGTTGCCCAGAGAAGCTGTGGATGCCCCATCCCTGGAAGTGATTAAGGCCAGGCTGGGTGGGGCTTTGCGCAACCTGGTCTAGTGGGAGGTGTCCCTGCCCATGGCAGGGGGGGGTTAGAATTAGATGATCTTTAAGGTCCCTTCCAATCCCAATGATTCTCTGATTCTATGAAAGATGCACAGCCCTTGACTTGAGGAAACCTACTCAGCCCCTGGCCTGAGCCCCTTCCTCCTGAAGTTGTAGATGTCCCATCATTGGAAGTGTGGAAGACCAGATTGAATGTGGCTTTGAGCAACCTGATCTAATGAAAGAAGTTCCTGCAGGGAACCCCCCTGCATGGCGGTTTGGACTAGACNGACCAGATTGAATGTGGCTTTGAGCAACCTGATCTAATGAAAGAAGTTCCTGCAGGGAACCCCCCTGCAGGTGGGTTTGGACTAGACGATCTTAAAAGGTCCCTTCCAACCCAAACCATTCTATGATTCTATGACATTGTGGTAATTTATGTCAGCAGAGCAGCAGAGATGCCTGTTCTTGTTTCTGCACCTGCATTCCTCATTGCAAACAGCCTTTCCTTGCTCTTCTAGGGGCCTTAATTTGCTCCAGACCCCAGAAACCACAGAATGGACCACAAGCCTCAACCCAAGTTGGCTGGGTTGAGTCCACCCCTCCCAAGGTCATGGCATCTAATGGCAGAGTCCAACACCGGACACATGGAGTGTGGCAATGCTACCAGGGCATGGAGGAGTACTGTGCCTCCATGGGACACAGCTAAATACCTTCATTTCTTCTCTGATCCACCTAAGTAGGCATGCATAGGATTCACTCTGTCTAAGATTACCTATCTAGGGTAGCTGCCTTGGTTGTCTCTGCAGAGAGACCAGTCTTCATGGAACATATTCCCATGAGATACACACCTGAGGATTAGGGGGTAAATTGCTGACTGGAAACACCACTGTTGCCCCATTGCTTACTGGATGAGCCTGCATCAATGGGGTAGACCAGCTGTGCACTTGGGTAAACCATGCAGGGTGAGATGTGTTCTGCACTTCACATGGAGAAATGAAATCCCTTACTTAGGAGTAAGGGATGTTACCTGAGGACTACTTTTCATATGTTTGTTCTCTAAGATAGTTTTGTCTGTCGTAGCTGTGCCATTTAGAAAGGGAATTTCCATTCCCTGGTCCAAGCAGCCCTTGCATTTGGTGAGCTGCTTCAGGCTTTACCATTAAGTGTCCTGAGTGAGCCCTTCAGAAGTCACAGCAGGGGTTATCAGCAATGTAGGGAGGGAGGAGTAGAGCACACAAAACTTCCAGGAAAATGACTATTGTTTTTCCTTGCCATTTTCTGAGAAAAGCAGGAGCATAAACTGTTCATATGGGAATATAGGTGTACAGAAACTGAAATCAGGAAATTCATGACTATATTTCTGAGGTGTGAAAATATGAACAGCACACACTTCTGGTATGTGCATATAGAAAAGCCAGGTAGGATTAAAACTAGACAAATTTGACTTATTTTCCTACCAGAAGAAAGCTTGTTCAGGTCTCCAGCAGGTAGGCACTTCTGAAATTAAGAACCATTCTTTGTTTTATTAGTGATATGAATAGACATAAAGCATCAGAATAGAAACTATGGAAGTAGAAATCAGAGTGTGGAAAAGCAACTTCTGCCTGTATTTTAAAAAGATCTTCATTCTTTTTGGATGTCACTTTCAAGGTTTGAGCCCAAGCTTGTAGAAATGTGAGGAAAGCCTTCAAGGCTTCTGTATCAAACCTATAAACTGTAAAGTTATTTCCCATTTAAAGATAATTTACCAATGTCTATCAGCCTAGCCTTCCTCATGGTTATATCCCATTCTGAAGCATCCTATAAGGGAGCATCCCATGGTAGGTCTCATTTTATAAAGACCTTACAGACACTTAAAGGGAAAAGCTTTAAGCCCTGGATTTTCAAGCACGTTGCTCTTATGCAGGTAATTTATCAAAGGAGAATCAAGTCCAGGAACTTTGCATCACACAGATTTTTTCTGCCATGTTGGATCATTTCACACTAAATGAATACTTCCTGAAATAACGTGGTTCTGTTGGTTCTATAGAATATTGGGGGGTTATACAATTTGAATTCTAGCAAATGCAATACAAGCCCAAATACTAGCAAGTGAACTTTTTCTCTAGTTTTTCTATTCCTGGCAAAGCAGATTCAGTGGCACCAAAAATCAAATCTCTAAGAGGATAGATTGTTAAGACTGGGAAAGCTATGACAATGATTAAAGTGAAAAAATGTTGATCAGGGCAGGGCTGGGGGTGTAGCTTCCTCCATACAGGATCCTGACTTTCCTCTCTGATCACAGAAGTCATCATTTTCTGAGTGGATGTTGTTGAAATGACTCTGACATGCCTCCACCCGAGCTGATGCGGGATGGATACAAAGAAAATCTATTCTAGCAGTGCATGGCCTCATAAGCCTCTTCAAGCAAAAAGGAATTTGGAGGTTTGCTTGGGGATTGTCATTTAGAGTGTACAGGGAAAAATAAAATAAAATAAAAGTGAAATTGACAAATACCACCGATTTAGAAAAAGGGGGCCAGGTGTATTTTCCCCCAAAACTCATGGATTGTGGTTTTCTTTTGTTTGTCACTAATTGTATCTAAGACAGCTGTAATTTGTTCCATCTTAGAGTATGTTAGTATCTTCCTGGAAGTAAATATCCTGTGTTAAATCTATTCACAAAAAGACAGTGGTGTTGATACTTAAGTAAATCAGTCCAAAATGCCACAGGCAGCCTGAGCTAAATTCTTTAATGACATTGCCTGCTTTGACTCTAACAGATTTAGACATTTATTTCACAACCTGCATGAAGGCAATGTCAGTAAAAACAATAATTTTAAATGAGATCCGGGTATGTAAATGATAAAATGCTACAGCATCCTATTTTTATCTCACTAGGATTGTTTTTTCCCTTTCTCTCAAAATAAAACTGAAAGCAGCAGATTCTGTTCTGGGTAGTAACCACAGCATAACTTCCCAACCTCATGTGCTGCCATCCAATTTGTCATTGGCTCTGTCTTTGCATTTCTTATTATTGCATATGTTAGTATCTTTGCATCTCTCAGTCTTTTCATCATCAGACCTTGCGTATATTCTTTCTATTCTTTATATTCTGCCATCTTATTTTTTAACATTGACCTGTAGCTGAAGCACACCGATGTCCCATCTGTGCAGTATCTACAGCAAGTCTATTCTAGCAGAAATCATCTCCAATCCCCTCTGTGTGGCACAGCATCAAGAGAAATGTGATCTTTTGTCACCTGAATCTAATGCCAAATTTATTTCCTAACAAGACACTGAAAGCTTTTCTCTCTTTGTATCAACCATTTCGCCTCAAGTTTTGTATAAAAGCTGAAAGTTACTGTCTATGGAAAACAGCAGTTTGATAAAGCTGAAATCTTCTTCTTCAACACATCAGAGGCACCCTGTTGCCTCCACACTAGTCCTGAGTACTTCCAGCTGGGATCTCAAGTTCTGGCGTGCTGGAGGAGAAAGGGTGAAGGACTGAGTGCTGGTGCACTTTTGGTGCTTGACCCCTTCGCTAGCACTGTCAGCAAGTTGTCTCTTGTGACGGTGGCTTTCAACATGTAAACATCTGCACAGGATGGGGAGACGAAGAGCTGGGCACCATTTCTGTCAATGCAGGCTAGAGGGAGTCACGTCCACAGCACAGTGGCTCCACCCCACCGCTAGGCCCAGCACCGGCCTGTCCAAGGTCTAGCTCATGTCCACGCCTACTCTGAAGCGCATGCTCTCCACTTCCTGAGATCTACTGAAAGCAGACTGTCATCTATGATCGCCTTCCAAATGGCTTTATAAAAATCATTGTCTTAGTGCAGCAGAAATCCCACAATACACTTCCAGTGGTTGCCGCCCAAGGCAAGGCCATAAGCTCCGCTCACCTCTGTTAGCTATCCCAGTTTTGGGAAGACGTTCCATTTGGGTTTAGCCACTGACACAGTACTTCCTCAAAAAATCTCACTGCTTGGAGGATCCCACAAAATATATTGTCTCAAAACTTGGGAAATTTCTTGTCGTTGTCCAGTGCATGAAAAACCAGTGAACACAGATAATCAGTAATACAGCGCAGTTGCCTTCTCATGATAGACAAAAAGAGCCTGGAGGTGCACAGAGTTTGCCACTCTCAGATCATTTCCTGATGTGACACTATCTACATCCTCATCAGTCATGCTTCGGTGCTTGCCATATTACGCTGAAGCCCCATCACTAATGGCAGTTCTTCAAATTCTTCCTCAGTTTGAGGATTCCCTCTAAAATTACTCCGGCTTGTGTTTTAGGGCTTTGGTGGCACATAATTCAGATGAAAGAAGAGTATGGTAATTGTCATGGAACTATATGGATGGCTCGAAATGTCCTTAGCTAATTAGTGCAGCTACAGAAACACGGCAGGGATTTTTAGAGCTTTAGTAAAGAATGAAGCGATATGAAGAATAAACAGTGTTATAATTATAAATAAATAATTTTAAATAGATTTTTTTCTGCAAGACTCATGGTTAGCGTATTGTATACAAACTTCTAAATCATGCTTGCTGAATTTTAACTATTATTGTGTATCGCTTGTACAAATTAGTATAGTCTGTTATTGAAAATTTACCTCCCTTCCAGTGGCTGATAGTATATCTGTACAGCTTAAAGCTTCTCACCTGCAGATGTGAAAGCACTTCTTAGAGCAGATGAAAGTCATGGATCCCTGTGCAGGTGGGGAAAGGGAGGTACTGGGAGCTGGCAAGACTTTTTCAAGGTTAATGCAAAGACACTGCTAAGAGACATGAGGTTTCGTGGCTGTTGGACTAACACTGAGCATAAAGAGAACACACTAAAATGCTGGGGGAACATTTTGGAGAAGAGTCAGTGCAAAAGTAAGCTACTACACTTAGTTCACAAGAAGGTCAGTGAGTGCCAGAGCTTGCCTGCTGCATGAATCAGTCTTGGCAGGAGGTCGCTTTTAGGAAAGGTTACTCCAGCCAGCTAGCTCTCCTCAGAAGTGCCGGGCTGACATACACAGTTTGCAATTCCTCTCCTTTCTGACATAAATTCAGAGATACAGAAAAATGTTCGGTCAAACTGACAGACCAGTTGGATTTTTAAAGCTCAGTATGTGTTTTTCTGGCTTGGTGTCCTGCACTTTGCAGTTATTCTTCTAAACAAACCAGCCGAGCTTGCAGGAGTATGGGACATGAAGCTGATTACATTTCCCGGGCCCACTTCACTGTGTCATTCACGCCTATCTCTGAGCAGTGTAATGATAACACAGTGTTGTATACAGAAGGGAAAATAGTTGCTTGGTAACTACTCTACGTTTTAGACTTAACTCTTTAGCTCTGCTCTTCAGGGTTATCCATGTCTGGTGTTTACTTAAGGACTATACATGAATTATAGCTTTGACACCAATAGACAGAATTTTATCTTAGTTTCTCACATGTAAATATAAGGCATCTTAGCCTGAAGAGCAGAGGTCTAAACTTTCAGTTGACCACTCTTGGCCAAAAGAGCAGCCAGCTAGCCAAGGTGCTGGTGACAATGCACAACAAAGGTCTCTGCAATGCTGAAGAAGAACGTCCCTTGTGAGGAGCACAGCTGGGACTCCCTGCAGCCAAAAGTTAGCATTCTCGGCTGTAAGCACAACCAAGTTCCCTTTGCATATCACAGATATTAATTTGTTATTTTTCTAGTACAAAATGTTAATAAGTCAAGCATGGATGTATTCTGCAAGCAGCCCCTTTTTGCTCCAAGGAGGCAGTAAGATCTCAGCTGACTCACTCCACAGTTGGCTGCTCTGGGGGGAAGATGCAGAAAGACCCATTATACAGTTAGCAGAAAATCTGGCCAGAGACTGTTGTACAGGGTCTCTGTGCAACTGAGCTCCTGCCACAGGCAGATAAGCATCCTGAAGTGAGCAGATTCCAATGTGTGCAGATATGTCAACACTGTTGACTGCAGCAGAGTGCAGAGATTCCTGAGGGCATTAAAAGGAATAACCTGAGGTCCAGAACCAGAATAAGAGTCAAAACAAAGACTCAGGGATTGATGGAACAGTTCATTCAAGGAAAAAAAATGTATTTCTGAGCTATGAAGAAGGGAAAATACACTTTCAGCCTGCCATGTCTGGGTGACACTAGGCAACCTATCAGAAAAAAATATTTTATTTTTACAGGCAGAGCTCTCTGTTTGTCCTTGGAAGTTGTCCCAGAACCAGGCAGGTTTCTATGTCTGGATCTCTTCATCGTGTGTATTTATCTGTCAGACATTTAATTTGCATGGGCCTGTTTCATTTTTCATGACCAGCTTTACAGTGTAACCCATGTCCCTTTCAACTTTGCATCTTTAAAGGCTGTTATCTTTTAAGTTATCTTTTAAGCCTGTCTCAAGAAATCACCTGCTTAAAATTAAGCTAAGGGAAGGTTTACAGTAGAGTTAAGTTAAATCAATATATAGGCACATTCATGTGAGGGTTATTTTCAGAAAAACACTGAGTAGCACCTGATCCTTAATGAAACTGGGCTCTCCATTTCTTAAGTAAATTGTATTTAGGTGTTGATAAGCAGATTTAAAAGCAGGGGGTTCAAGAGGCTGTAGATGATTCATAAGCATAAATTAACACTGACTTTCACCAGAGCCTGCAATTCCTCATTTTCCTGTAAACTCCTTGCTGGGCCTTCACAGACAGACGTGAAGGCTCAGCAACCCCAGTCTGTGGAAGAAGTTGCTTAACCTTTGTTATAGAGCTGATGCTGCCAACCTGCCCTGGTAAGTGAGCCTCAGGAACTCGCACAGTACTCCTGTCTGGCAGGTGTAATGTTCATGATGTATAGGCACCAGCATCTGGCAGGTAGTGATCTCCAGAGTCCTTTCTGAAGCTTCGGTACATCCCACTGCCAGCCCCCAAGGTTCTGAGAAGACCATTTCCACTGAGACGTTCTTGGGATTTGGTTCTCTCTTCTCCAGGTGGTTAGTCTGTTCTACACACCATCTGATAGCACATGGGTAGGTGCCCAGGACTGCAGGGGACGTGGGCTGGCTGGTGCCAGGAGCTGACATGGCTCACCAATGTCAGCTGCAGGAAGCCAGGCACAACACTCAAGCAGATTCTGAGGGAAGGGGTAGCACCAGTAACAGTATCCTACAAAGTGACACAGAAAGCTTTGAGAATCATCACTAATGCAATACCACTCCACACAGGTCATGTGTTAGAAATATTTACCCAGAAATACTCTTAGCAGTCATTGAATTACGCATGGTGTAGGCAGAGCCCAGCTGTAAGAATGTATAGAGAAACTTCCATAGAAAATGACACCAACATGATGCCCATGAGTGACCAACAGAATGGTAGCATTTAGCGAGCAAAAATGCTTGCAAGCGAAGGGTATAGACTGTCTCTTGTCTATGCTGAGCTGGAACAGGTAAACATCTTCAAAATGAAATGTCAGACAAGGTGCAATTGTAGCTTGGAAATTCCTCTGGAAATGTGTGATAGCCTCAAGGAGATGACAGCTAAATTTGTAAGAAGTTCCCCCCAAATCCACAGTCTGTAAAGAGAAGAGAGAGACGGTAAGAAAAGGGACCCACAAAACTTCTACAAATTATTGCAAGAGAAATTAGATGACTCTTTGAAATGACACATGGAAGATTATTAGCAAGGTAAGCAGAGGCTAAGGAAAAGACAAAGATCTTCAGAAAGAAAGGAGGACAAAGTTTCAAGAAGAGCATGGCTGGTTGTATCATCCTGAGAGGCTGAGGAGTGTAAGTGTGAAGCACTGACACTGAGCTTTGGCCAGCAGAAGTCATTAAAGGCAGTTTGGTTTGTGTGGTGAATTAGCAGTAGAGAGAGAATATACAATAGAGGGAAGCAAAAGTGGGATGGAAAAAAAAAGATTTATGGGCACAAATTTCTGAACTGTGGCAATTGAACCTCGAGGTACAGGAAGGAGGGTAGCAAATACCCAAGTGGAGATGCAAGGACTTTCCATTTTTTTATAGGCTGGAATGGAAGCATGTAGTGTGTGAGGAACAAGCCTGAGGATAGGCAAAAGGAGTAAGAAAGAAGAGTGAGCCGAAATGAGATGCGAATGGGTGTGAGGAAGAATGAGAAGTTGGACAAGGGAAGATAAGGAATTATTTATGTAAATGGGGATACTAGAAGGAGAGAAAGATAAACCTCTATGTCTCTGTGAGCAGCTGCAGTAGGGGAAAAAGAAATGTGAGCTGGGGAATGGGGAAAGTTAGACTATATTCTGGCAGGATTGGCAAGATCCTTCATGGGAAAAAAAAAAAAGTACAAAAGGATGCTGATGAAGCAATAGTTTCAGAAATGAGCCAGAAGACTCCTAGAAAGGTGAGATTTTTATCTGGAAGAGTGAGGAGTTACAAAAAGTAGCACAGGGAAATGTTGTGGTTGCATGTGACATTTTTAGTGATGAAATGGGTGTCCCAGGGACAGCAGGAGAAGGGAGGGAGGAGATGGACACATCACAAAATATTGAGGATGAGTGCCTTAGGTGGACACAACAGAAATAAGGCAATGGCTATGGTGGTTGCAACCATAAATAGAGAAGGATGGAGAAGTGGGACCAGTTCTCTGCTGTTAAGGTGAAGGGAGAAGAGCAGAAGGTGAGGGAGAGATTGTAAATGGTTGGAACTGGACAGCATGTGTGAGCAGGAAAGAGAAGGAAAGAAGCACAGAGGTGCAGCAAACATTAAAGGGAATAGAGTAGATTAGGCTTATAAGAATATCTGGTCATTGTGACATTTTCAGCAGTTCTCAGGCAGCGAGGAGGCAGTGACCTCTGCCACAGAAAGGACTGAGTCAGCTGGGAACATCCTCGGAGGTGATCCTCAAAGAGATCCCCGGCAGCCTCACCCAGAATCTCAGTCCAGCCCAGTACGAATTGTTTCTTTTAAATGAGCCTTTTTTTAACTTCCTAACATATGACATGGTGTCAATTTTTAGGAAAAACAAACCAGTAAGAACCCCTCTGCACTGCAGCAAGCAATATTGCCATTAAAAAAGTACTTGTGCAGATATAAAAATAAGGATTATGTGCATAGCATGTGGTCTGGTTAAATGTAGAATTGCTGAGTTTAGAGGCCAAGAATGAGAAGTAAGCTCCCCTTTTCTGAAAATTACAGTTAATAATGAATCCTCAAGCACTTAGTCGATCCCAGGAATGCAAAGGCAATGCTCTACCATGCCAGTCACAGTGTCTGTCACCCCAGGATCTCTTGCTCTCCTTACAGACCAAGGGCATTGTGCTTTCCCAAAGGCCTCACCGCATAGACTGCATACACCAGTACTCAGAGACAGGACCAAGACAAAAGAGTCCTCAGTTTCCAGAAGACTCTGCCACTTCCTTAGGTGAAAGACTAACTAACCCTGATCCCCGTGGCTGCCAGTATCAGAGCTCCTCAGGATCTCTGGACAGCAAGAGATCTCCTGGCTGGGTTCCTTAATGGATTTCTTTCTACATGACTAGAAATCAGTCACTAAGAGAAGTGCCCCGGGCTCTAATGGCATGTTGGCTCAGTCCCTGCCAGCAGGGTCCCCTTTCCATTGAAGAGAGCATTTCCAAAGTACCAGCGCTCTTTAGCAAACCCCACCACCAGCCAAGTTCCAAACATGTGGGAGGATAATGCTGGGAGCTCCCAAGAATCATCAGCACTTTAATTAATGCCTGAACTCCAGACTGTCACAACAGCCATATGGGATCAAGTCTTCCAAATCACAGATGTGCCACAGGCTGGATGTAGTTCAGTTCAGTTCAAACACATCAGGTCATAGGCTGGATTGATGGACCAAGGCCAACCGTATGAGGTTCAACAAGGCTAAGAGCCAGGTCCTGCACTTGGGCCACAACAACCCCAAGCAGCGCTACAGGCTGGGAGATGAGTGACTGGAAAGCTGCCAGGCAGAGAAGGACCTGGCAGTACTGGTGGATAGTCGGCTGAATATGAGCCAGCAGTGTGCTCAGGTGGCCAAGAAGGCCAACAGCATCCTGGCTTGTATCAGGAACAGTGTGGCCAGCAGGACTAGGGAAGTGATTGTCCCCCTGTACTCGGCTCTGGTGAGGCCGCACCTCGAGTCCTGTGTTCAGTTTTGGGCCCCTCACTACAGGAAGGACATCGAGGTGCTGGAGCATANGGGTTGGTCTCTTCTCCCAACCAATAAATGATAGGACAAGAGTAAATGGCCCCAAGTTGCGCCAGGGAAGGTTTAGGTTGGATATTAGGAAAAATTCCTTTACTGAAAGAGTTGTGAGGCATTGGAACAGGCTGCCCAGGGAAGTGGTTGAGTCACCATCCCTGGAGGTACTCGTGTAGATGTGGTGCTTAGGGACATGTTTTAGTGGTAGACTTGGCAGTGCTAGGTTAACAGTTGGACTTGATCTTGGAGGTCTTTTCCAACCTAAGTGATTCTGTGATTCTGTGATTCTATAAGATTGCCTTAGGATGCTGAAATGGACCTGAAAGTTAATAATAAATAACAACAACAAAAAAAAAGGCAGGGGTGAGAGTGTGAGCAAGTTGCCCAGACAGCTCTTCTGAACCACAGACACTGTGGCTGGAACTCTAATCATAAGAAAAGCAGCACAAGCAGCAGCTTTTTGAACTCTGAGAAAAGGTAAACTTCCCTACTCTCTGCTAAGGCCTCTATTCCATAAAGAAATTGAAAGTTGCCCTGAGATCTGTAGTTATTTATAAACCATCTTCTTGTAGGAAACTATAAATATCCTAAGTGATAAGCGTGCCCTTACTCCTCCTAGAATGGCCAGCTAAGAAAAAACGGAAATCACTTTTGTCCTGCTGAAACTTCCTCATCCACCTCCTCTGTCCCCACCCAACCCCATCAATATGACAGCAAAATTGTCAGGGCTGGACCTGACCTCACGTCACCAGTCAGCTCTTCAGCCAGACCTGAGTCTCTGTGTCTGATGAGGTGACAACTGGGTGTTTGACCACCACACAGCCAATAAACCCAACAGGAGACACAGGGCATTTGGCAGATGATGCACAATGTAGAAGATATTCTTCTAGCTGCAAAAAATCTTGTTAGGAACAGGCCAAATAACTTCAAATCTGGTCCTAACCATCATACCAAAGATTAAAAAGAAAAAAAAATTCCTAACTTCACCTTGCACATGAATATTTCTTGCCTAGTTCTTCCAAAATATATTTCGCAATGCTTTCAGTTTACTCTCTTCTTCATCCAGTTCTGTTTGATCTCTCCTTGCTGCTGAAATTTTTTAAAGGGCTATAGCAAATTTACTTGCAAATCAGAAATCTCACTCCTGCCCAGCAGAGAGCTAGCTGTGTACCTCTCTGACTGCTCACTATCACTCTGTCCTGGGCTGTCCTGGGACTCATCCCCTCAAGTAGGAAAATGAGGGCAACTTGCTTGATTTTACTCAGCACCCGTGAGGCCACACCTGGAATAGTGTGTCTGGTTTCATGGCTCTCAGTTCAAGAGGGATGTGGAGAAACTGGAGAGGATCCAGCAAGGGTCAGTCAAGATGGTCAGGGGCCTGGAGCCCCAGAGGGAGGTTGTGGGAGATCACAGAACCACAGAATCACAGAATTGTTCAGGTTGGAAGAGACCTCCAAGATCACCTAGTCCAACCTCTGACCTAACTCTAACAAGGCCCACACTAAACCATATCTCTAATTTAGTCTGGCAAAGAGAAGGCTAAGGGAGGATATAACAGGAGCCTAAAACACGTGGAAGGGAGTTATAGACACAATAGAGCCTAACGCTTCTTGCTCATGGCAGATGGTGTAAAAAGTGGCAACAGCCACAGGCTGTGTTTTGGGATGTTCACAGTGGACATTTAGAAAACCAGAGGATATCGCTTGTGAGATTGCCATCCTTGGAGGTTTTTGATACTGATTGCCTAAAATGCACATCCCACGTGTTCCTCTGATGGAGTCTGAGCAGTGATCTCCAAAAGAACCACATTACTACAGGCTGAGGAACGGGGTGGGTGTAGCAATGGCTGGTATCACCTATACCACAACATTTGTAACTAAAAACTATACAGAAACCAAGCCTGAAACCAGAGAAAAATTGTGTTACGTTATCTTCTCTAAAGCTGAATTAATGCATTCTGGATCTGATCTGTTTCAGCCCTCACTCTCTTTGACTCCTTTTATCACTTTTGAGGACTTTTCTGTAAGAGCATTTCAACCCCTTTTGAATTAAGGAGGTAACTCAATTAAAGAGTCACACATTTCAGAACTGGTGAAACAAACACACTATTCCTCTACATTTGGTTATAATTTTATTTCAAAGTGTACAAATGTACAGCATACATGTCCTAGAACAAAAATCTTGTCTGGCAGCTATAATGTCACTGTGTAGTTAGGGTGAACATTTCTGCTGTCACTAAAATACCACAGACGTAGCCAATTGAACAAAAATGGTACTGGCTAAACAAACTCAACACACAATGGCCAGTTCCTAGCTTCAGAGGTTCAGCAGACCAACTATGCTTCAGACAATGCTGAGCTTATTTAAAGTGATTACACTTTTAGTTGTGCATGCTTATATATGAGTTATTGTAAAGTTGCTTCAGGCTAAATTCATTCCTACTGCAACACCACTGAAATGAGTGTACTTACAGCAGAGATTAATTTGGCCCATTATGTACTAAACTTGCAGATCTTTCTTAAAAAAAGAACTATTCTTTCTGCAATTGATCTTGTTCACTGCAGTCATTTAAACACAAAGGAAGTCTTATCTGTGTTACACCAGTGTGATGGAGTTATACTGGATTTACGTTGTTGCAACTGAGAGAATTCTTTCTGCTGAAAATAAAGACAGCTACCCGCATTACATGCAGATCATTGCACTTCTCCTATACACCAGAAAACTTGTAACGCACATTTCAGTGTCATGCATGACTTGCTATAGCAGCTGTAGGGAAAAGGAATTCAGAGTAATACACAAAACTGTGTTAGAAAGTTAGGTCATGGCTTTAGCTGTAACAGATTTTCACATCTAAGCAAATAGATTTAGGCTTTCCCATTCCACATGGATGACAAGCAGTCCATCCTCTCTCCAGTTTACTCGGCAGCAATGGGATTATTATCCCATCTGTATGCACTTCAGCACTCTGGATATGAAAGCTTTGAACTCAAGGATGAAAGAATAAGATTCAAAATAAAAACTAGGTGTTTAAAACAACTATAGATGGATTCAGGTGGCTTAAGGGAAGAGCTCAGAAGTCATCCCATCATCACCACCTCTGCTTTGTTTGGCTTGATACTACATGAGGTGCAGCTACCCTTCACATGTTGCAAAATAATTTTAAAATANAAAAAAAAAAAAAAAGAACTGGATTCCAGGATGATATTTTGCTTCCAAAATGATCATCTGTATTTTTCTCTACTACAAAATGTTTTAGGGAAAATTTCTCAGCTTTTGTTTCATGAAGGATATGTGAAAATATATTGCTCCTTGATTTGAAATCTCAGGCTTCCTTGTGAAATAGAAATTCTGAATGTCAACTGACCCTCATTACAACTAATATCTTGCAGTGATGAGCTCCTGTTTCACAGAGCAGGCCAACAGAAGAAGGCACAGTCCTCTTCCTGAAAGCGTTTTTCTGATGACTATAATCTTTCTGTAAGAGAAAGAAGCTTTTAAAAAGTAACGGTGTCAGGACAAAACCAGGCAGGGAAGAGTGGTGTGTAAGAGTGGTGTGTGCTGGAAGGTGATTGTCAGCAAGGAGCCCACGGGTTCTCCCTTTCCTCACTAACAATTTGCTCCATGGTGAGGATGGTGGTAAAAATTCAACTATGAGCAATCTTTGTACATCCAAGGCTTTTATTTTAAAACAAAAAGAATAAAGAAAAATCCAAAATGGCCATTTAGTGAGTTCAGCACTAGATCTTTAGCCCTAAAATATGACTGGAGATTGCCTCCACTGCCTTCTCAAAGCTGGTTTTGTCTCCAGCTTGCCTCCTTTCACATCCACCCAACAATTATGCTCCAAATGAAAGAAAACTCATGTAACGAGCTGTGTGTGGTGTGCAAAGGCTTTTCCCAGTTCAAAATGAATTTGTTCAAGCGAACTACAGGAATAGCCATATTGTTACATGAAGTTTTATAGGCTTGGAAAGATTTGCTTGGTATTTTAGTTGTCCTATAAACATATGAATGACAAACAGAAAATCTTTTTGATTCTGCTTGATAGAAACAGTGTGATCGGTGGGCAGCAATCTTGTTTGTTATTCTTCAGCCCCAGAGGACCAAAACTATAGGAAATTTCTAGCGTTCTGAGGACTGCTCAGATATTTCTCCTTTGAAGAAATGTTGGTATGCTGTGTCCAGAAGCTGTGATTGCAGCACACTGCAGAGTACCCTGTGCTAACTGGGACCTCTGGGCATTTGGGTTTCCATAGCTGGGAAGTGACAGCCAGCCTATGGCCCTCAGGCAGATCCCTGACACTTGCCTGACACTGCGGGCAGGGCTGGCCTGTGTGAGCAGGCAAATGTTAATGCAGGCATCATTTGGTAGACTCTTGGCCAAGAATTTCATTCTCAAAGCACTGGGCTTTATTACGGGGAGCAGAGAGTTAATAAGGCTCCAGGCTGCTGAAAAGCAGGACAAGTTAGTGGTGTGTGTTTCAGGTATCCCAGCCAGGCTGGGTTTGCTGCAGGGTTTTCTCAGTCCTGTCTGGGTCATGCCAGTGTTGCCTGTCTTCTCAAGAAAATAGATGGTCTGGTTTACAAAAAATCACTGTTCTGCTTGAACAAACCACACATGAGCACTTCTGTTAAATGGGACAGTGATGAGTACAGCTTCACAGTCAGACATAAATTAGGACAAATCATGTTCAGCATTGTGACAGCTATTTATGACAAAACTTCAGCCACACTAAGCTGTGGTTAATTTAAATATCTTTAACTGATGCTGTCAGTCCTTACTGCTCATTCTGTTTTCTGATTTTGTTGTTTTTTACTGTATTCCAATTTCAGTCACAGGACTATTTCAGGATATGTACCAGCCCCTACAGGGGGTACAGGCAGTCTGAAAGACAGGAGCAATTTTATGACTGAAGAAAAAAAGAAAAATTTAAATCCCTCTTACAGAGCAGAGAGACAGAAAGGAGGGATGACGAATATGGATATGAAAACTATCTCTGTTTTAGAGACCTGGTACAATGGATTTATATTCAGCATTAAACACCTCTTAACAAATGACTAGGAAGAAAGTTAACTGCTCTATGATTCTGCCTTTTCTGATCTTCCACTGCTCATAATGAAGAAGCTGCTTTTTCCTCAGATTATCCCTGACTAATCCAAACTAGAACAAGCTTGCTTAGGCAAACCATCCTCAGCTGCTTACTTCTGCATTTTGTGCTGAATTTTCATAACAGACCCCATCAGATAAGCCATGCAAAGCAAACAGTAGGTTCCTCTGTGGGGCTGGATAACTCAACCATAATTATCCCTTAATCTCTGCTCAAAAGACCACAACATTCCTTAAAGCCAAAATCTTTAGAAAGTTTAACCTTGCCAAATTGGAAAGTGAGAATATACACTGGCTGCTAACTGCTTTCTCCTCCTTTTCAGTTTTCATCTAATTTAGGAGTATAAAAATACAAGACATTTTCGTGTGGAAAATAAGGTGTTTATTTCACTTTCCCACCATCTACTCACTGACTTTGGTGGATCTTGTGTAAACACAGGAAAAGTCTATACCACAGAACAGAGAGCATGAATTTGTTAAGTACTATGTATTTTCAGAAATATTCTCTAACTAGTACAGGAACTCTTGTACACGCACTACTTGGAACAGCCAAAGCCTGAACATTATAGTATATTTTATCATGTTTTCACAGGATAAATAAATAGTGAGGATGAAGAATTGCAGGTATTCATTTATTGTTACTGTTATTGTTATTGTTATTGTTATTGTTATTATTTTTCCCTCAGGAAACAACCTCTGAAATGACAGAGATCTGGCTGACAAAAGGCACCCACCACATGTAGGTTAGAGCTGGCTGCTGTAGTGATGCAGGTGAACACAGTGAACCTGGGCAGCTCTGCATGATCTTGTGATCTTGTTCACAGACTCATCCCTGCTCTCTGCAGCACCAGGCGCCTTAACCACACCTGTAGCCGCTGTCATAAATGCTGAGTGTCACCCTTAAAAACGGGGTATGGCAAAAGTTCCTGTCACTGAAGACCCTCTTTTTGATCCTAAAAAAAGTTCCAATATACTACTGCTAGTGACATAGAGATATGCAGATCAGCTACTGCAAGAAAAAGGGAGGTAACTAGCATGATGGACGGCATTTTGTTGCTATCTATCACTAATTCCATTCTAAGAAGGAAAAAAAATACACATTTATGCAATGAAGTGCAGCTGGTGCAAACCAACTGTTCTACTAATGCAGGAGCAGTACTTCAAGTTACCAGTAATTCTGGCATAGTAAATTCTTTCACATACTTAGTTCTAAAATGTGTATTGAAACACCCTGTTTTTCCGGACTACGACTCTCCAAGAATAGAGCATTCTTCTTAGACCATCTCTGTGAGAAGGCTCTCTCTTCAGTTTTGTGATTTTGGATAAACATCTGCTTATTCCATTGTCAGTTGAAAATAGACACAAAGACGGTTAGACCTGAGACACATCCAGTTTCCAAAAAGGATCAAAGTGCCAGACCTACTGCGGGATGACAATCTGACATCTGCTTCCTTGGGAGACAATGAGTGTTGCCTCTATTCCTATTCCTGCTACAGGGTGGGAAAGCACTGATGAAGTCAGTTAAACCCCATTCGTTGTGCAGTTACAGTCAGAAAGCTTGCTACAGCCCAGCTGATTGCTCCTGTGCCAATGCCTGAGGCCAACAGCAGCATTCCAGGGGGGTGCTCCTCCTTTGGCTTCCAGTACAGCTGTGCAGCGTGGAGTTACAGGAGGGGGTCAGAGAGCTCCCCCCAGCACACCTTCTCCACCCACCACCACGGCTTCGCTGTGCCCTGGCGCAGTCATGGGTGAGCGGCTGTGCCGGCATGTGGCTTTTCACCTTGATTGCAGCGTGTAGTTAGCATTGGGACTGGTGCACGAGAGGTGAGAACACAGCCCGAACTGGACTCGGGTCAAATTCAGAGCTTTGGCAGCAGGTTGAATGTACATCATTTCACACAGATGTCACTGAGGTGCGAGGACAGATATTTCTAAAGAGATTTTCGCAGCTAATCTTTGTTATAAAACCCTGCTTGGAGGTAGAGAGCTGCATGATGTTACGTTATTTTTAAACTCTGGGAGGCACAGTGGGAACATTAAATTTCTGTTGTTAAACATTTTAAGTGCTTTGTGGGTTTGTTTGTTTTTGAGATTTCCAAATGGAGATTTTTGTTCCTACAAACTGAGGCATTTTTGGTTATTCCTCCACAAATTCTCATCAAGCCACCTTGCTCAATGTGGCAAGGCGGCCTCAGGAGCAAAAAATATTCCCACCATCACACAGGCCTTTAGAGATTAAGAGTAGCAACATTTGTGCTTCATGCTTCTGCCAGCAATTCTTTAGGAGACAGTGGATGCCCAGTGAAGGCAGCATGGCTGCCTCCAGGGGAGGGAGAGTCCGGCGCACAGCTCTCAGCTCTTTTGGGAGTACTCCATCTGTTCTTCAGATGACATAATTGTGGAACTTTGCAATGAAATCTGCAGCTAAATAAGAATACAACATATTCTGGCCACACATATCTGTAGTAAAAAGTGCTCTTGGTCAGGGACAAGTAACTTATCTTCAGCCATGCAGCTGGTATCACTATTATCGCTTTATTCACATTCTTCCTTGGCTTCTTCCCACTGCTACGTATTATCTTAGAACTATCCATATCATAGTCTCGTCAGCTTGCTTTACCCCTGCCCAGTCTCCAAAGACAGTGAATAAATCTGTTTCACCATACAGATGCATCAGGTAGAGCAGACACAGTATTGCCTGAGCACAGGAGGCAAAAAAGACACACCAGACTGGGCTAACACAAGGGAGAGAAACACCCAGTGCTGCAGGATAGAAACCATCCTGCCCTCCCAGGTCCATGGCACTGGCATATAACTGATGCACATGGAAGTAAGTTTTACAAAACCTCCATACTTATTTTAACATTTCTTCAAGAGTCACTTAATCTAGCCCATATTGCTGCTTCTCACAAATTAAACTTCTTGGAAACCTGGACCTGGCCTCTTTAAGTATGTCGTACATTTTCAGTACAAAATGGGGTTACACTTCTGTGTGCTAAACTGTGAACTTTGCTTACAAGGGGCAAATTTCAAACACAGTGAGTACTCTGGATTATCCCCAGTAATGACATATTTTCCCTGCACAAAAATCCATTGTGTGTTTATAGTAACAGTCTCATTAGACAAAACAGCTAGATGGATAATAGCCTGTATAAGTGAAAATCATTGGGGGAAAAGACGGGAGTCACCGTTATCACCATAACGGCATGAGATGAACACGTGTGTCAAAGTAAGAGCCAAGGGTGAAACCTGTATTAGGCAGAAGACGGAGAAAGACCTTTCAAGGGGGTCAGCATTTCACCCCTTACACTTGCTAGTGCAGGTCCTGATCAGCCATGTCTTCGGGACTCTGAACTTCCTTCAAAGCCCCTGGGAGCCCTGCACGGAGGTGGGTTTCAAACATCCAGCTCTCCAACAGCTGCAGTTCAGCAAGCACTCCATAGGAGTGGAGAAGTGAAGCAGCAGAGTAAGTGAATAAAGGGAGAGAGCTAACTGACTTTGCTTAACTGTTCAGTCATTCCAGTATCTTAAAAGACCATCTAAATAGCCATGAAAAGTTAATCTAGAAGAGACAATACTGTGGTACAAAAAGTTTATTTAGTCAAGATTTTGTAAACATTTGAGGTAAATTAACATTTACATCAGCTTGTTTCTTACAGAATTTAATACACAAGGCACTTCTTTGAAGACAGCACTTTTAACTGTTTGCTGCTTTTATTATTATTACAAGTCCCTGATGGCCCAGAAAACTTGTTATGTTTGTTGTCAGATTCTGTCATGTAAAAGATAAACATCTAGTAAGCAACAAGAAAGCTCTGAGTAAGCTTTCTTATGCTTTACAACCTTTTAATTGTGAGAAACAGTGTAAATGGGAACAGGAATATATTCTCCATCTTAAAGTACATTCACACTTCTTGCATAACTCTTCAAGGACTGAAACTTCTGGAATTTGATTGGCATCTTACAATGAAGTTAAAATGCAAATCTACAATTTCTTTCTCATATCAGTGTTTTTTGCTTATGCAAATAGTCCCATTACCTTTAATGATCTTATTTGCAAGAGTAAAAATAACTTGGATGAAATTGTATTTGCAGGCTCAGAACCATATTGTTGGCTAGAAAACAAAACATTTACCTCTTTGTAAAATCTTCTACATGTAACAGTGCAGTGTTTCTCCACAAGTATTTTGTTTGGAATTTTAAACCAGGCTGTAAATTTAGCTCTTAAAAGACAAATGCCACAGCTAATTTTTGTCATTGAACCTCTACACACACAAGAAGGCATATCAATAATAATGAACCCTAAATTTACTCGGTAATAATTAAGTTTATGATGAAAAGTATCTTTTTCCATAGTGTGCTCTCTATATAACCAGCTCCCATAGTTTAAATATACAGAGAAAACTGATGCTATAGATCAGTGATCAGGTTTCACTTTCTTCAATGGTACTGCCTTATGTCTAAAGAGTTCCTGTGTTAGAGTAAGACATTTCTTTTTTAGGTTTAACATTTTGGCGGAGTCATTCTTTTACTTCTTATACAAATGTAAACTTAGAAAACAATTTCATCCAAATGTGCAATCTGAAATCAAAAACTGAATGTAAACTTCAGAAAATCAAAATTACAAGAGCACACTTTCCACAAGAAAAATCAAAGTAAATGAAACAAAAACATTTGGAAAAAAAAAAAAAAAAAGCCAGCCTGTTCAAATCCACAGGGTTAGTGTATGTATTAAAAAAAAAAGACCGGGGAGCTCAATGCTCTGCTTTTGCAGACAACCTTTTGCAGACTGTTGTCACTCACACAAACCCAGTGGAATGCAACAATTTGCATCAGCTGAGGAGGTGATCCCATGAATCACCGAGAAAGGACCTAAGTGTTCATCTGAGTTTTAAAGCTCGCCTTAATGATTTTACCGATCTTACACTTACATATTCATACCAGAAAATAATCTCAAGAGCTGCAAAATGTCAGACATTTAATTAACTCCATGCGCCTTTGTAAGTGACAAATATACTGAGCCAAGTCAATCCCTGGTACCACTTTGCACACAACTGGCTTCCAAATTACACCAGAGAAGAACACAGCTCATCTGCTTTTTCAGTGGATGCTACCTATTTTCAAGAAGTTATGATTTTTCAATGCCAGCATGGACCAACAAATTCAAGGAGTGCTTTTTTATCTATGAAAAAACAAGAGATTGATTTTCATAGACAAAATATACCACTGTTATAAAGGGAAGGTTCTAGCAGGCTGTTTTCATTTAATCAAAATCCAAAGGGAAGAAATGTGTGGTTTTGAATTGTCTGTACTTCGTTTTCTTTTCTATTAACTGACAGCTGCACTAATTAAAAAAGCTCAGTGACAGAAAACAGATCAGCTGTGCCCATGGCCAAGAAACTATGTATTTATGTGCAATACAGATATATTTTTATTACATCTTTGTAAAACTATTATGAAGAATGTAGTGTTGCCATCAGTGATTTGAAAAACATGTTTCATATAATCGCTGTGGTTGGAAGGGACCTCTGGAAGTCATCTAGTCCAACCCCCTTGCTCAAAGCAAGGTCACCTAGTAACAGTGAGATGACTTACTGCAAAAAGAGTAGCACGTCATACACCTGGTAGCTTGTTCAAAGAGAATCTTTTGTTTTGCTTTTCTTTTTTTCTTCTTCATAGTTCACCATAGCTTTTTTTTTTTTACTTCAGTTAAGACAGAGAACAATCTCCCCACATTCTATTCGAAGAGCAAAAATGAGTCTTTCTTTTTTTTTTTTTTTTTTTTTTTCACTTTTCTTAATATCAGGCATGACTCTGTTCCTCTTCTGCAATAACTGGCTTTAGTTAGGGGTATGAATACAATCTTTCAGGATTGTGGCTTGAAGGGCCATATAAGCAGGCTACATCAAAGTATCATTTGCTACCAGCCACCTCTTTGGAACTAGTTAATGTATATGAGTAAGCAACTTGAAAACTAACAGGTATTTTTGCCAACAGACTCTGTTCTGCAAGTTAGTTGGTATTTGTACATTTTTTCCAGAATTATGGAAGAGGGCAAACTAATCTCTTGTAATATCAAAACGGGGCAAATACCTTTAATCATTGAAATGCTCACCTGTTGATACACCAGCTAATACCCATGTACTGAAAATATCTTATTAGGCACTAAATAATTTCTATCTGTAATTCTTACTCAGGAAAAAAGTGAAAAGGATTGGGCCTTATCATAATTTTTCCATTAGTTCCGAATTAAGATCTGTAGTCCTATTGTAACACTGTGCATTAGGACAAATCCTGAGTTTGGTCCTTATGCTTTACTCATGTATGTTGAATTCCGTGATAGTTCATGAGTAAAGAGTAATTAAAGTACTCAAAATCTGCCACATCCATGGAATTTTTTTTCAACAGATCCCAGATTTGACACAGCAACTAACAGGAGTGGTAAGCGATAAAGGGGACTTCTGCTGAAACAGTTACCTGGGCTTTAAATGAAGAAACAATTACTGGACTTCAAACGAAATTGTAGGTAACCAAGAAGCTTGACACTGTAGAGTTGTTTGGTGGAACTTAAACAAGCTGATCTTAAAAGCCCAACCCGTGAGTTGTAGCTTTGCTTTCTCAGACTAGTATTGCTTTGATGTGGAGGCTGCTCTGTCAGATTTCTCTTAGGGATTGCAGAAAACTTGCATTTCTCCCCCCTGAACCTTACAGAACAGAAAAAAAAAAAAAAAAAAAAAAAAAAGATCTTTTACAGCTTTCCAGTAGTTACTCTGCCTGAAAATACCATATATGCCACAAAAGCACCTGAACTCTCTGCGGGTCTAACCACACACATTAATTCAAAAGGGTAGACTAGGTATCAGTTGATCCTAAGTTAAACCTATCTCTGTTCCTATTTTTTAATATACAATACGGATGCAATCCTGCAGGGGACACTCTAAAAGGGCTGCACTAAGTTAAGAACTGCAAGATACAGGGCTCCATCAATCAGAAAGTCAATTTTGCCCTCAGCCGTCAATATAAAAAAGCACGTATTCCAGGTGGCCTGGTTTATATAAATACACTCCAGAGAGACTTTGACTTCATTCTTCAGAAGCATGAAAGAAAAGGGAAATACAGCCCATGAATTTTGATGTACTAAAATACAGAGATGCATATTGCATTATTTCAGCAATTTAATTACTTGGCATTTACCAAAACTTAGAAACTGCTACTATAGATGATAACAAGCCTAAAATTTTTGAGTTCTAAGCTCTGCCTTTGTTTACACCTGGGCAACTGTATCAACTTTAAGTTCCACATAGTTGCACGGATACAACACAAAGCAGGATTTAGCTTTTAGCTTTCTTGCATAAAGGATTTTTATGGCTTATAACATAGAAAATTCACAAGATCGTGCCCAAAGCTGAACACCTAATCGTAGATATCTTTATTGTACTACTGTACATTGACTTTTAATGCAGTGCCTGCCCCAAGATCAGTGGCAGCATAAGGACTTCTCCTCACCTCGTTCACTACAAGCAGGTCAAGGCAGTCATGAGACAGCACGCCCAAGGGTTGCAGAACAGTGCCTCTGACCATGAGAAACTCTTTCTGTCTATTCAAAAGTAGTAAAAAAATCTTTAATCTGGAATGGTGGGAACATATTTGAATTGTTGAATAAAGTCAACACATTCAGGAACACATTTAACAGCAGAGTAACTGGCAATTGTAACTGTTTGCTACAGGGTGACCCTGCTTTGCCTGAGTAAGGGCTGCGCTGCCAGGCCAAGTACTCTGAACACGCGAAGGGCTATCCCAGTGTCCGACTGCTCGTCTCCATTACGGGGCTTCCAATTTACAGCAGCCACAGGACCGACTCTGAGCTTCAACTCTTTTGGATTTTGCTTAGAACAGAAGTTGGGCCTAATCCTGTGTTGCTTTGTACCCAAACTCTCACGAGCCTCATCAGGCATCCAAAATTCTGACTAACTTCTGTGAGAGTACTTGTTACAAAGGAATGAAGGATTAAGTCAGCTAAAAGGAAAGCTGCACCTTAGAAAAAAATACCCAGCAGTTTCCTCCACCCATTTTAAAGGGAAATGCACAATTTTCAAAAGCAGGATTTTCATGTCTTTATCTAAGGCCCCAAATCTACACTCCTTCTGGCTCCCAAAACTCCATGTGAAATTTAGTTTTGATTGAGTAAGGCCTGCAAGATCCATCCCCAATCTTGTTCCTTGTTAAAATGAATGGAAATTCTGCAAGTGACTTCGGTGGGATCAGAACAGACCCTTCAGCCACTAGCATGTTGCCCAGATATTTTAGCCACATTTTCCGCAATACAATATTGTCTAAATCTGTTTTTACGGACTTGTCAGACACTACAGATTGCTGTTAAAGGACAGGGTAGATCACAACAGGAAATAATGTTGCTTTGGGACTTTCACCATCAGTTAAGTTTCTTTCCCCTTACATTTTCTTCTAAGATCAAAAATCAAACTAAAATGAGTAAGTACACAGTCAAGTAAGTTTAAACCTACAGATCAAAGTTACTCTAAAAATGTTCAAATACTTAAAAATATGCACTCAAGTTTACTTCTAAAAAGCTTTTCTCCAACAAACTTAAGCTGTTATCTAATAGTCTAAAATGCAGAACTATACTTCATCCTATAGTTTGTCCATGGGCAACGTATGGGGCCACAATGTCTTGAAATCATAATCCTTGCTTTCTGAAGAGAAATTGTTCTGTGTAATCATTTCTGAGGTGTGTGGTTTACATTCCTGTCCTCTTCTAAGCAATTTCAGAAGTCATCTAAAATGATAATCAAACATGCTGAAATGTATTTGTGGGCTTAAAAACATGGTGTGATCATGGTCGGCAAACACTGGATAGAAGGTCAAACCGAACACTTCCTAACAGGTCAAGAGTCAAAATAAAAACAAATTAAAAAAAAAAAAGGAGAAAGATGAACTTCAAAATGATAAAATCTATTACAGGGGTTACCTAAACGTTGCCCAGCCAAGAGGACCACGCTGACAATTTGCCATGAGCATAGAAGCTTAATTAAGTTGTGTTATATGGAAGAGACTGAAGTCGCCTTGGTCTTTAACATGGCAAGTTGGTCCGTAGAGATGACAGGTGCCAGAAGGCAATATGCCACCCTGATGTTTGCCATCGGGCTATAGAGGATTTCAGAGGAAGAAAATCAGTCATAGCGTCTGCTCACGTAGAGCTTGTGTGAAAAGGCTGGAAGGCAAGGGCATGAAGGAGATGATGGGCAGGCACATGGGCACCAGGGATATGAACATTCTTCTCAAATCAAAGTCAGCCTCAGGGCACGTGACCAGCTACCATCAGCACCTGCTACCTGTGCAGGCCTCCACTACGGCCGCCCTTGGGAGAACTGCCACGGACATTAAAGAGAGCCCGACCGGTCCCCTGGCCCACGGGCTGCGCTTCGGCCACCCCTGACCTATTAGAAAATGTTGCTATTTTTCCCCACTACAACTCACAGAGTGCAAAAAACAGCAAGCGTCAAAGTTTGAAAGCCAGGCCTTCCCGCCCGCGCCGGGCCTGGCCTGCCGGGGCAGCTCCCCTGCCCGCTCTGCCTTCAGCCCTCTGCCCCGCTGCGCAGAGGCGACCGCGCTACACGGCCAGGTCGTCTGACCTGGCTCTGCTGCTGCTCGACTTACTGGCCCTGCTCAAGCGCCGCGTGTCTACGAGCAGCGGTGGCTCGTGCATCTCCACGGCGGTGCAGGCAGCTGAGACGGGCCGTTCCTCCGACAGCTCCTCCTCGCCCTCCACATCCCACTTGCCGCCGCTCGCCCCGCTCAGGCTGGTGCTGCTGCCGCTGTTGGCCGCAGTGATGGGTGGCCCAGCTGGGGGTGGGAGAAGCTGCTCCAGGGGCTCTTCCTGCTCTGGAAGGGGATGCCTGACGCTGCTGGGGGTGGAGGAGCCCGCCGAGCTGGAGGGAGCCTTCCCCTGCTGCTCGGCTGCCATGTTGACCCAGTTCTGCTCAGCTGCAAGGGCATGGTTTTTGCTGTTGAAGTAGTTGACGACGGCTGGCGTGGGCGTGGGGATGGGGGTCGGGATGGTGACAGGAGTGGAGACAGGCGTGGGGGTGACGGCACGGTGCCTCTCCTCGGGAACCGGTGGAGCCACAGGGTAGCTTGCCACGGAGGCCGTGTTGGAGGGGGGCCGTGCTCTGGGAGCAGCCGCAGCATAGTACGGTGCCATGGTCAGCGGGGCCAGCAGCGGTGTGACAGCGCGGGTGTCAGGCAGAACAGGAGGGGGGGCGGTGGTTGTTATCACCACGGGTGGTGCTGGTGGTGGCAGGGAAACAGGTTTGGTCTCCCCCGTTACCATGACCGGTGCCAGTGTTGTGACGGGCATCTCAAGGCTGTACTGGCTTGTCATGCCCTGCTTGAGCTTCTTCCACCCCAAGTGATATATCTCAAGCATGTTCAGCAGTAGGGAGACAGAGGCCACCACCAACATGAAGATGATGAAGATGGTCTTCTCAGTGGGCCGCGAGATGAAGCAGTCCACAGTGTGTGGGCAAGGCGGGCGGCTGCACTGGTAGACTGGCTTTAGTTCAAAGCCATATAGGAAGTACTGGCCCACAATGAAGCCCACCTCAAACAGCGTCTTGAAAATTATGTTGAAGACATAGGTACGAAGCAGGGCACCCCCCATACGGATTCTACCACGCTCATCACGGATCGGGAGCTTTTCCTTCCCCCTTTTGGCAGGAGGATCCTTGACGTTATTGCTGCCTCCACCACCATTGCCAGATGTTGCTGCTGCTGGGTAGTTGTTGTCTTTGGTGTTCCCCTTCTTTTTCAGCTCCTCTTCTTTCTCTTTCCTCTTCTCCTCCATGCGTACGATGTGCAGCACATGGCCCAGGTAGATGAGGGTTGGAGTGGAGACAAAAATGATCTGCAGCACCCAGAAGCGGATGTGAGAAATGGGGAAGGCTTTGTCATAGCAAACATTCTCACAACCAGGTTGCTGCGTGTTGCACGTAAAGTCTGACTGCTCGTCTCCCCAGACCTCCTCAGCAGCGGCCCCCAGCACCAGTATCCTGAAGATGAACAGCACCGTCAGCCAAACCTTGCCAATGACCGTGGAGTGCTCCTGCGCGTTCTCTAACAGTCTCCCCAGAAAGCTCCAGTCACCCATCGTTTCAGATTTCTAACCTGCAATAACAACATTAGAGCAATTAGAGCAACGTTAAAAAATCTCATAATTACACAATGCTGCGGCAGAACAGATTGGGCCTCGACAAATGACATTTCTTAAGCGTCCCTCCTTTTGCAGAACATTGCACGCGTATGTTCAGAATTACTAACCCTGTGTCCCATGCAGCCATGGGTCTGGGGGAACACAGAAGTAGGATGTCTGGTGCTTTCGCTAGCCAATGCAGGTGTGTCTATACACAATGGCAAGCAGGACACATTCAGAACTAGAATTTCGACTAGATTTAAATATTTAAACAATGTCATTTCTCTGCTTCTTGCACCTGAGATGCCTCTAACTGTTCTTGACTATTTTTAGAAAGGAGCAGGTGGAAATTAGTTCAATTAATCAGAATATTCTTACTCATAAAGTGACAGCACTTGTACCACAGTGTGATAAAAAGTTTGGCTAACAATCTTTTTTTATTATCAGGACTTATTTATTACAGCATTCAGGAGGCTAGTAATGTCTCAGGTCTCTGCTATTTTAATACTGTACAAACACAGACTATTATTATTCAAAAACTATAGAATTTACAGTTTAATTCTGGAATGTGTACACCACCAACAAGAATGTTCTCCAATCCTACTCATATTTGAGTTTGTTTATTTCCAGAAAGAGAGAATTATTTGAATAACTAGAAATATTGGTGAAAATTACAAATTCTGAGAGGAACGATGGAAAGGTTTCTATACTGGATACAACAATCTGCATGCAAGAAAAATCACTATCAAAAAAGACTGGCTAACCTGCTATCCTTCTTGTTTAAAAATTTCAAAATACTTCTATTAGTATAACTGAATTACACTTTATTCTTTTCAGTTTCATACTTACACTTTTTTCTAAGTACCTGTGTGTGTTAGAATTCCAAAGAAGAAAAGGAGTTCATCATTACATGTAGCAAATTACCAGTGAGAAAATTCACTATTTTTGGTATTTAATTTATTGTGATTTCCAGCAACAGTGTCGATGAATTTCAAGAGGAAGCATTTCCAAAGTCAGCACTGAACTTCTTTCAAGCTGTCAGTTAAGGTAATTAAAGTTATTTTGTTAATTTTGTACACCTTTTTGTTATTTTTGTACAACTTGATTTTACTATGAGGAAATAAGATACCTGTAATTGCAGAATAGTATTCTTCCACACAAAAAGCAACATTTTTGGAAAACCTGGAATGCTAATACACTTTTTATCCTCAGAAAGTTAATTCAACAAGAACTTAACCCACAATAAAATAGATATTTGATATCCTACAAAAATACATTGCCTTTAATATTATAGAATTCCTTTTCCAGCACAGCATGATAAATTGTAAGTTAGGGTATTAATATGAAATACTGATTTTGTGCAGTAATGTTTTTGGTCTTAAAACAATTTTTAATCATTTTTTGGAAATATATTCAAGGTGTTCCTAAAGAATATATTTTTCCCTCTCAAAATATTAACCCAAGACTGCATAAACTTTGTTAGGATATTCTATTTCTTTAATCCTAATTTAATATGTTTATATGATTTTTAATTTTAATCCTCAATCTTAATTTTATCAGTTTAGTTCTATCTTAATAGTGTTTGGTAATTTTCTTATTTTGAGTGTAAAAGTTGTTGTGTAGGAACAACAAAAGGAATAATGTGATATTGGGTGGATTAAAGAAGTTTAGCATAATACCAAATTCTGCACTTTGTCTTCTATCCTTTGCATTATTCTGTGTCTATCAGTTCTCTTTGTCTCACTCTTTGTTTTCTACCTAGATAAAGCAAAGTGGAAGGTTCAGATAACATGTAGCCAAAGTTAAGGTTTGTTCTTTTGTTACTAATATTTGTAATAGAAAGTTTCTGGATCAGCAAAAGTTAGCACACCAAATTTTCTTCCTCTTGTTAATTATGGTCCATTTTCAGCATGGTCAACATTACCTTTGCTTCCGATGGGATAGGGGCCACAGACTGTTCTTTATAAAGACAGATACTACCTTCTGTTGTTCCCCCAAACGAAGTCAATCTGCCCTCAAGAAAAACTATAACCCCTGCACTGTAAGCTGAACAGACAGCAACCGTCTTTTTTTAATATGGACACATCAGTAAGCAATGTTCACTACGATTAAAGTAGGATTTTTTGTGCTTTTTGGAAGAATTATCTACTGACTAGTGGAAGAAGAAAAATAATAATTTTTAAAAAGCAAAGGAATCTAATTTATTCTTAGTCTTTCTCCAGCCACTAATACTAATGTTTTTTTCCCTTTTTGCTACAGGCCAACAATGCCCAGTCTGAGATAATTCAGGACACCAGAGGTGTGACACAATGATGCATTTCTCAAAGGATACACTTAAAAGGGATTCTAATTGCTTACATTAATAAAAGATTTAGTTCAGAGTCTGAAGACTCGTGGAGTACACAGAGAAAAAGTGCTTAAGAAGGGAGTGGATATTCCATAGCATCTAAACCGCACAGATATGAAAAGCTCAGTGTTCATCTTAGTACCAACTGCAGCAATCATTGCCTTCACTACAAACGTGTAGCACCTATGCATAAATATGGGAAGGACATAATTTCCAAAGATAATGCGAAGATACTTAGCTCCAATGGCTAGAGGTTTTGCAGAAATCCTGGTCCTTTATCTCCCTTCAGCATTAATAAATTCTCCAGTGAGTAATTCTTAAAGCCAACATAACGCATCCAAAAATAACACCAACCATTTTAAAGGGATGTTTTGATATAAATAATGATTAAATGACATCAGACTAAACCCAAGAGCTCACAGAATATTTGAATTGTCACCATTAAGTTCAACAACAAAATACCTACATCTAAATTTAAACAGCCACTATGCAATGTTTTAGCTGAGAACATTTCCAAGTTTGCTTTTGTAGTATTAAACTTCAACTGTGCAGTACGACTTCCAGCACTGCTGATCATGCTTTCGAACACAGAAACGGGAAACTGCTTAGCCCTAGTCTCACATACAGTTTGTGAAAGGAGATGGTTTTTCTTTCTGTCATTGGAAAAAATACAGATTAAAAAATGAAACATCTTTATCTGTATTTCATGAAATTTTGGGGGAAATACTTGCAAAAGAATGACAGAGAATCTGTCACAGAAAGCAATTTGATTCAATGGTATGAAAAGCTAGGATTTCATGCACCTTAGGATCATGTCATAAGAACTGGGATTGTATGGTGTTTGTGTCACTTTAAAAAAATCATTCAGTTGAGAAAAATAGTGAAAAACAGACAGTTCATAAAAAATGGCATGGAATTATGTTTAAGAATCAATGTTCTGCCACTGGTTATCAAGTTTAGTAAAAGCATAAACAGACTTTGTGGATGTTGCGTGTGTTTGTGTGTGTGACAAAGAGAATGAGCAAGACAGAGAATAAAGTTTAAAAGCTGTGATGTCAAATATATCCCTCTAGAGGAGAGACATAATTATAATGTCATCTGTAAACTTGCCAGTTATTATTTCTATTTGTATTTCTGATGCTGTCACAGAAGAGATTCATCGCTGTCAAGAGTATGAAATATGATATTTTATTTATAATTTTACTCATACACATGTTTATGTATGCATATATATGTATACATACACATACATGTAAATAATTACACAGCTATCCTGCATATATTACCAGATTATGACAGCTGGTGTGTTTATGATTTTGTAATACTGGTATATCTATAAAGTCCTTTAGAAATTATTTTGAGACCTAACACACGTCTCCATCAGATTACGATTTCTTAAATTCAACCCACATTTTCTTTCATTTCTTGTGACTGTCTGTAACGTCTTGGGATTTGGGTTTTTATCTTCAAAATTATCTAGACTTTACAAAGCAGTATGAAAAAAATGCTGTTAAAAGAGAACACACAGCTAGCAATATTTCTTTGTTTTCACACTAAATGATCAGGTATCTCTGTAACAGTTTTTTACCTCTGGTAATTTAAATCCAATAAAAGTAGTCACCTTGCACAAAGTTTGTAGTGGACCACGTCATTCCAGACAAACTGGAAGATCTGGAGGGAGAGAATGAGATGCTATAATTTCCAGTGAAACCTAATGGTATTTGGTCATGTACATATATATATATGATACACAACAGCTGAAGTTTCATAATTCATTTTATAAACTTATTTTGAATCAGGGCTTGAAAAATATCTTTCTTCATGCTCACAGTGTAATACTTTCAGAGGCATCTATTATTACTTTCATTACATTTTAAACTCCTGTGAGAAATAAATCCTGTCTTAAACTTACTACTACTATGGAGCCTCTTCCTTAAATCCTAGGCAAAACCTCTTAACTTCTGTGAAAGTTTGGCCTGAGTAAAGGGAAAGTGCAAGGAGAGCAGGGCTGAGCCCAGGAAGAGAGCTACACTCCACCTGCTGAACTTCTCCGTTCCCTGGCATAGCAAACCTTTGCTCTGATTCACAACTCACAGGAAAAAAAAAAAAAAAAACAGGAACAAAAAGTAACCCTTCTTCTTCCCCAGCATACTAAAATGCCATGTTAGAGCTCTACTTTGGAATTAAAAGACATTGACTTACCAATAAAATACTCTGAAAGGTGAGAAGAGTACGGAGCTACCGGGGCACTACGGAATAGCCGTCGAGCATGAGGGGGACAGTCCCTACATCCCGAGGGAGTGAAGCATGAATGAGACAGATCTGTCAGGTGTCCACATACGATCAGCCACATGGATCTAAAAACTGCACAGTAAGGAGCGTCCCACCCCCCGCCCCAGATTTACAAAGGAAAGATGAGCTTTTCTGGCAGTGCAAAGATTCAAGACCCTTTTTCACTGCAGAGAAGCGGGCACCCAACAGACAGGTTGAAGTATGATGGGACTTCAGACAAGTTCAGTAACTGCAAGCAGACAGTGCCAGATACACTGTTCAAACTTCTTAAAGTACATATTTGTCTTATGGAAACCAATTAATTTTTTTCTAGTTTAATTCTAAAGTGCTCTAGTGGGATTTTCTTTTCCCTTTAAAGTTCCCTTAAAGGGAAACTCTAGTAGCTCTGGCTACTCAGTTCAATTCCTTCTTCATATCTATGCCAGGCTCTTACACAACTAACACACACTCAGGATTCCTAATAACATCTCAGGCTTATGTGATTTCTTCAGCGAGTTGGGGATGGACCTAAATACCTTTCTGACACTCTTTTTGGCTACAGGGAAAAAAAAAATGACACAACTTTTCTTTCTGCTAACACTGGCAAACTTTTCCCTAATCAAGCTATAAATAACTTCCAAAGAATTTCAAAGAACATTTACTCATCTCAAATACTTTCAATCCCTTTAGAGTCCTAAGTGAATGAGTAACTGGCATGTTTTTGGTTAATTCTCAGACCGAAGATGTGACCAGAGGGAGGCAAAAGCCTGGTCCCTGCATGGCCTGAGGGAGGCCAGCGAGCTGTTTTCCCCATGACCAGGAGAAAGCCCTCCATCAGCCAGGTAACTCGGAGCTCACCACACGAAACATCAGAAGCATCTTGGGTTACGTTCGTCAGCGCTGTCATTCTGTGGGGGACCATTCATAAGGGTGGAAGTAACTCTGTCCCTGCTTTGTATCTTGGATTTAATTGCACTCCTAGTGTAAAACTGGCTTGAAACGCACACCGATGTTCAAAAGTTAGCAGTAACCCTTAAGGAAGAAACAACATCCCCTACACACGCACACCGGGGCGGCAACAGCCGTGACAATCCCGGGCACAACACAGCATCTGGCGCTCCGCTCTCCCCTGCATTTTCCGAGGTATTTTGTGAGGTTTGGCCCCTCTTCCCTGCCACGCCAGGCCCCGTTATCAGTCCCCAGACGGTTCCCTCAGCGGGGCAGGCAGCAGACACCCACACCCGGGCTCCTCGGGGAGGAACAAAGCAGTAAGACCCGTGCCGCGATCCCCCCTCAGCACGGCGGGCAAGACCCGGC
>VXAA01003342.1:21621-63455 GCA_013399115.1 Anseranas semipalmata | reverse complement strand
CAGCCCCGTCCGAGGGCACCGCTCCCGGGCGGCGGTGGAAGAGGGCTGAGCGCCGGGGCGGCGTGACCCGCTCCCGCTCCCCGGCCGCCCGCTCCCGCTGACGGGGCGGAGCAGCGCCGCCCAGTGGCGGCCTCGCTCACCCGCCCGCGCCGGCCGGAGGCGGTTTGCTTCAGTGGGGAGCTTGTGCACGGCTTCCTCACTGCCTATAGACCTTAAAGGGGAGAATCCCATCGCTAGCCATGCGGTGTTAGCTGTATTTTAAATCCAAGTTATTCACACAAAGGAGTTTGTTTTGTTTTCCTCAGGTGAGGTAAGCCTTCCTGCTGCCTGCGTGTCCTGTATGAAGAGCTCCCAGCCCCGCCAGCTGGGGTGTTCACAGGCAGTGGTTACTGCCCCCTGGGTCAGGCCAGATCCTTTTGTTGACAGAATGGAAGCAGCACTGCATTGGCCCTTTGCAGGATTTCTAGAGACTCCTCACGTTCACAAATGACAAGCCTGGGTCTTCAGGGTTTGAGAGCCTATACCTGTGACTGAGCAGCTTGAGTTCCGTGTTCAGTTTTGGGCCCCTCCCTTCAGGAAGGACATCGAGGTGCTGGAGCGTGTCCAGAGAAGGGCAACGAAGCCGGTGAGGGGTCTGGAGAATAAGTCTTACGAGGAGCGGCTGAGGGAGCTGGGGTTGTTTAGCCTGGAGAAAAGGAGGCTCAGGGGTGACCTGATCGCTCTCTACAGGTACCTAAAAGGAGGCTGCAGCGAGGTGGGGATTGGTCTCTTCTCCCAAGCAACAAGCAATAGGACAAGAGGAAATGGCCCTAAGTTGCACCAAGGGAGGTTTAGGTTGGATATTAGGAAAAATTCCTTTGCTGAAAGGGTTGTGAGGCATTGGAACAGGCTGCCCAGGGAAGTGGTTGAGTCACCATGCCTAGAGGTATTCAAAAGACGTTTACATGTAGAGCTTAATGACATGGTTTAGTGGAGGACTTGTTAGTGTTAGGTTATAGGTTGGACTTGATGATCTTGGAGGTCTTTTCCAACCTAAATGGTTCTGTGATTCTGTGATCTCACTTCCGACCATCTGTCCAAAAGGTTTAATACTATGAAGCGCTTGGTGTTTCCATGATTGCTTTTTCAGTATCTTGAAAGTTTCAAGTGTTATTTCCCACCAGCTGTATAAACTGGGCTTAACACTCTTTTGTTAGAAAAATATTCTTGATCAGGAGAGCAGTGAGGTCCTAGAGGAGCCTTCAGTACCGCCACAGAGGATTTTTAAGACAGAATTCAATACATCTTCAAACAGGGATAATCTGATGCAGTGACTGCCCACTATGGGACTATATCCATGCACTAACAATTTCCTTTCCAAGAATTCCCTTCTGGGTTCTTACAAGAAGAGTTTTGGACTGTCAACAAACCTCTCTGTGACAGCTGTAGAAAATTCACAGATGAGGAGGCCAAATCCCCAGGGGAAATCTGAAAGGAGCAGCTTTAAAAATAAAGAACTAATTATGTACTGGTGAAAACCCAAGCATGAAAGCATGTTGAGGAGGTAAGCGGGGTTATTTGTTAGTTACGTACTAGAACATGAGGATTTGAAGCCAAATTAGGGGGGAAAGAGAAAAAATAGGACTTGTCTTCCTGAGTAATTTGTTCAGAAGGAAGGTATGCTCAGGTTTAAAAAATAGTGTTGATAAGTGTCTCTTCCCCTGGACACTCTGACAGAAGGATTCCCATAAAGGGGCTATCCTGCCAACTTCCTCATCGGCACTTATCTTTAAATGTTCACAGCACTGCCAGTGGCCAGATGCCACTTTAGTGTACTCCAAATCCCTAGGTCCTTATTGTGTTCAAAGGCCTCTCTCCATTGTCATTAACGCTAGATAGCAACATAAAACTTAAGTCCACATTTATTTTTTTTACATTAAAATGCATATTTACATAATTTTCAGCCTTCCTTTAATTATCTTGCTTAGTCCCACTTTTCATCTTCCATCCAGGCCTCCACACCAGTGACAACCCTGGTCCCACATGTAGACAGACCTTTAGCAGTATGTCATTTGTCTGGGGCAGACACAAAGTGGATTTCAAGAAGTGTGTAGACAGAACGGTCAGGTGGGTATTTTTAAAATCTGAAGAATCAGGCTTACATGCCAGGAAAGATGATCAAAAAGATATACCCCATGCTATTTCTAATTCATGCATCTGTTCTGAAGTACAGAAGAGGATCACTCATACCATATCAGTGCATCCAAACACAGTTAGTGGAAGGACCCCTAAACCGCAGTACGTCTGTAGTTGTAAACAAGCCACATCAAAGTGGCACATGGCTTGGCAGTGCTGATAGCACTTGTGTCCACGCTACCTCAGAAAAAACTATGAATGCCTTCAGTTCTGCGTGTTGTGGCACCCTGCATATGTCAATAAAAAAAACTTTGCTTGACATGCCGCTGCGCTACAGAAGATGGCACTAAAGATATTTAAATGCTGAGAAAGGCTACTGTTCCCTCAGGAGGCACAGTTTCAAGTGCTAAAGTCTTTCCTTCTCTAGTTGTTTTCTACATGGGTGAATCAAAAGACTTTAGGACCTATTAGCTATTAAACAAACTGGTAATAAAAAGTCTGGAATAGTAGTTTAATCTCATATTACGGTTGCTATTATTATTGTACCAATTAGTAATGAGTGTTCTGTACTGTTAGACGCTGCTGACAAGCATATTAGAGAACACAGAATATTAACAAATAAGAACTGGTGACAGGAAAAGTTATCATGGTATCTCGTTTGTTAGAAGAGTTATTGTGATTCCTCATTTTTAGGAACAGAGGCACAGGAAGACTTAATGACTTACCCTAGGTTATATAGAAAATCTGCAGCAGACCTGAGAATGGCACTGGCATTCTGGGCTGGTGTTTTACCCACTATAGCAGGCTTCCTCTCAAAAGTCCTTTGGAAACTGTGGGAGGTCTAATACAATGAAAAAATCAGACTGTTCTGGGATATGTAGCAATGAGATGCTTTCAGGTCATCTTGGGAGCAAAAACTCCATGGGATGAACCAGAGGAAAAACTCTAACTGTTCAAGCCAGGTGTTTGTTTGGAGGAAGAATCAAAAAAGAGGGATACAGGATGTGCAGAATCTTAAGAGGAATGACACTTTTTATCATTTGGTCATGGCATGAAGCTTTTTTTTTCCCATACTGTTGGCAGAAAAGTAAAGAAATAAGAGAGAAATATTGATATTTGAAATATATGCCTGCCACAAACCTGGCAGGAAGCTAACTGAGCTGAAAACAAAACAAAAGGAAGAGTTCAAATAGTTCTCTGGTGAGTTAGTGAGTTAAAACAACACATACAAGGGTTGAGGGGAGATTGTGTTGGAGCAAGGGAGAAGATGGCCAGTAGGTGAGAAGCAGGGCCAGTAGAACAGAGTAGAGGGCAGGGAAGGTACAGCAGCAAAAGCGGGAAAAGGTAGGAAGATTTTTGCCTTTCTAGTAGCAGCCACCTATGAAAATACAGCCAGAGGGTGTGATTTGAAATTGCAACGTGTGTAGCAGCAAATACGACTTAACATGTTGCCATTCCCTCCACCCCTTCCGCTCACTCCCTGCAGCCCTTGTTGCCCAACACCATGGCCTACTGCCCCACAGTCACGTCAGCATAAACGTTTGTTCATGTGCGCTCCCTCTAAGCCAGCTAAAAATCAGTGCAGCAAAGCAAAACACTTCTTTCTTCACCAGCTAAAACAGTCACCAAATCCAGTGCTGAGCGCAGCTGTGCAAACAACTGTGCTGGCACAGTGAAGGTCCTGGAGTGGAGGCACTGTGTTGGATGGGGTGGGAGAGAGACACAGATGGGATAGGAATGAGTAGGGAGCGATGACATCAATGTTAATACCTTAAATGAGTGTGAGTGCTACCAGTGAATGGCTCCGTAATGCCAAACCACAACCAAAGCTTCTAAACAGGGAAGTTGTCTGCCTGATGTTCTTTTTCATTGTATTCAGGGTAAGAGCAAATAAAATGTGTTTTACCAGGAATATACCTTATTGACATGCATCATGAGTTTGTGAAGGCCTCAAATACTGGTTACCTTCCACAGAGAGGAACAGCAATAGGTCTCCTGCTTTGAAACACAAAAACAAGCAGAGCTCGTGTATGGGAAAATATTTCTGCAAAAATTCAAACCACTGTGCAATGCGATGCTCTGTGTTTGAGCTGAAAGAAACCGGTAACACAAAATGGCTTGCTATTACTGTGAAACTTCTGGATGCAGACCAGGCTGCAGGGAACTCCACCTGCATATGGTCAACTGGGCAGCAGAACTGCTATGTGGTGAGATATAAAACTGAGGCAGAAGGAACTTTTTACCCACTCTGCTGAGGAGAACAAAAATCTATTACCAACTTCCTTTATATGAACCACAATTTTATTTACTCAGAATGCCACATTGTATGCTTTTTCAGGTGGAATTTATTATGGTGCAAGAATGTATTATTACAATGGCTAAAAGCACACAGAAACCATGCTGATAGAGATCATACTGGATAGACCCATGCACCGACATGTAGACTTGAATTCATATGAAAAAAGATTTTGATTTAGTAGCTGAGCTTTGGCTCAGTGAAAAGAACCCGTACAACTTGACTCTTTAGTTGGGGCCCTTTTAGCCACAGATTTTAGAAGTTCCCTCTGACCCGTAGCAGAATCCTATATCTAGACCATCCTCAATGGATGTTGGACTAAGTTGCCATTTAACAATCTTCAGTGATGAAAAGTCCGTCATCTAAATCAATGCTTAGCCCCTTTACAGAGTGCTTTTTGCAGTGATTAGCCCACATCTCATTGCAACGTAAGCCTTTTATTTCTTGCCCCTATAGCAGCAGATATAAAGAACCACATCCTCATCTTCCTTGCCACAATCTTTTACATATTTGGAGAGTTCTGTGGATCTTTCTTCAGACTTTTCCAGGCTGACCCATTTCTTTCAAGCTATCCAAACAAGTTCTGTGTTTTAGATATTAGGTCATCTATTATTCCAGACTCCTGGATTTCTCCAGTTGTTACATGGGCTTTTTTAACAGAAGGTGCCCCGAAGTAGGGTCCAGATAAGGACCTGCAGGTGCTAAGAAGAGTGGAAACAGTATCTGAAACATATTTTTGGCAAACCTTCATTGCATACCAGTATGATATTTTTCCAAGTCAATATTGTTATTGACTCATGTTCCACTGGTGGTCTACTACAAACTCCATCTCTTCCCTACAAAACTGTTTGTTGCTTCAGAACAGTTCATCCTACAATTTTGAAAGTGCTTAGTGTTTTCATTTAATCCTTCCTAACCTCTCAAACTACTTTTGTTGTACCATTTCTCCCGGTGAAAGGATCTTATTGAATTCCAAGCCTGTCTTCCCAAGTACCTGCAGTTCCTCCCAGCTGCATAGTTTATCCCACTTGGTGGATCCTCACACTTTGACAATGAATCATTAACAACTATTTTACTGCTATATACAAAAGCTTTTATCATGGCATAGGCAGAAATTATTAACAGCTAACAGTTATATAATGATTCAGTCCATTTGTTCCTCTGTGTCTGTGTGCACGTGTGTATGGATGTGCTTGGTTTTGTTAATTTGTGCTGGAGAGATTGTGGAAGCTCCTTCCACTGTATATTAAACACGCAGTCCTTGGAAAGGACGCAACATCTAGGGCAGGGACATGACTAACCATAAGCAGGTATTATGGGAATGATGCAACATACAATAGGTTTGAAATCCTTACCACACAATAATTATAAAATATTTTTTCTGGCACCTGTCATTGCAATGATCTTAACAAACAATGCTTGATTAAACATCCCTGCTCCCTGTGAGCATGACATAGTTACTTATGTAGTAGTTATATCTTTCGGTATATCTTTTCAGAAATATATTCTGTAAAAGAAAATGATGACAAGCTGGTTTGGTCAGATGGGGAAGAAAGTATATGTAGCTCCTGAAGTGTCTTGAAGATCATTACTATTAGTCTTAGCTAATTAAATCTTGGATAATTACCATTATTCTTGCCATTGCCTTAGCTACAAACAGGTTTAAATGACTGTATACATAATATGATGGTGAAAATCCAAAGAAATCTGTAATTAACACCCAGAGTAGTGACTGCCCTGATTATCAGAACAGGTGACCACAAAACACAGTGAAATTCTCTGTGATTTTGTTGCCTGTAAACCACATTAGCCTAGGTTGAAGGGGAGGGAATTGTAATTAGGGAAAATCAGAGATTAATCTTCATAAGGCTCAGTTTTTAGTAATGTGCTCCTCACTGTTGCATATTTGCTGTGGTACACTTTTTTACCAAAAAAAAAGCAACTTTCAACAATGCTACTGTTTTGAATTGAACCTCCACGGTACAGGAGTGCTCATCTCTGTATGGATCACATCATTTATTTGTCTTTCGTATTCTTGCTGTCGGATAGGAAATACAGTACATTGGTTTACGACAGAAAACCTTTAATAAAGGTACTTCTATATCCAGAAGTCAGAATGCAGGCTTCTGACTTTTAATTCAGTCTTTCTCCCATGGGAATTAGTTGTTTGTTTCTGTTTTTTTTCTCTAGCTGGGTCTATGAGCTAAGTGAAGTTTGCTTCCCTCCCCTTCTGACAAGCATATTTGTAGGTTTGGTTTCAAGGTTTTCGGATGAAAGTTTAGCCTTGATGAAGCCAATGGTAAACCTCTGGTGATTTCAGTCAAGGTATAATTCTAACCTGTCCCACTCCTACACTTCACAGTTTGGACACCACATTATTTCACACTTTATATCCTGGCTATGCTGTACACTAGACAGTAAGGAATTCTTTACAGTCAGGACTTCAGATTTGCTGCTTCAATCTTCAACACTCTTGTGACCTTCATTCTGCAAAGAGTCTAGGAACCACATGCCAAAGATGTAGACACGTTGTGTATTTCAGGAAAGAACACACACAATTCCAAAACAGCATTGTATTTTAATCTGTATGAAATCTATTTGTAGGTCAACCATGCAATGTAGCACACAGAAATAGGTGCAAACGGCTTAGTTCCTGTGAAGTATCTGAACATTTTTTTCCTACAAAGCAGCTATTTAGTCAGATATAAACATAAGCAGAAATCTCAGGGACAATAAACACCTCCTGCTAGAGCTATTATCCCCTGATGTTACAGTTCTGGGTCCTCTCTTGGCCACTTTCCCAATTTCTATCTTTTTCCCTTGTATGATATCTTGTTGCCAAACTACTAGCTGAAGATAATTAACTTCATTTTGTTGGCATTACCAGTTTTGGTGCATCTCGTTCAAAATTCCAGTTACAGGCACACTGGGAAACAAACTCTCCCCCCGGTGGAGTGGTTAGGTTATTTGTCATGAGCCTTTTCCTGCTGCAGTTCTGCTGGTACAAGACTGATTTACAGGACATATTTGATTTCTAGCACGGATCACTTATGCAGCTTTCCACTATAGGCTCATGAAGTCTGCAGGATGTAACTGGTACTGAAGGCAGTGTAACGGGTTGAAAAAACAACCTGTGGCAGAAGGCTAAAATGCTTGCAGTAGCTCTTGGCTATTAAATGTATTATTGGCGCAAACGTTTTCTATTGCGGTAAAGAGATTTTCATTAGACATGTTAGGTAATACATGGCACATATAAGTAATACAGCAAACAAGACACCACAAAAGTGCTTTAATTATGATTTCAGAAGAAAATAAAAATCTTGTTACAAAAAGAAATGTAATACTAGAGCACCGGGAATACAGATAGTTTGTTCTCTTTGTACTTGTACACGGAACAATGCAGGAACTTTACCGAGCACAAACCTGATATGTGCCAAGCTTTGTTCTTTAGAGTTGAATTAAGGATGTTTTCACAGACCAAACTTCCAGTTTAGCTCATTATTAATGACTTTCCATCTTTTTGTTCATGCTTTCAAGGATGCTGTTCCTATTTTTTTTTTCCTGCTCCCCTGTTAGAGGAAAAATTTCCATCGGCAGTCAAGTTGTAACACCAGATACAGCACACAAGCAATGGGAGCCTGCTTGTGCTCTGCTTCCAGTGCACAGTGAGGGGTCATGAGTCTTAATTAAATCAGCTTTGTTCATCCAGCAATGACAAACTTAAAAGTATTTGAGGAGATGGATGCAAACAAGAGAACCTAAGATAATGCTCATTCTTTTGGGAGGAAAGCTAGTTATTAAAGCTAAGGAGAAATAGGCAGCTTTCTAGAAGTGAGTTCTATGGGCAGGCACTTGGGAGATACACTGCAGTGCTACATGTGCTGGTGTAGCTGCCCGTGACAGGCATAAAACAGAACATGTTTTGAGACTACTCTGGAGAGATGAGACTGACTCACACAGTTCAAGTCAGTAATGTACAATTCACAGCTCAGCAATGCGATCTTTAAGAAAAACATCAAGTTCTCAAGATCCTCCTCATATCTGATTGGGACACCTTGCTATTTCAGCTCTGCAAGTTGTCTGTAATTCTTGCTGAACATATGGTAACAAGAAAGGGTGTTTCAATCTCACAATGTGGAACGTCAGAGACTGGGAGTGGTTCAATGCACTCACTTGAAAGGTACCTCAGAGTGGGAGAAGGTTTTATGAAGAAAAGCTATACAGGATGGATAGGAAAAAAAGACTGGTGGAAGGAGCACTGATAGGTGCAATCTACTGCACAGCATGCTGGAAGTGTTGAAGCACTTCTGGAAAACAAACAGAATGAAACAATAAGGCACTTTTTCTTGATCTTTGCTGAAAAAGATGTTAAAAGTACACAGCTGAAGGAGGCCTGGTCAGGTGGTAAAAGGTCTTTTCATCAAATAAAATCTACCGTACTGAGATTCTTCACAAAAATGTTGGGGAGAACAAGAGAATCGAGGAAGCCACAGTGCCCCTCAAAAGGCAACACTTTTTATTTATTTATTACACCTAACCAAGAGAAGAAAAAAATAAACCTTATTCCACCCACTGCTGCAGCCCCCGTGAGGAGGGAGGAGCACTGACCACAGGCAGTTGGGACTGGCCACCCCCAGCCCTGCAGGAGTGGCTCCTCAGTGCAGGCAATGAGATAAAAAGAAAAAAAAATTGCAGCAAAGCTGTTAGCATTTGCTGCCATGGAGTACATGTCTCTCCAGAATGCTTAGAGAGAGAATAGGACACCTGCTATAAACATGATCATGTCTGTCTTCTCCTTCACGAAGAAGTCCCTCTCAAAAAACCCTTCATCCCACTTTTGACCAAAACCCCTTTGTTATTGGCTTGCCTCTGAAGCTGACAATGTGTTTGTGATTCCCAGCTCTCCTGTGTGCACAAGAGCCTTCTCTGGGCTTTTCCACTCCCACTTGATGAAAAGCAACTGTCACAGCAGGAGGCATACTTGGAAAAGCTGCTGCCAAAAGGCTGTTCTCTCTATTTGTGGATGCAGGAATACTGAATTAGCCCATAATTTTAAAACCTGCCTCAGTGGCAGCTTCCCAGGCAGACTATCATTATAAAAAATATGCCCTTTTGTTTTTATCCTTTTCCTTGAGTGTGAAAATATTGTTCATTGTTTTCTGACACCTAAGAAAGTTTGATGGAAATGGGGAGCTAGGAAATCCTGGAACCAGGGGATTATTTTAAAACTGTTGTTTTCCTGGGTTGTTTCATGCAAATTTTTATCACTAGGTAACACAACTCAGCCAGATTCAATGTCATGCAGATCCCAGACACAGCAAGCATGAAAATAGTAAACGTGGTTTTCTCAGTGGGCCGAGACACAAAGCAATCCACTACGTTGGGACAGGGCCACGCATCGCACTTCACCAGGCGAGGCATCTGGTACCCATCGTACATGTAGTAGAACACATACATGAAGACTGCTTCAAAGACAATCCTGAAGAAGATGCTGCTGGTGTATGTCCACCACAGGGGACCCCGAATGTGAATTTTTTCATTTTTCAGCTCTTCAATATCAATTTTCTCACCATTTCTGAACCGCCGTTTCTTCTCATGCCTGGTGTAAGCTACATGCATGGCCACCAGCAGCGCGGGTGTGGAAACAAAGATCAGCTGCAGAGCCCAGAGTCTGATGTGAGAGATAGGGAAAAAGTGATCATAGCAAACATTTCTACACCCAGGCTGAAGGGTGTTGCAGACAAAATCTTGTTGTTCATCTCCCCAGACTCTCTCTGCAGCCACAACCAGGATCATGATACGGAAGATGAACAGGACTGTGAGCCATATCTTTCCAATGCTGGTGGAGTGTTTATTTACACCTCCCAAGATGGCCTGCAGAGATCCCCAATCCATCTTCTCTTCTGTGTCCTTTTATCTGCAAGATGACATAAAATGCCAAATAGTCACTTTTCAAGGGGTGAAGAATCATTTCCAGACCTTCTATAAACAAGAGGACTTCCTAGCACTCACTCGAGAGTCATAGGCAAATGCAAGTCACTTTCATTAATACCATCCATATATTTATGTATTCAAACAGCTTATTAGACTCTCCTTCCAAATATTTATGATGGGACAAGCATACCTGGATATATTTCTTAACAAGACTTGGGGTAGAAAATAAGTTACACCTTCAAATAGGTTTCCTCCCCGCATCCTCTCTGTCTTCCTTCCCTGTCTCGAGACACTTCTTTCTGTGGTTGGCTCTTGGTGCTTTGCCTCTCAGTGTGTTTCCCAAGCAATAGAAAATGATATCACTGCAGGAGTTAATACCACATCTAGACAAAGTAGATGATTTTCATAGAATTTCTTTGCCAATGCCTCAGCCCTAGAAGGCTGGGCTGGGCTTGCTTTGCCTCCGAGGCAAGTACTTCTTGGCCATCTCCAGCAGAAGCCCTTACTGCTCCCAGACACCTCCAGCAGGCCTCCAAGGCTGTCTGCTGCAGCTCAGACGCGTCCTTTGCTTAGCAGGGCCTTCATCTCTGCAAGTACAGCATTTGATTTTGCCAATGCTGCTGAGAAACCTCCAGCCGGCTCTGTCGGGGTGGCATGCATAGATAGCACTAACCAACAGGCACAGGAAGACACTGCAGAGCCTGCCCTTCCACATTCATCGCTATCTCATCCAAAAAGGAGACAAGCAGAGCTAGAGAGTTGAGGACAAAGCCCTCAGCTAAAGAGTTTATGTTGATTTTCTAGATGCTATCACACCCCAGTAAAATAAACAGGAGGTTGAACGTCAGAGAAGCTCTATTTCAGCTTTCTTCCCTTCCTCATACTCTTCAAGACCAAAATCCACACTCTTTATACCCTTTGAAAAAGAAGCTTAAGCTTTGCTGAAGTCACAGTTCAGTCTCAGGACTCAGCTTTCACTGGTCAGCAGCCATTTGGAAGCTATCACCGAACTGGACAAAACACTAAACCCTCAGCTGGGAACCTGCATAGCTGGTCCCGCAAGGTTAGGGCTCAACTCTGCTGTGCGGGAGAGCCACGTTGGCCTTGGGTAAGAGCTCCTTGTCCCCTTGGAGCCGTGTGTATGCTGCGGGGAGAGCATGGTACCCTCCAACACCATACTGGTAAAGTCATCGAACTCTCTAATTCTCATAAAACGGGAGAAAGAAAAAAAAAATGCGACTTCTTTACGCTGCTGCAGTTACAATGCAACTGAGGGCCTAGCATGCCCCAACACATACCCTCGGTACAAGGGCCAGCTTGCACAGACAGGCCCCAAGGCAGGAGGGGGAGGTCACACTTACTGTCATGAAGGAAGGTTAAATTGGGTAAGACAATAAAAAAGCCTTGAGAAGGTGGCTGGAATTCCTCAGCCTTCTCGTGTTCTCTCACTGCCAAGACTGACAACATTTTATGCAGATTTTTACGTTGACCTAAACCCACGGCCATGATCAGATACCTGCATCACCTGCATCTTTCTGTTAAGAATTTCCTCTTGTCTGTGTGCAGTCGTTAAAGTAAACCCACAAAAATCAACGAAAGCGGGGCTAATGGGTGCTGAAGGAAAGTATTTGAGAGCGTATCCCAGCGGGATGAGCAACCCGGGCTCACGCTGCACTCGTGCCGCGGCGGGAAGCGACCGCCACCGGCTGCCGCCCGCCAACACCCGCCGCCTCCCGGAGCCGGCTTCCCGTCCCGGCACCCCGACCCCGATCCCGATCGCACCGCTCCGGTACGCGGGAGCCTCACCTGGCACGGCACGGCACGGCACGGCACGGCACGGCACGGCAGCGCCGCCACCACGCCGGCGAGCAGAACCTGGNGGGCTGGGGGCGCCCACCCGGGCCGGTAGCGGTAGCGGCAAGCGGGAGGTCGCGGCAGCCGCAGGTAGGGACAGGGAGCAGCGCAGCCAGGGGCAGGGCGGAGGTGCGGTCCCCTTACGGTGTCCCTTAAGGAAAGCCCCCGAGGATGGAGGCCGTGGCCAGCTCGGCGGCATTTAGTGGTTTGGACCAGAGTAAAGAAGCTGGAAGATGGTGAAATGCCATGCCTGTCACTTGTGAGAGAATAAAAACTCGTCTGAGTGCATGGAAGCACCGCTGGAAATGGTGTGTTTGGTTTTTCACGTTGAAGAGAAGATCTGTCCTGTGTGTTGTACCAAGCACCGAGCTTGGTTTATGAGGCGTGTCTGGAAGCAGGAACGCTTTCATCAGTAGTGATTTAAATATAATTTAAGCTTGATCTAGTAACTTGTATAGATAACAATTACAGAAAACTAGCACTTGTGTGTGTGCGTCTGCAAAATGGCCAAGTGACTTTGTTTCTGCTCTGGGAGGTTTAGAGAATAAAGTCAGATATGTAAGATCTTTAAAAAGGAGAAGGAGAAGGAGAAGGAGAAGGAGAAGGAGAAGGAGAAGGAGAAGAAAAAATGTCTGAAAGAATCAACTCTGTTTTATAAAATAATACCAAAGGTTGATAGTGGTAAATGTAAATGATCAAAATAAATCCACAGCTCATGTTGCTCAGTGCTGCTACGGTGGTTTTCATTTATGGCCAAACAAAAACTATGGTAAAGCTGAGTGTTACCTTTATTTCCTTTCATTTTTGCTTGCTTGCTTTTATGTGCGAGGAAGTACATAACACTTTATTTGGGAGGAGAGGGGAGTCCTGGCAGGAATTCTGGCTGAGCACAAGTTCAGAGGTGCAGCTCCGCTGAACACCCCGCTGGTTGGCAGCACGTGCAAGAGCCAAGTGCTGGCAACTCTGGCAGCTTTAAAGGTTCAGCTGTAGGGAAGGGTTGTTCTGGCAGCACTAACGGCGATGTATGTCACAAAGTGTGTATATTTGTGCAGAACACTGATTCTTGTGGATTGTAAGATAATGCAAAAATAAAAGCATTTCATAAAAAACGGCAAATAAATACTGTTGGAACTTTCTCAACACAGAAAGAGTTGTTAGCTTATTTCCAGATAGCAGAAATCTTGGCATCATCTTCCAGTAATCTGTTTTAGGGCTTTCCAAAGGTTGTGTCTGCATCTCTCCATTTCACAGCCCATAGGCACCTCCAGAGGCTCTGTCTGGATGTATACTTATAACAGCCTTCGATTCACTTTATGGCATTGCTTTATCTAATCATGTTTTGATGCTGCCTGTATCTGGATTATAAAAATATTTCACATTTATCCCATATATATCTCAAAATCCACAAAATCATGGAGTAATTAACTTAAAAGCTTGATTATGTGTTGAAAAAAAAAATTAATTTACTTAAAACCTGCTTTTATGTAATTTCATGGGACACTCCTGACTCCTCACCACTACAAGTAATAGCCAATCGTCTTTCCCCATTCATCTCCCACATGCATTCACGAATGCAGAAACTTGTGTCATATCCTCTCTCCGTCCTTTTTATTTTGCACTGGAAAGCCTAATTTGTTGAATATGTGTCATGCAGGAGCTGCTATATTCTTTTATCATCCTCATCACAAATCTTTTTGTGCTTTTTTTATGAAGATGGCCTGAGTACCTGCAGCATCCACAGTTTATATATGAGCAGAGCAATGTTTTCTGTTGCATTCTCCATCATTTTCTAGTAATCCCTATTTACTTGTTTTCAGTTTTCAAGCATCTCAGAGCAATGAGTTGACTTTTCCATAGTCACTCCACGTTTCTTTCTTATGACTTTCTAGTAACTAGAACCGGTACCTCCTGGGGTACATATATGCCTATATACTCAAGCAGGTGTACTGCAGATTGATTTTCCTCACTGAGTATTAGTTTATACCAGCTGACACTGAGGTTCATTTGCCATTTTATTACCCAGTGTGAGTAACTGGAGAAGATTTTTTGCTAATCCTCATGGCCAGGTTTAGTTTTGACAACCACGAAGTATCAGTTTTTTAATGTACCATTCACAAGCATTTTGATTTTTCCTAAATCATATGTGTAGCAACCTCCTTATTCATCACTTCTGCTTAAAGCGAGGCTCTTTCAAAGCCTAGCAGCTTCCTTGCTACATGTCAGAATTGTTTTTGAACAACTGGAACTATAGCTATAGAGTCAGATTGTATTTTGGAAATAGTTTTCATTTCTTCAAGGTTGAGCTAAACACGTGTTACACCTGACATTTTTTCAGCAACATCAGCAATAAAAGCACCTTCCCAGTCCAACTCGGCGTGTGTAACCAGTTTATCTCTACATTAATTCTTCAAACACTCATTTTAGTCATACTGAGACCAAAACCACCACACTTTGGTAGCCTTTGAGGAAGCTGTTTGGTCTACTTCGATATCTTTACACACATATTAGTGTCTGAAATATGTAACCAGCCATTATTTTCATGTTCACTTAAATTGCCATTCCAGTGTTTACAAAAATAAGCCTTTGCATTTTATGCAACATTGCCTGAAGTATTGTTTACAACGTCAAGCTAATGGAAATACCCAGTCATAGGAGCTAGAGTCTGTAAAGCTGTAGCTTCCATGCCTACTGTACAACAATGAATTCTTAAAATGTGCAGAGAGTCCATCTTTGGCACTCTCCACCTCCCGCCTTCCCACACAGAAGAAATAGACATGTGTGCCATTTTCAAGGAACATTTTATTTACAAAGGACAAACATATTGTTTGACAGAAGTACTTTGTTTGCTACTTCATCATCTTTCAGCCTTTTTAACGGTGAGAAAGTTAATTTGATAAAATTACCACCATGGTTAAGTGCTGCAGGAGGAAGATCAGAGAACGTGAGACTTGTCTGAGTGTGGAAACAGCACTTGGTGTGCTTATTAAAGCCAATTTTAATGTAAGGGCTGCAAAGATGCTGGTTGATATAGATGTTTCTTCAGGTCACTCACTGCTGGGGCCACAAGCATCTATCCTATCATCCTTACAGTCTCCAAAGATTCTGTCTGACAAAGCTTCAGACCACTGAAGAAAGAAGCCGGTGCAGTAGACATCAACCCTTCCTTATGTTCACTGCTCATCTCAAACAATTCTGGAGGTTCCTGGAGAGGGACACAGCACCTAGCTTTCCTCCACGAGTTAGAGCTGTCTTGTACCAGCCCATTCCTCAAAATTACTCTGCAAAGTTATTACATGAAACAGCTTGGGCACCTTCTTTTCTGTTGGCTGTGATGGATAGCGGAGAGGTTAAACCAGTTTCATTCAGCTGTAAAACAAAACAAAACAAAACAAAAAAACAGCATGACACTTTAAAATGACACTTTTAAAGTGTCAGTAGCAGCCTGTGCCCTTGTTTCACCCCCCTCTGGCATCCAGAAGGATTTCGTAGTGGCTGTTTGCCTTTCCTCCCTAATTCAAATGGTTTGGTATGTCTGCCTCCCCATCCCAGGTCCTTTACCCAAGTCATGCAGTTCTGGAGGACACCTTCCTCTGGCCAGACTTCACAGCTCATGGGGTCTCCACCAGCCCAGCTGCTGGCCCTGCTCGTGCACAAAGGCTCAAACATCTTTAGCGGTGAAACGGAGTTGGTGGGTAGAACCTATATTTCCTATCTGTTGCTCAAAAAATATTTTGGGAGAAGGTTGCAGGGTCTCTCGTGAGAGAGGTGGCATGGTCCCTTTCTACAGAGAGGTCCCATTTTGTCCCCGGCTGTATCGTGAAGATGTGCCACAGGCCCAAGCACCAGCAGACAGAGGAGGGTTTATGAAGGATGATTGTGATGTTCTTTGCTTCTGGGACTGTGCTTTCCACTGTTCCTCGGAAATAATCTCCCCTCAGAGGAGAGCGGGTGCAGGATACAGGCCAGAGCTGGTGACAGATCTTACTTTTGGCTAATTCCTGTCCTTTGTTATGCACATTACATGTCTGTAAATGCACTATTAGAGTTTAGGCTATTAGAATTTTATCAGGTTCGCCAAGAACACTTTAATCTTTGATGCTTATCTGAGGACCTTTTGTTCTTCCCTATCTCTTGGAGCACACAGAGCTTAGAAGAAGCCCACATTAGTTTACTTATTCAGAGATAAGAATAGGAAGAAACCAATGAGAGAAATCGGTGGCAAGCACTGGAGAAGGGGAAGAGGAATTGCTAACGGCAGGATCGATGGAGCGGCAATAAAAGCTATAAAGGACAAAGGGTGGGCAGTGCCACTGAAGCCAGAGGAAAGGCTGGGTGCCAGCAGTGGGAGAAGGGCTGACTACAAACACCCCCACAGAGGGAAGGGGGAGACGTGAGGAGAGCTTTCAACTAACATTTCTGCTGTAAATCATTGGGCTCAGCGACGGGACTACAAGGGGAAGGATGGGGAGAGCAGGTAGCGTCCAAGAACATGGATGATTCCTCCATGGAAAGTGGGCTGGATTCACATATTTTGCATTGTTTCAATTCAATCTGAGAAAAGTGCCTTCTCTTGTTCCTCTTGTCGATATTCAAATCACTGACTACGTGACTAATCCAGCAGTTTGCTGAGGTCTCAAGTGCAAGTCCTGAATCAGATTAAAAACAAGAATAGCGTGATTCAGTAACGACTTGGTTGCACCTCTGTATGCATCATATTAACCAAGTCATCTATTGAACGCAAATATCTGATGGGAAACACTTCCTCTTGCTCACCCATTCAAAGACAAATGGATTGAACTGGGTTTGAGAAGAAAGAGTCATGAGGATCTAAAGGGATACAGATAAAATCTCATGCTGTTAGAAAGAAGGAAAGAAGGAAAGAAGGAAAGAAGGAAAGAAGGAAAGAAAGAAAGAAAGAAAGAAAGAAAGAAAGAAAGAAAGAAAGAAAGAAAGAAAGAAAGAAAGAAAAAGAAAAAAAGTGGCTTTTACAAAGACGTTTCCAGGCAGAAGCCACATTAAAGGCCACAACAAAATGTGCCACCAACAGATCTATGCAGAGTTACAGCTGTAGTGTGGAGAACACATGTATGTATGGCTGTCGGAGTCAGCTGCAACCTCAGGGCCCTTCAGGTGTCATCTCCAAGTCCAGTGCTTCTCCCTGGAGTATGTGAAGCCATAGGAGATGCACATGAACAGTGTTCCAGGAAATAAGGACAGGTCAAATTCTTAAATGTACACCATCTGTTTTTTGATTCCCCATTTTTTCTGCATTCCCCAATTTTAGACTTTTTTCCCTTGCAATTCTACTACTTGTCACCCATCTCATCAGATGGCTCCTTCACAGCTCAAGGCCAAAAGTTCTTTCTTTATCTGTGGATATTCAAGAAGAAGGTTTCCATCACCACTGAAGGGTGAAGAAAATTTAGCACTCTGCAAGGTGGTTATGTGCATAATCTGGAGAATGCTTAAAACCTGCTGACTTTTGGTGGCCATCTGTACTCAGTGGAGCAGATTCAAGAAAAACATAGCGTGACAGGGTCACATCCTGATTGATGCTGGTGGGGGAAAATCTACAGTGCAGAACATTTGGGCACTGAAGCATGCAAAGCTATGTGCAAAGCTGGCACTAAGTCCTCCTGTGCAGAAACAACACCAGGAGGCCTCCTGTGATGACAAAACCAAGCAGGTAGCCACATGCAGAAGCTTGACTGCTCTTAGTCAATGGGCAAAAATTTGGAGCTGGAAAGTCAACTGAAATTATGCAAGACTGTGAGGCTCTGCATTGTACAGGAAGTAATAAAGGAAACTGAAGCAGTAGGCTTCGGGAAGAGCTGTTTGACCAAGGGCCATTGAGTATATAATGAAAGGAGGTATATTCCCAGATTATACGTGTGCTGGGAAGGTAATTGGAAGCCTGCCACATAAAGTAACAGAGGCTGCACTGGGAAAGTACAAGCCATGTGCACCCTAAAGAACACAAAATAGGTGGGGTGGTGTCTGCCCAGATCCGCTCCTCCTCATTGGGAGTAGTCTGTTTTGAGTGAACGCTGTGGTTCATCAATGTCTGCGCTGGACACCAAACAGCATTCAGGAAGGGTTCAAACAGCGTGTGCTCATTGATGTTCCACAAACATGAAAAGATACCAGTGATGATCTATACGCTACCTCATACCTAAGGGGGAAATGTTACCAGCAGAGTGGGGAGTGAAGCCAGCTTGCTGGAATGATTCTGCTGACCTGGAACAACCAGACACAAAAACAAATAGCAAAGTACGTGAAAATGCTGCTGAGCTGAGGGCTGCTCCCTTTGTCAGAGCTGGAGCTTGGGCAGCTAGGGCTGGGCTACAGCTTGTTATTGCTGCTTGGAAGGACTCCTCTGGCTTCTATGGCATATACAAATCCCAGGCTAGTAGCACGAGTCACAGATAGTGCATTTGATATGTAAAAGCCAATAAGTAAACACAAGACTAAAACCAGAGGAAATATTAGATACCTTGCTAACAAGCTTTTAAATGAAATAATTCTTCTGCAGTTGACTAAAATGTTCATGGGCCAGTGAGTGTGATCCTTTCCATGCCCATACTTTCCTTTGCTGCATTTCTGCAGGTGATAAATGGATGATAAGTATAAACAGATGGACTCAATATTTGAGGGATTGATTGATAATGATCCATGCTTATGATTTAAGACCCGCACTCTGATAAATTTGGTCTACAATAGAAGATAATAGCCAGGGAATGAACGAGCTGTTCATGAAAAGAGTCAGTAATTAATGACAGTTTAAATCATTGTGAACAGCCTCGGGAAGTGTGAAGTGGTTGTTGCTTTGTATTCATCGAAGTTTCACAGTCCTTGCCCGTATGTAACAGGTTGAAAAGGGTAAGGATGTTGGCTCTTCCCTGGCTTTGGGCAACAAGAGGTGGAGAACACTTTGAGAATGGCAATATCCTTGGGGTGCAAAGGCTGCTGGTGAAGAAATCCCTGGAACCTTTCTCTGCGGTAGCCTGAACTGTCTGGCTGCTGTTTCAGGCTCTCCCTGACATCTTTATGCACTTGGCATTCTCACTTCCCAGTCCTGGCTTTCCTACCAGCCCGGTTTCCTTGCCTGCAGGACAGTGCCTTCTCAGCCCCATCACTCTCCCCAGTCTTTTTGTCAGCAGCTGCAACAGGTTGCAAAAACGAAGAACTTGCCTCAGTTCTGCATTTCCTTTTGCGGAGGACCGAGGAGTCCCCAGTGTGCAGAATACACCCAGGAAGAAGAAAGGCTGTTCCCTGAGCCTGACTCAGGCTGTGGACAGTGACTTCCAAGTTCTTTGGGGAAACAGTTCTATTCACTGATTTGAAAGGAAAAGATAAGATGCAAACTGCTAGGATCTTCCCTGGAAGATCTCTCCAGGATTTCTGTGCAAATGCAGGTGTGTTGGAGCTGCACAGAGCCAGGGGAAGGAGCTCAGGAGGTTCCCTACACTTACACTAATCAGCTGGACTTGGACCAAGCCAAAGCGACCAGATCATTCAGGAGTGGAGCAGTAATTACTGCTAAATTCATTTAAGGAGGGAGCCCCCCTTCCCTGGGGATGGTGGAGCCCCAGTGAAGGTCAATGTTCCAGGCACCAAAGTCTCTTCTGTTAATCGCAGAAGTCCCAGCAGAGCCCATTGCAGAGATCTGTGGGAAGGAATCTTGTAGACACAGAATCATGTCAAGCAGTGCCAAAGAGCCATGTAGCATCTCTTCAGACATACCGCTGAGATTGCTCCTGAGCAACGTATGCATTCAGGCTTACAAAATATCCAGAAGGAGACAAGAAGTATCCCTTTCAACCAGTACCCCAAGAAAATGAAAAATTAAACTCCTTGGGTAAGGGACGTTTCTGTCTCTGCCCTTCACTTTATTCAAGTACAACATAAAGGTATTTGCTCCAGGCAGGGAAAGGTGGACGTCCAAGAAAACTACTGTCTTTTTGCAATGTTTGCATTACACACGTACTCTAAGCACTTAAAGGCTCCAGCTAAGCAGGTACTTGGTGTCTTGCTAGGGTATTTTTATGGGTCAGTAGATCATTTCTTTTGTTAAGAAATATGTTTCTGACAGGTTGCTGCTCTCTCTCACTCAAAATTCTTTCACAATGCCAAAAAGTTCCTGTATGACCTTACTTTCTTAAGAGTAAATGGTGGCAAATAAATCGACCACGGAAAAACAAGTCTATTCCTTTGGTATCTGACCACATGAAGCATTTTGAAAGAGAGGCTGGACTTGGGGAACCCTGAAGGGGAAATGCCAAAACCACACACATCAAATGATTGCAGCCTTGCGTGAGCTGGAGCTTCCTCTCCAGAGCTCTTCTTGTCTCAGCCCCCAGCCACCCCTGCCCGCAGCCATGTCCTGCACCCTCCTGTGCCCCTGCTCCCCACCACGGTCACCGACGTTCCCGTGTGTCACACCGGCTGTGCACACCTCAAAGCCATAAGGAGACCAGGCACTGCCCGGAGGCTGTCACGGGGGGTTCACCTCTTAGGGCTGCTTGCATTTGCTAGGTCGGGCTGGCTGATGGCCTGAGCTACACAAGGAGTTTTTTTTGGACAACAGAAGAATGGGATTAAAACAACTTTACAACTCCAGCTTGTGGAAAAAAAAAAAAAAGTCAGGACTAAGCCGAATAAGAAGTGTTATTGCTAGGTATTTTATTGTTGTGTGTAGAGTGTCAGGCAAGGGTGCTCTTAAATCAATCGCCATAGTTTCCATTATTTCAAAGGAGATAGAATCTACTGGAAATTGTCAGATGGACAATGTTTGCATGAAGCTACAAGGAAAATCCAGGCAAGATTAGCATGTGCAGTTTCCTGTTCCCACCAGGGACTGATGTAGAAACACTTTATTTCTAAACTTCAACTCGCAATCACAGGTGAGGACATTCTTCCTTGTGTCAAGACATGTTGCATTATAGTGAAGCCTATTGTACATGCTGGGAACAGGAATTTTGCCTATAAATCAGCAAAATACACATGCATATCTATAGCTTCAGGGACATGAAATGTTGGCATAAAACACGATTGTTCTTGCCCTTTTAGCTATGCACAGCTCCACTTTGCCTGCTTAATTGGATTTGCATCTCTTTTTCTTTTCTGTGGCACCCAGCACACTTCCAGCACTACCCAGTAGCATAATCATACTGCCTGCTGACATGAAAATCACAGCAAGATCAATAAAACCAGACACATAATTTTTTCCTTTTCATTTTGTTCATTTGAAATGTGCTATGCCAGAGCTGGGACCACAGTCTGGCTTCAGGAATAAAACAACATCTGCTCCCTTTGAAATTCAGGAAGGCAAAGGAAGATATGGGGAAAGTTGCCTAAATGCTCTCCAATACACTACAGGTGAGATTTTTGATATCCAGCACTTTTTGGTAAGCGTGACATTTCTATACCATGCTCCAGGGTGGATAGGGAGGGCTTGTGAGCCATGGCACTGGGAACTGTGCTCTCACCTCTCAGTTCTGGGGTTGGACCACCAATGTCCCTTTAGATGCAAAGACCTCCTCTGGCATGAAAGAGACTCGCATGGCTGTCCCCACCCAAAGATGGCACCTTGCTTTCTCCTAAGAACAGCTGCTGGTGCTGATGACTTAATGCTAAATGCACAAACTGTCCTGGGAGCAGAATCCCAAGCCAAGGATCTTCTCTTTTTTCACACCTGTCTCATTTATAGAATAGCTTTTGGCTATGCCTACGTTGCCCTACATTTCAGTGCATTACACTACACTGCAGTGTGCAACACTGCAATATGACACAGGCACAGGCTATGGCTACAGACATCAGTAACTATTGCAGCCCAGCAAGAGCAGTCTGTAGGAAGGGCTGGTGCAGAGGACCCAGTGCTCACACTGCATACGTGTCTAGGGGGGTTGCTTTGAGCCAGCCCCATGGGATTGACCACCCATGGCAGCCAGAGCACATGGGCTGTGCTCCAAGAGTGTGTCTTCCACTTTTGCTCAGTCCAAAAGAGACCTAGGCTCCCTGTCTATAACTACCTGAAAGGAGGTTGTAGTGAGTAGGGTGTTGGTCTCTTTTCTCAGGTGACAAGTGATAGGATGTGAGGAAGCGGGCTCAAGTTGCACCAGGGGAGGTTTAGATTGGATATTAGGATTAATTTCTTTAGAGAAAGAGTGGTCAAGCACTGGAACAGGCTGCCCATGGAAGTGGTGGAGTCCCCATCTCTGGAGGTATTTAAGAGACGTGTGGACATGGCACTAAGGGACCTGGTGTAGCAATGGGACTTGGTAGGTCAGGCTGATGGTTGGACTTCATGATCTTGAAGGTCTTTTCCAGCCTAGGTGATTCTATGATTCTGACTCCACAGTGTGAGCCAAAACAGTGGGGTGGAGATAATCAGGAGATTCACTTCATCAGTGTGTTCCCATCCCTGGTGAAAATGCCAGTGTAGAAACACCCTTAGCTTTTCCCAAACTCCCCCAGGATTTGGAGATTTTGCTTTGCTTGACCTGAGAGGACTCAAACCTTTACCCAATACTCCCTGCACTGTGCCATAGCCACCAAGCTGCAGGTTAGCCCAGACTGGTGCTGCTCTCCACTCTTCCCACAGGTTTTATTCAGCTAGGCAGAGGGGAACAAAAGTAAGCAGGACAAAAGGACAGGGGAGGGAATGAGACGACTTGTGGGAGAAGTTGCCCTGAGGACTGGGGACTCAGCTGGGAAAGGGGAGGAGGCCTTGGATTTGGTCTCTTCTCCCAGGACTGTTCATGCATTAAACACCAAATGGAAGAAAGCAAACAAGACACAGAAGCAGAGTTACCCTTTTCTAGCTGCCTATCTTAATCTCCAGATGAGTCAGGACCTCTCTTGTGCTCTCTCTGCCTTTCTGCGTGTGGCCCACAAGGGTGAAGAGTGTCTTTTCTTCCTTCCCTCCCTCCACCCCTGGCCACCAGCCTGGGGAAGGGGAGATGTGGGACTGAACCCTGAAAGTTGGAGGAAATACAGGGCTGGGTCTCCTCCTTGTTGGAAGAGAGCTGCACCCAGAGGGATGGATGACTATCCAGCCATCTTCATTTGGAAAGGAGGTGTTTGCTGAGGTGCCGGATTGTGCCCAAGCACACACAGGTCTATCCACAACAAAAAATCCTTTGGAGGACATCAGCAGTTCCTTGTTAGCAGGTCCCAGGTGGGTCCGTAGTGCAGAAGGGATGGCGTTGTCCAACCTGGGGCATCCCACATGTGTGAAGCTCTCAGAGGTGCCTCACTGAAGTGTGTCCTGAGGAGACATGTTACATGCATCTACACAAGTAAAGAAGTTACCTCCTGAGCATGGTTTGTTTTCAGGCCCTGAGAACTTAAGGACTTCCTCCTAAAAGCCGAGAGTCAATCCTGAAAATATGTATTCAAGTTTTTGCTGACAGTGTTCCTGGGTTTGGCTAGCACTGAGTTTACCCAATGTTCAAACTGGTTTAGCAGCACCAAATGAGGCTAAAATAATGTATACAAGCTTTAGACTAATTGAAGCATGTTCACCACAGAAGTTTTGCAGGAATTTATTGAGATAAATATAAAGTTCAGTTAATCTGAACAGCTTTTCTGCTATAGACATAGCCCCAGGAAAACAGATAATCCTTATCTTTCAGGCATGCCATGTCAGCCAAGTGCGTCCCAGGGATGACCCAGGTGAGTTTGGTCCTGCTTCAGACTTGCAGACTGGGCCGTGTGACCTCTTGAAGTCCTTTGGCCCTCTCACTTCTGGTATTTACTTTTTGCTTTGCTTGCGTGTATGGGAAAAAAAAAGTAGCATTTCTTCCTAACAGTTCTGTTAGAAAATACATTTGCTGCTGGTTTTGTAATGACATTTAATACATGGTTATCCTCCAGTGATTAATTTTTCAATGGTTAACTGGATAATGCCTTCCAGCTCTTTGGTGAAGGAGGCTGTATAAAACCAGAACTGTTAAAAAAGCCAGCAGTGAGCGTTAGCTTGCTGAGCAGTGAGTTAAGCCGGTGAATCATGCACACACCAGGCAATACTGCAAGACCTTGAGCCTAGGGGAGGCCAGGCCACATCCTCCTTTGGCTGAGTCCTGCTGAGAGGAGGCCCCAAGGCAGAGCACGGCACTGGGTCTGGAGGACTTTGTGAACAGCTGGTGGGACATCTTCCACTGCCCAAACCCTCAGTTGCAAATCAAGGCTTTCCTACACCGTGATAAAGGCATTAGATAGGTTTGGGATGAGATCCAAGAGACTATTCAGCTACGTAGGATTTAAATATCAGACACCTACGTTCAGAGCTGTAATAAAGAAAACCCCCACTCAGCTGCCACCCAACCCTCCAGGTATTAAATTCACCCGGCGCCTTCCAGCATGACCTGTGAGTTCCCAAGCACCCACAGCTCCGCTTCTCCATGTCTCCTGACTGAGCCAGGGCCTGGCTGCCCCTTGCACAGTGCAATGGCAGCCGTGGATTTTGGCATGAGTCACCCATCCCGGAACAACTAAACACCCACCCACAAGCAAGAGATGTGGTTTAGCTCCTAATTAGCCCAAGGGACTTCAAATGGAAGCACCTGCTTTCCCTGGGATGGAGAGCAGCTGTGTTGGCAGGAGAAGAGGGGAGATGCCATGAGCCAGTGGGAGAAAGTATGGGCAGATCAGGCTTTCCCTTCGGAGCACACTGCAAGCTGCAGCAAGCAGCCTCAGCCATGATGCTGCATTTTGCAATAAGCAGTGGACAAACACAAAAATAATTGTGGGATCAGGCTGCGAGGAAAGAAACCTGAGTTGTACGGTATTCCCCTTTGATCCGTAACTCCTGAGCACCCATGAAATTTAATATAGCCGGTGCGGTTCCAGCGGCTGACCCTCTGTGGATATCGTAACCTGTCCCCCATGTGCCAGCATGATTGGGTGACACAATTATCAATTTCATTATTAATTTTCTCATTTATACATCTAAATATTTTGATTTCTCTTGGTCACCACTGGGTGCAGAGCAGAACAGAGACAGGTAGGCCAGCTCTCACCCCTGAATCCGTTCAGTTCATGGGAAATCAGGGACTTGGATGAGGAGTTCAAAGTTTTCCTTGAAGTGCATTTTGTCTTCCATTTATCTCCTACCCTTGTGTTGCTGCTAAAATGATCTTTCTCCAAAGAGCCTCAATTCTTCTCTGATCTCAGCTAATTCACTCTTGTCATCTGATGATTTTGTCTTCTATCAGCCTCTTTAATTAACCCTTTAACAATAATAATAACCAGGGACCCCAAAATAAAACTGAATCTTTAACCCAGTGTTTAAAGTGTTTGCTGGGAATGCTAATTTATTCTGTGTTAATATTCTGTGTGTCATATACATGTACCTGCATAAACACCTATACATATATAGCAATCACTTTATATAGACAAAGCTTCAACAGAAATGCCTGTGAGGACACAAGACACCCATGCTTTCTTGCAGTTTGAGCAAGAAGAGGGATGTGTGGGTTTATGTTTCATCGAGGTGTGGGGAAGTGATGACTGGTACCAGCACCCCGCCAGTGTCCTCGGTGGGGCTGAGCAAGTGGGTGCACAACACCCCTGGGCCAGGGGTCCCTGGAGGACTCAGAGCCTCGTGGGCGGCTAAAATGTGTGAGGTGTGAGTGCTCCTGGTCCCTGCTCCAGCCTTATCTGTGCTGGGAAACTTTACAGGGACTGGCAAACTAGTTAAATTTTGACTAGATAAGAAACCGGATACTGAGTAACCATGAGTGTTTTTTAGACTGCCTATTAAAGCTCTGGAGGATGCTTTAAACTGGTTTTATTATCACCAACTGAACTTGTCTCGTGCACCTATCAGGGAGATGTTTTGATTAAACCCCAGTCACCCACCCTACTAACAGCATTAAACTCTCCCTCCAGTGTCACCCAGGTCCAGCAAAACACTGCAAGAGTCACTCCAGGTGTCACTGTTGTGGACTTCAGCGCCAGGGACAGGCACGGAGTTTTACCCGGGCCAAGGGTTTCACTGGCTGCTTTCTTTTCCAGCCTTCCCACGGATCGTTGGTGGCACCAAAGGACATGGTCTGGCTCTTCCTGGAGGTCGTTGTCATGCTTTATATGATGTTGCTATTGTGTTTTCCACAGCCACCAGCAAATCAGTGGCTTGAGTGAAAATCACAGCTCGAATGGTTTGGTGAGCATGACTACACGTCAGTGGGTGGACGTGGGCTGCAGGGAGGACCACTGTTCCGGCTGGCAGAAGTGCTGCAAGGAGGTCATGGCTGTGGTGTGCTGTGGGATCTGGTGTTGTAAGAGGGCTGTGCGGAAAGCGGCTGGGTGGCATCGCAGCATTTTTAAGCAGTTACACCCTTCCCACAGGCCTGGCCCAAGCCCCGGGGAGATCAACAGGGATTTTCTGAGTGGCAGCAAGGAGCCTTGGATCAAGCCCTGAAACTTCTGCAAACACTCAGGAAATGCTGACATGGCTTTTGCAGCACTGACCGGTGGGGGAAGGCTGGAGCAGAAGTTCTGGCATGGATGGGTGGCCCGGTGGCACAGCCAGGAGGTACCCGGGTGGGGACGAGATGCGGGGAGCGGTGCTGCTGTCCCTGTGCCTCTTGGCACGGACGAGGCAGGGTGCTGGCTGCGGCCCTTGCTAGGGCTTGGCGGCTGAGTCAGGCCCTTGCCAGAGCCTCTCCCTGTCTGCTCCTCCCACGGACCCACCTGCCGTTGCTCTGGGTCAGATGAGGCACTGGGAGAAACCCACCCAAGCCCTGCACGCTGAAGAGGCAGCTGCACTCCACAGCTGACATCAGGGGTGCAGAGTCCCCACCAGGATGTTTGCTGGGGTGCAGATGTTCTCTGCCCGCGGGCCTACGTGGGGGACAGCAGAGGACAGCAGGTGTAGGATCTCAGATCCAAGAGTGGCTTCAGAAGCTGCGCTCTCTGAGAGCAGAGCAGAAATTTGTCTGTGATGATTGCACACCAAGCAACTTCACCAGATATAGGTTACATCAGAAATGGGCATGGGGAACTTTTAAATGCATGCCCCTCTGCGGTAACAGCAGCATCAGGTAACAAAGAAAAGAAACAGGGTAATTGCTCTGAACCCAGGTCTACAGCTGCTCTGTTTGCAAATCAATAAACTTCTCTGAATCAGAAGTTGAGCTATGAGTGAGCATTACCAAGATCCACACAAAAGGGACTCTTCTCCCAGTCAGGCTATTGGGCACAGCATTTCCAGGCTTGCTGTGGCACAGTCATTGCACATGGCAATGGGAAGAGCCAACAAGGCAGGGAGTGCTACTTTATGAATAACAGAAATAGGTTTATTTCAGAAGCACACCAATAAAGCCTCGGTTTAGTGAGGGAAATACAGGTAACAGTGGCATTTAGAAAAACACACCAAGCAATTGGGAGCAGAGGTCCACCTTGGGTTGGTGGTGGCAATGATTTCCGGCACGCTGCGGTGGGGTGATGGTGGGTGACATGGTGAGGCAGTGTGGCATGCACCCGCAGGTCCCTCCTCAGTGGAGGGGCCAGGGCAACTCACTCCAACCTGGTGTGGACCCACACAGCAAGGAACCCACAGCTGCAGCACTGGGCGGGGGTAGGAAGCCTAGCTACACAAAATGTTGAGAGGGGTTTCAGAGCATCCTGCCACTGGTCTGATTTGTGTTTTTGTCATTCAGGGTTGCTGGGAAAGGGACAACAGACAAACAAAACCAAGGTTGCAGGGGCCTGGGCTGAGAAGGAAGAGGGACAGAGGAGGGCATGCAGTGGGGCTGAGGTCAATGGCTGTTTTGTGTAATGGGAGCAGAGCCCAGCAGACACGGAGCCACTCTAATCTGCACCAGTGTGGCCTCACCTCGAGTGCTGTGTGCAGTGTCAGGTGCCACAATATAAGAAGGACATAAAACTATTAGAGAGTGTCCAAAGGACACAACAAGGGCTACAAATATGGTGAAGGGTCTAGAGGGGAAGACGTATGAGGTCACTTGGTTTGTTCAGCCCAGAGAAGAGGAGACTGAGGGGAGGCCTCATGGCGGCCTGCAGCTTCCTCACGAGGGGAGCGGAGGGGCAGGCGCTGATCTCTGCTCTCTGGTGACAGTGATGGGACCCAAGGGAACGGCATGGAGCTGTGACAGGGGAGGGTCAGGCTGGGTGTTGGGAAAAGGTTCTTCAGCGAGAGGGTGGTCGGGCGCTGGAACAGGCTCCCCAGGGCAATGGTCACAGCACTAAGCCTGCTGTGGGGGCAGGAGGGGGAATTTGCAGGAGAGCTTTTCCAGAGGCTCTGATTAATCATTTGGCACCACAGCCAATTTAAGCAATTTCTGCCCCAGGCATAACAAAGGGGAAAAATCACAGGGTGGGGATACACAGCCAGGGATGGGCAGGGACAATTAAGCCAGCTGCCAGCAAAGAAACTCATTGAATTGCCGTGGGGTGGTGGTGGTGTCAGCACAGCACAAATTGCCTAAAAAAACACACCAGTGGGTCAGAGGCTTGAGACCCTCACCCTGCACAATGGAGCAGGAGCAAGGGCAGGCACAGCAAAGGGCTGTGAGCTGGTGTGCTCTGGGGTCAGGAGCAGCCCCAGCCAGCCTTAGCCAGCTCGTGAGGATGCAGGAGGAGCCCTGAAGCCAAGAAAACTGACCCAGCTTTTCTCCACAGAAAGGGTTGACTACTGCCCCACCAAATGCAGCTGCTGCCCCTGCTGAGGCCACGGGATGTGGCAGGCAGTGGGCAGGTGACTTGGAGAAATGAGAACAGGTGCCTGCTTTTGCCAATTTTGTCAGACACTGCAAGCTGCAATTTCCTCATAACCCTATGTACTTCAGCTTAATATAATGGGAGACTGGGAATGTAACTAAGAGGGCACTGAAAATTTCAGGGACTTTTCCTTGGCAGTAACAAAAGACAGATAATGTTTCAGATAAAGGAGAGTGTCTGTGATTAGGGTTGCACAGTAGTGTGACTGGAAACATCACAGCCAAACACTTCTCAGTCACAACTGGTCCTCCCTGTTGAGTCAATAAATTTGCACTAGCATAGCCTTGGATAAGCGCTGGCTCTTGTCTGTGGCGTAGGTTAGACAGGGACTGGCACATTTGTTTCTGACCCATCTGGCTGCCAGGACAATGGCAGTGGAGAAGGGTTGTTTCTGCCAGCATCTTATCAGGTCCTACTGATCACGCATGAAACAACCAACCAACCCAAACCCATTTACAGCATGGCCATGCATACAGCTGTGCTGACGCACACAGGATCACATATGCCCAATTTCTTCATTTAAGCTTTGCCCACTTATCCAGGCTTAAAATAACAACAGAGGTGGAACTGAAGTTCTGGAAAAAGCCAGCTGCTAGAATAAAAACCACTGTTTGAAAATGTAGGTTGGAAATGAAAACACCATATACAGAGCTACTGTTATGTCCCAGTTTGGGGCTTAGCAGGCATGCCCTTTGTGGTATACTGAGCAAAAATACCCATCCTCCATCTGAGGATGGTGTATTAGCCTTAAGGTGTTTTCCAGATTTATTGACATTCTGCATAGGGCTATTTCAGTTCGATCACTTAAAGTGATGAGACATGATCAGGCATAATAATTAACCAACCTCCATTCCTATTCCCTGTACAGTATGCAATTCACAGCATGCCCTGGATGAAAGTCCACTGCCACAGTTCCTCTGTGAAATACAGTTCTGGACCAAAAATAGCTTCCTCTTTATATCCCCAACCCAGCACTGCGTGAAGCCTGAACTCTGTGTTTGTTCTTTGACAGAATGGGGGGAGGCAATTTGCTGCGCAGGGGTGGTGAGGTGCTGCCCAAGCACTGACCTTACCCTTTGTAAAGGAGCAGCTCCATGGCAGTAATTAGGTTTATACCATTGTCAATAGCTGTCCATGTAGCCTGTGCTGCTTGGAGCAGCTGCAAGGCCATCAGCACCAATGCCCACAAAGGCAAACTCTTGTACTGCTCTTCCTTTCTGCTTGTATTTTTAGTCAGCGGAAAGAACAATCCAAGCACACAATTAAAGTCTTGTACACATTTTTCCCCTCAAGCTTGCCTGCAGATGCATTTGGACTACTAGTAATGCCTTTTCACAACAGTGATTAATAAAAGAATCTGCTGCAAAGGCAGGGAAGATCAGGAGCTTGCCAGTAGAAGAGAACAGATGAATGACAGTGATCAGTTCAGGCTCTCATTTTGGGACAGAGCTGATGCTAGGTATTTTCTCTCCCTGCTGCTTGTGCCTGTACCCTATTAGGATTCTACATAAAGCAAGAAACAAGCCCAATAGCATGGACATACACAAAGTAAGAAAAAGTGTGATGCAACAGAAGGAAAACTTAAAACTGAAGATGATTTATGTACCAAGTACAATCTCTGCTCCTAGTGATACCTGCAATGGCCCTTTGAAAGGGTAGTTCCATGGTACAAGAACAATGAGGCTAATCCATTTGCTCTAGTACTAAAAAAGAACAACTCTGAGGACTGTGCATTCATGACATACTATGGAGAGAAGTGACACAAAATAGGAGAGAAGGACACAAAAGACACCATAGCTAGGGTCTTGTACTACACACACCTCTTTGACCTTTCAGGATCCCTTGCTTTCAACAGCACACCCATCTCAAAACCACATACCCCTGTACAGACAAGAGGTACACATGTACCTCTACTACAAGGGGGAACAACAGAATTAGGGCATCAGTGCTATGACTTGAAATGTGTGGTGTATGAGCCATGTGCACTTCGGATGTAGAGTCCTTGCTCAGAGCAGAACCTTTCATAAGCTGCTTAAGATCTCACTAACAGTCACATACAGACTCTCACTTCATTGCCAAAGTTTAAAGTGTTTGCCTTTTATTCAGAAAACTTTCTCCATTTCCAGTGTTTAAGATACTTTTCCAGTTCTTTCAACCCAAAGAGCCCCTAGTTTCATAACAGCACTGTCAGTCTACCACAAAAAAAAAAGCAAACAAAACAAAAAAGGTTCCATGATGTGACATAGCATAAAGAATTAAATACAGCTAATACATTACAGAAATAAACGTGTTAAGTGGAATATTTACATAAAATTATGTATGTTCCTATAAAACTGGCAGTATGCAATGAAAAGATTAATAAGAATGCTTATACCACATCTGCTAGATGTTTAAAGCAGGTCTACTCAGACTGCATCTATATTGGCATGCTGGTTTTATGCATGACTTTGCACTCAGAACCTAGCTACCCCAGTTATCCACTACCTGTGGTGGGTTTTCACACAGCTTCCCCCACAGCCAGCAGGGTATATGTAGGTGTCTCAAGTTACCTGTCCAGACTCAAGCAATGCTTGCAAAGCTGTAAAGATGTGGCCTACTGCTATCTCCTCTCCATGAATGTGGCACTGCAGGGTTCATCTGCATAAGCCTGCTAGCCAAAACACAGAGTCAATCGCTTACTATAACACCGTAAGTAACATGGAATCTTAGACTTTACAAAAATATTTTAATTGTCAGTTCACAAGTAAAAACTATCACTATTACAAAACATCTTGTAACATTAGAATGCCTAACCTGGAAAGAATTTTGTTCTTATTGCTGTTGCGTATAGTTTACAGGAACTGTATCAGCATGAAGGTATTAGTGTGTTTCCCACTTGGCATAGTCAGCTTGTAAGGATATTCATAGGAAGATACACTTTCCTATTTAACCTTCACGTAACTTCCACATGTTTAGGCTGCTCTGTCTTTTCTTTTTTTTTTTTCCTAACCTCCAAACAGGTACATAATTGACACCTGCTACTACATAGCAAAATCACACCCAACGTAAATTTAGTGCAACAAATTTCATTTGCAGCCTTTAGACAAAGAACATTTACTCCAAAAAGAGTGAATACCAGCATTGACACCACCTTAGCTACTTGTAAATCCTATAACTGTGTTCTGACAGCTATCAGATATTAACTCATTCATTTCATTTTGTTTGGTTTCTTTATTCTCATGGTTGGGGTGGTGTTTTGGATTTCCAGCTTTTTTAGATCTTCTGAGGAAAAATTTTGTCAGTAGGTAACATAATTCAGCCACATTTAAAAGAATGCAAATGCTGGACACAGCAATCATGAAAATAGTAAACACCGTCTTTTCAGTAGGTCGAGAAACAAAGCAGTCTACTGTGTTGGGGCAGGGCCAAGCATTGCATTTCATTAAGCGAGGCATTCGGAACCCATCATACATGAAATAAAATGCATACATGAAGACTGCTTCAAAGACAATCCTGAAGAAGATGCTGCTGGTGTATGTCCACCACAAGGAGCCCTCAATACGAAACCTCTGGCTTCTGATTTCTTCAATGTCCTTATACTCGCATTTCTTATCTCCCTTTCTGAACTGCCGTTTCTTCTCATGTCTCCTGTAAGCTACATGCATGGCCACCAGCAGCGCGGGTGTGGAAACAAAGATCAGCTGCAGAGCCCAGAGTCTGATGTGAGAGATAGGGAAAAAGTGATCATAGCAAACATTTTTGCAACCAGGTTGCAGAGTGTTGCAGATAAAGTCATCTTGTTCATCTCCCCAGACTCTCTCTGCAGCCACAACCAGGATCATGATACGGAAGATGAACAGGACTGTGAGCCATATCTTTCCAATGCTGGTGGAGTGTTTATTTACACCTCCTAAAATGGTATGCAGAGATCCCCAATCCATTGTCTCGTTTTAATCGTATGACCTAAGACAAGACAAAACCAAACAAAATAAAGATTAATCAGGATGGGAAACAAATACTATCAAACATACAGTACAAAATAAAGGCAACAGTGTATAATTCCAGTGCATTAATTGGCTGTGGTAACATCTTGTTGATAGAGTGGTCTTACCTGTAAGTCAAGTGACACAATAACCACATATCAGCAGGTCATAATTCATTACTTGATTACACAGATGGAATCGAATCCATCTGACTTCTACGTGTATTTGGCAGCTGAAAATATCTATTAGCCACATCAATGAGGAAAAGCAGGCAGGGGAAATTGATGAAAATAGACTTAAATCAAAAGCTACAACATCTAGAAGTTTTGATAACAGTAACGAAGAATTAAGATGACATCAGTCAACAGTAAGGTAGGTGTTATTCTGAAATATAAGCAGATTGAGACTACTCAGAGCCTCTGGAATTCTCAGGGCATGCTGGGGAAGCAGATGGTGGGGTGGAAGTGTCATTAAAGTTACAGAAAACTGAAGAAACTGAAAAACGAAACCTGTATGATCCACATTTTCATGAGTACATTCTGGCAATAAAGACAGATGTTGAGAGCTGCTGTGAAAGCTCTCTGCCTTATGTGAGAAGGTCTGGATAACCTGCATTCAGAAATTTTAAGGATGTGACTGTAGGGCTCTCTGCACTGTTAGCTGAAGCAAATTCCACAATAGCTTGAGGGAACGGAGGCAAAATCTTGGTCATGATCCATCTTCTTATCTTGAGGTAGATGTTTAAAATCAACACTAAGATTCATTGCAAAATTGCATTTCTTTCCACTAACTACAAGAAATAGCCTCGGGTAACCAGTCACATGCAGGACTTCATCCTCCATACCTGTCCAGGTGATTTCCCCTTATAATACAGACTGGAATAGCGGAGAAGCTTCAGAGGCTGGGAGAAAGCTCAAGTCAACATCTGAAAAATTCAAACAACCCAGTAGTAGCTCAGAGACTCTTCAAAGAAACAGTGTTTCAAAGCACTACGACTAATTAGAGGATTTCGCCTTTGTCTCCCCCATACCACCCCAGGAACACTGCAATTGTTTGTGGAAGCTGAGCAAATCCATACAACAGCCATTTGCAGAGAGCGTTAAGAGGCATTTCACACCCTCCACCCCCCTTCAGATGTATTTACAGAGAGGTAGTTTGCACATTACACTGAAATTAAGAAACCAACATTTCTTGTGCCCATCAGGCAGACCCTCTAAAAATGCTCATCGACTTCTGTTCTGAACTTGCTTGTGAAGACATTTATTTCTCAGCTTTGTGAATTCTATCATCTCTCTGAGACCATCTTTCTTTGGCATTTACAGCACAGGGCACCAATAAACAAAAACCACATTTTTCAGGTTTCTACAGAACAGGTCAGTAGCCACTGGCGCAAAGGCCATTGCAGTTATCACATGATGTAATTAAGATTTTTTACTAACTGCTAGGTCACATTGACCAAGGAAGAAAATGAAGATATATCTTTGGATTTATCTTCTGCACCACACTCCCATTCTGAACAATGGGAAAAACCTTACTGCTTTCCAACTGAATTACATATACTCCATAAATCACATACAATAATACAAAGCATCAGAGTACATGATAGCTCAGGCAAATTGAGGAAATTTAACCATGATGTGAATACATAGTTGTTTTTACATACTTATGCACACCAGAGTATAAGTCCTGTAGAACACAGGCACCATGTAAACTGTGGCATTACACACATCAAAACCACATCATTTAAATCTACCAGCCTCCTTGCATTTCTCTCAGTCCTTGTGCCCTCTTCTGTCAGCCATCTCCTTACAATATGAAAGGCTGAGAAGCGGAACCTGTGTACTCCCTCCTCATAAGCTCTGTTTCACATACTTTCCTTTCTCACCATACACCAATACTGCTGCCTTGCTGTTGCTACAGCTTCACAGGAATTTGTTTCCATGTGCAATTACTCCTTCCCGTCTCCCCGTGCAGAAGGCGATTCTAAGATAAAAGTGCCTCAGGGTGTAGTTAAAGGGTACCTCGTCTTTGATGGCAAAGCTAGATACAGATGCTTCCCCACCACTGGTTGTTCCTGCGGTTGCACTGCAGCTCTCCATCTCCTGCCGCACTGTGGGGGTACATTACAACCCAGAACACCCAACTAGTTTGTTGAGAAGTTATTCCCCGTACGAGTATGTTTTGTTTTTTTCCAACCTGATCTATTTCACCCATCTGCTTTAGCACACAGCCCCACAAGCCATTTGAAAAGCACTTCATTAAAAAAAAAAAAAAAAAAAGCTGCACATTGCAGAACATCAGATAGATTGAGCAGCCAGTGGGGAAGAAGAGTTGAGGAAGCATCACTGCTGAGGACAATATATTATGAAACTACATCATCCATCTGACTTGTTCTATGTCCTTTGAGAGTATATTGTGCCTCAATCCTAACAAAAGGATGTCCATAGCTGGATGTACACAGAAAAAGCCACTACACTTAAGAGAGGCAGCCTTTCCTAATCTGACTTGATTGGCAAGTAAAACAAGCCTGACTCTCCTAGGGCCACTTCCTCTCCTTCCCCAAAGAAGTCTGTGCCTTTTGTATCTGCCCAAACCTTTCCCCCTTCACCCCTCCCACCCACCTTTCCAAATCCTCCAACTATCTCTTCCACTCCTCCTGCCACCATCTCCCATTCTTCCTGCTGCTTGCAGAGCTAGTCACAAACCTTTGCCCCTCCTTGCCTCTGACTTGTTTTATGCTGGTGGAAAGGCATGTGACTTCTGAGACATTCAGGAGATCGATATAAGCACTGATCATCAGATACTGCAACCAGTAAAGTTCTTGAAGAGCACCACAGTTGAGATTGTAGGGCTGTATTCAGGCAGCCTGAATTCCATCCAAATACTCTGGAACCAGTTTCCTACTAGTTGGCTTTAAACACCTCTCAACAATACAATTTAGAGGATCTAATAAAGGCAATTCAGAAACTGCTGAAGTGCCCACACCTTCCTTTCCAATAAACAGACACAATGACCAAAGCAGAATTTAAGTTAACTCAGTATAGCCCTTCACACTATTAATTCATCAGTGCAGATCACTCCAGCTAGACATCAGGTTTGGGCTATCTGTAGTGATGTGACGGCTCATTTACTCCTAGCTTACTCAAAAGCTAGGGTGTTGACTTATGATCACCGGTTATCTTTCTTCCAAATACTTGCTTCAAGACCATGTTACTAGGAAGTAAAACATTAACTGTCTGGCTGACCAAAGGAGAAGAAAGGAAAGCTACTTCCCTTTAATGGGTGCTAGCTCTTATTTTCAGAGTCAGTCCAGACACTATTTGTGTGTAAGCCAACCCACCTAAATGTATACAGAAATTACAGCATGTAGACAGTCAATGACTTACCTGCGTTGCTCATCTCAGAAGTAAAGCACAATACAGGAATAAGTTAAAAGACACGAAAGCATGGGTGAAATTGGGACCANAAAAAAAAAGAGTAAAGTGGGAGTGGGATCATGAATGAAGACAAAGGAGGAAGAACTGAAGATAACTCAAGTCACTGAAGCTGAGTAGCTAAGCATTTAGAATGCATTTTAACATGAGACTGTATTAACTTTAAGTGTTAAATTTTTCTAAAAAAGTTAAACTGGGCATGGAAATAAGCCTTTCCAGGTTGCAGCATAAATCTCCGTTCTGCTGTCAGCTGAACCTTTTGTTCCTCCATCTGAGAAATCAGAGGAGCAGGATAGTATGGTTGTTTCAGTAGGAGTTAAAAATGATCATAAGAGATCACCATGCTCCCCTGAAGAGCTAGCAATGAAGGAAATGGTTCTATATGATCACACAACCCATGGAGAGGCACACACATAAGCATTTTTCCCCCAGCAGGCTCAGGAAGTTAGTAGGCTAGACAGCAGCAAGATGAGAACTACAGCGTAACTACTTTCCCAGCTTCTGGGCAGGTTGAGCTCTGCGCTGCCATGACTAGACTGCTTACTACTTAAGAAGTAGTTCTTATAAGCCTTTAAACATTAAACCGCAATCACAGTGTTCTGCATACACCCACTAAAATCCCTGCAATTCACAAGACCAAGGACAGCTGTCATTGAGCACCGGTGTTTATGAGTACAGCTAGTTAGCAGACTTTTTTCCCCCACTCTGTTGAGAACTGTTACACTGGGAAATCACTAGTCTGTGGTTAAATCCACAGCTTCAGCAAACCCCAGTTAGCGTACAGCAAAGGTAGAAACAACATAAAATACATTCCTTTCATATACACACCACTTAACTTACTGCTATAGCATATTACCAAGTAGAAAAGGGTCATATTAGAAGTGTTATGATATTTGCTTGTGCTACAGGAACACCTAGGAGCTCCAGTCGGGAAGGGGTGCACAGCATGCATAAATTCAAAAGTAAGATTACACACTCCTCCTCACAGCTACAAGTTGTATACCAATTTACTTGTTCTACTGGAATTACACAGAAATGTAGACAATGTTCACAATGTCTATTCCATTCCTACCAGAATTTCAATGCAGGGTGTACCAAGAGTCACCAGTCCGGTGTGACATTCCACCACTTTCAGCAGTGCCTCCAGATACTGATATAAGATCAGCAGCCTGCAAAGACAAGTGTCACTTTATCCAACATAGGAATATACATTAGCTGAGATAATCTTTAAGCAAAAAAGCACTGGTCCTGATCAGAGCTGGGGACAAAGAGGTAACTCAGATGCTTGACTGGTAGTTCCAATGCAAAACTTTGGCCAAGGAAAAGCTTTAGAACATCTGATCTACTTCAGATCCAAGGTCAAAGTTATTTTATGACCCACATTCACACAAGAAATATTCCTGTTTGTTGAGGTACAGAACACATTTAACAGCTCTGCTGGTACAATTTTCCCTTCAGGTCTTGATCTAGCCAGTTATGTTGGGAGCATTAGGCAGTATAGGGGCTGCCACCAGCATCAAGGTGTCTTAGAGCTGTATACACTGTCTCATACCCAGATTTGAAACCTGGATTTCAGCAGTTTGCTATCAGCATACCTTCACCCTGCCAACATGGAGTCTAGTTTATTTGTAAGCAAGAGTGCAAGCACTTAATTGCAAGTGTGAAGATTTTGTTATTCTATTGCTGATTTAGTTCTGGTGCTGTACTGCAAAGAACAGTATTGCCAGGAGAGAGCCCAGGAAGGTTTTAATAAAAACAGATTAGATTAACTTCTTCCAAAGACAGAATCCTTTTATCCCACCAAGAAAGCAAGTAAGTGCTGTAGCCTGCGTGCCAGCCTAACTCTCTCAGACTTCCTGCTTAACTTTAAGCCTGCACTGTGCCTCAGTTTTCCAGACATTAAGCGGGATAACAAAGTCTCACTATCTCACAGGGTGTTCTGAAGTGTCCCACTACACCTGTAGGCTTCACGCATTCATACTTCATTATCAGTGCACCAAGACAGGCAAGTACCAGTTCCAAGTTGAAGTACAGAGCTAAATTCAACCATTCAGGATGTTCCCACTACTTAAGAACACAGCTCCCCACATTACTATAGCTTCAATGCAGAGTTCAAACTGTAAGATGCAGCTCTGAACTCAGACTTTGGCAAACTAAAATCCTTTCATTTCACTATTATAGGGAACTTCCAGCTACTTTAATTTTACAGCAGTATATTCGGAGTGTTCCAACTGCATGCTCCTTAAATATCAACAGCTCTACTTCTTTACTAAGAAGCTGAATAAGGATCAAAAGAGCAGTCTAACAATCACAAAAGCCTGTGCAATTCTCTCTAGTAGCTCTTAACTTTGCTCTGAACCCACCTCCAGATCAGAGTGGAAACTGGAGAGCAACAGAAGAGCCATGACAGATTGGAGTTGCAGTATATCTGATTTGACACAGGAACAGGCAAAGACTTATCAGGAACAGGAAACCTCTGACAGCTGCAGGTCTGAACACAGCAAGCATTGTACTTTTCTTCTACTCAAGTTTATGGAGTTTGGATGCATTCTTTGCTCTAACTAAGCATCGTGTAAACCCCAGAAATAGCCTTTAACACAACAGATTATGACCCAATATGCATGCAGTTAAATGTTAAAACATACACTAAGTAATTATCAACAGCATTAAGGGTTCAGTTCCACACTGATCACACATTATGCCTGCCCCACGTTCGTCCCCTTACAAACTAAGTCATTTCCCAAGCACGTTTAGAAACACGCATAGCTACTTCACTAGCCCGCAACTGTAAATTGAGAATTAACATTCTCCAGAACATTTCTGCACAAAATTCACTCCACTCATTGAAAACTGGACATCAGAAAAGCCAGTCATGCTTGAAGGCACAAGACAGAAGAATTCCTATTGGAATTTGGCCTCTGTCAGCCATTTCTGAAGGAAAGGTTTGCAGGGAAAGAGTGCTTAAAACTTCTTGCTTTGAAAGGAATTCAAGTTCCTGAGGACTATTTCTTCACTGATGCAGAAGCCCTATTTCCCATATTTTTAAAGAAAGTCTTAGGTGCACTGTGTCTTGCTTCCAGTCATGAAAGCGTCAGCATTACTTGTAATATTTTTTTTTATGGATTTTTTTTAAAACCAGTTATTTAATTCTTATTTCCTTCACCCCTGTCCCAGGCAAACCTCCATATTCCCTCTACAAATTCACCACGTGTTCCTCAAGATACACCCACTCCCACCTCAACACAATATTTCCTACAATATTGGCAAGTTACTATCTCTTTCACACACAGACAGAGCTTGTACTCATTTGGAAATGCTAATTAAATTTACAAATGTGATGATTTTATACTACAGTGTAGCTTTTCCTTGAGTGTGTATTTTGTTAGCATTTCTTTCAACAAAAGTAGAGACAGAAATCAAGTTCTTCCTTTTTAAGATATCTATTGCAGGAAGAACCATGTATGAGATAAGGAATAGAATTAGTTTTCAACTTTCTTTTAGCAATGAATAGATGCATTTGTTTTTTTCCCCCCCCACACACTCCTTTTGTTTTGAGAACATTATCTTTCCTCATATATCATCACTTCAGATTTTTCTTTACACAGAACAGTGTTTAGTCAGGCAAGAGTCAGTTCTCCTTTCAGATAAGCTATCAGTCACCACTAATAGCAATTAAAAGCAGTGACGAACAAAACAAGGAAAAACATCAGAAGAAAAACAAAAATCCAATCCATGCTCCTGTTTGTTGAAGTTTCTGGGAACATTTATTTCGCTGAAACTGTTCACATGAACACTAAGAAAAAAAATCCAATTTGTAAAGTGTCCTTTTCACTGACAGGAGTCAACTGAATTCATGCAATGCCTTTTTAGAATAACATACATACCCCAAAATGCTGCTATTTTCCCACATACTGAGATATTCTGCTGTATCTTTTTCATTGTATAATTACTTTTTGTACAAATTAAATGAGGCTGCCCAAGTAACCTACCTGGGTTAGATTTCAAAGGATGCAAAACAACAACACAGCTAGAGGCCCAAGCTTCAGAAATTTGAGAGAACTGTCCCTTGTCAGGAAAAAAAGAATTCGTCCAGAGATGTATCTTAATTTATGACTTTTTATTGTTCCATTTTTAAGCTCTGCCATAAGTAGTCCTTGCACCAACTAGCAGACTGACAGTTCTGGGGACTGAAGTCCTGATGGATGTGCGCTAAAGAAACAAACAATCTCATGGCTCTGCAAGCATATTGTAAATCTCACCTGGAAAAATACATCGCAATCCCTAGCTGACATGTGGAGGTGTCTCCTTCTTCAAGCTTATTGCAGAAGGCTGAGGCTTGACCCACCATTGCCTTGTCCTCTCAGCTAAATCTACAGACATCTGCATGTCTTTCTGCCTGCTGCCTCTCCTACCTTACTTCAAGTTAAGCCTCTGAGCATCCAGCAAGCGGGGTTTCCAGGCTGAACAACAGAGACCCAGAGATACCAGAAACTACCTAACTTCATTAACAACATCAAGGAGGAAACTGTATTTTATTCTACTCTCAGCTCAGTGCACACACATACTTTGTGGTAAACACAAATACAACTTGGGCCCAAACCCATATATCATTTCAAACCACAGGCAACAGAAAGCTCATTAGTGATCAAAGTCACAAAAACTGGGTTTAAAAGGGTACTCTCAAGACAAAAGGCTACTTCCTTCTTTTAACCCTCTGCCTGCTCCCTTAGAACATTTCTGTGCTACGTGGTAAAATCTAATGCAGCCCAAGACAAAAATACATCCTTCTATGTGGGGAGAAAAAAAAAAAAAAAAGAAGAAAAGAAGAAGAAGAGAGATTCTTCAACACAAGAGATGGGATGAGTAACACCTCATTCTAGGAAAGCTCAATGACAGGAAAAAACAGCCATACCCTGAACGCTACCAGAAAGCAGTTGACTGCCATCCACTTCAGCAGGCCAAGAAAGCACTCTTGTTCTTACTCCAACAGGTCTCTTGAGTTTTATTGAGCTAGAACTTGAGTACTCCTTCCTTGGGCGATCTTATCCAGCCCTGACACTCAGAAATACATTTATTTCTGACTCACACCTCTCATTTCCTATTCCCCTGTAATTCTGAGGAATGTTTCCAGTGTGTGATCAGACGCTTACAGGACCTGTCAGTTTTACTGATGCAAGCTGTTTACCTTGGTGCAACTCTTAACGTTGGTAGGTGTGTCACAAATTACCTGTAATTGCGGAAGCCTTTATTTTGCTTGGTGTTTTAGCTGGTCGGGTACTTCACATAACGTGCTTGCAAAGAGCTGCTGAGAGACTGAGAATTCAAAAAAAAACGTTTTGTTAGGCGTTAAATGGATCATTACCGGCGACAAGAGCATTTCCAGTCAAAGCCGGGACTCAAGCACTGCCCCGCACGCCGAGGCCGGGGAAGCGAAAAGCGAGGCCGAGTGCATCCCGCCAGGCTGTGGCGGAGCCCGGCACCCGCCCGCTCCCT
>VXAA01003342.1:1644-21546 GCA_013399115.1 Anseranas semipalmata | reverse complement strand
AGGCGGTGGGGCGCCCGGGGCGGGGCCGGGGCCGGGGCCGGGTTGGGGGCGCCGGGCCCCGGCGCTCTGGGGACCTCGCCCGTCGCCCCTTCCCCGATCTGCCTCGCTCGCCTCCGCTCCGTCCCTTCTGCCTTGTCCAGAGCCCCGGAAGGGAGCCGTGCCCCGGGGAAAGGGGGCTCCGTCCCCTCCGTCCCGGCCGGGCAGCATCGGGTGAAGCATCAAGAGCTGGGCTGTGAACGGGAGGTGGAAGCAGCGAAGGTGAAGGGGAAAAGGCTGAGCTAGACCTGGGGGAGCAGGGGGAGAAAATCCACGGACATACACACCGAAAAAAGAAAAAAGTGCTGGTGGAAACCCACACCAGGATAACGACAGATAGGAGCTTTGCGGAGGAAATGCATATATATAATTAAGGTAACAGGATCGTATTCTGTCTTGTCAAATCCAGACATTCAGAAGGGCCTTTTCCTCAGAACAAAAGAACAGAGGCCTTTACTCATGAAAATCATTAAAGAATTACTGGCAAATGGCAACAGGAAAAGCCAGGAGTTGCTGGCTTTCTGAAGTTTGTTCTAAAAGGTGATTGAAATGCTACAGCAGCACCCGGCAAGCTTGCAGACTTTTGCCGAGGTGCAGATCTATGTCACTACAAGACCTACTTTGGAGAGTTTTCTGTTTCCAAGGAGTACTGTTGCTGAGGAAACACTTCAGTTTCTTAACCTTTGGGTTCAAAAATCCCTGCCTGAAAAATCTGAATTCTCCATCTTGCACACATGCACATCAAACTAGATAAATGGTTTCTAATCTTCTACCTAAATTTCTGAAGAAAACATACAGCACAACTGCAACAGCAGCAGTAGTACATTTTCTCAGGCTTTGGACGTGTGTTTGCACTTGGTTAGGGTACCAGTATAAGGGCCCTGATAACCATTTCCAGCTAAATTCTTCTGCCCATTATCTCCACTCCCTAGAATAAAAACAATTCAGTTGAAAATCCAAAAAGCCAATGGCTTATTTGATCTCATGCTCAGGTTTTAAGAGAGAGATGTGTAGCTTAAGCAACTCAATGCTGACATTTGAAAGAAATTGCCATCAGCTCAGTTTCAAACACTACCCTCTGTCTCTGGCACTCATCCTTCATCCACCACCCCTTACCCTTGCACTTAGCTTAGGACCATAGGGAAATTCATGTCGGGGGCAATATCAGGAAGTCTTTACGCTGACCTCCTGGTCTGAGCAGGATCAGCACTTCTTTCAGACCACTCAGTAGTTACACCTCATCCACAGGGGCCCAGTGCTTGCTCCAGCTGGAGGACCAGGCCCAAGGTACATGATGCTGTGCTGAGCTAGACAAGCAGTGAATACCTGAGGCCTGAGTCTTCCTGTGCTCACTGACTTCTGTGGAAGTTGTGTGTTCAGATGACATTCGAGGTTCACGCGTACAGCATGTGTGAGGAGGGGAGGTGGCTCAGGACCTGGCCATGTGGCTGTACTTTGCGAAAGGGAAGCCCACCTCCCCATGTAAGAAAAGCTTTGGAGGAGACATCTGGGACTCGTGTATTGTTCCTTCTCCAGTCACGTTCCAGCTCGATTCAGTGACCTCGAAAAAGTAGAATGTGTCTCCTCTGTCATTCAGAGGCCAACATTTTTTAAATATTGGGTATATTTAGCTGCAGCAGAGGATTTTGAGTTTGCGCTGTTTCACAAGTCACATTTACTGCCAAAAGAAAGTTGTTTTTTTTTACAGTAGGAAAAGTATTATGAGAAACTTGTGGAGACAAGACTGTGAAATTACCTAAAGGAGATAAACCATGGGCAGGACATGGCATGGACCTCTCCTAACTGCCTTGCAGGCAGGTCTTTCCTGCACTGCCTTCGGGAGGCTGTTGCAGTCAGATGCCAACACCTGGCCTTTCTCCTAGAGCAGAAACCTACAGTTCTGGCAGCAAGGAACTCTTCCACGATGTTCTATGTTTCCCAAAGGAGGCAATTTCTTTAAAAGCTGTTCTTTAGCTGGAACCATGGTGGGGAGCAGTGAGTGAATGGGTGCCTGGGGAGGAAGGGGCCAGGCTCTCCTTTGCCAGTTAATTTTTTTTCATCTTTCCATGTACTTACACGCGGTGTCAGATGCTACTTCTCTAACCCAGTAGTGTCAGCCTGCTGTTTGACTCCAATTATAAGTAATAATACCAGGGGTGTGAGACAGATGGAACAAGATATGTGTAAGTGCTGGGATTTTAAGGAATATAAAAAGGGTTTCCTAGTTATAATCCTATGATTGTCTCTTTAATTATGGAAAAAAAAAAAAAAAGTTGAAATATGTTTAGTAATTGTCTACTTATTAGAATTAAATTGTACTTGTTTCTTTACAGATGAGGAATGGTTTATGTGTAATTTAGTTAGCATAAAAGAAGTACTGCTTGATAAACCTGTGAAATAAATACATTTAAATTCATTACTTTTGAGCTATGACAACTCCTCCTCCTGTAAGAGCTGCAGCTGTGCACTATAATGTGCATGAGTGAAGTTTTATTGTTGACATAATTTTTAAGTTAAAAGGGGGAAGGAAGGAAATGATGAAGATAGAAACAATCTATTATTGACATGTAAACAAAGAGGAAAATTAAAGCTACAGGGCTCAGAAATTCCATGCCACTAGATACCTCATGTGGTAATTCACATACAAAAGNGGGAAGAAATAGAGATTCTTGTCACAACACGATATTGAAGACCAAGAGTATCTTTAGATATAAAGCCTAACTTTATGATATAGGCCAGTCTCTTTGCTAGTGCATAACATTATCTATAAGGTCATAGTCACAGACAAAGCTGGCTATCCTTTAAGAACATTTGAATCATTAGCAGCTTTTTTAAAATACCCATGTAGTTCAAGTTTTCCTTGTGACCACCCTAATCAAACTGGAGTTTGAGACAGCTAGAAATTTTGACAGAAATTTTAACCTCATTTTTACGTGGTTCATTAGACTGACATTTTCCCCAAACATTTCCAACCTCTCAGTTTTATTATAATTCAGAAGGAGTGAAAAAAGGAGGAAAAAAAAAGGCACCAGGAAGTTTCTTTTCCATTTTCCCATGGGAGACAACAGTTCAAAAATTGCAATGAAGACTGCAAGTGGGAGTTTTTTCTTACTGCAGATTTCTGGTTCCTTTCCAAGCCTTCACATCTCTGATTAGACTCTTATAGCATCCTGACTATTTTAGCCATTCAGAGGGGGAAAAAGAAAATTAACTCCAGTGCCTCAGTGTGAAAGTATTGTGCAGGTACACCTCAAAGTGCATGCTGTCCCATGGCACATTTTGTTTGGACATGACAGGCATTCATATGGTGCTGATACTATATACAAAGCCTAGAATCCAGCACCATCCCTGTTGTACACTGCTCAGGAATCTGCTCTTTTTTACCATTTATCTTCAGTTTAATTTAGCAGCAGGCATTCATATAGGGATTATGTTGGCCCTGATTTACATGTTCTCTGGAAATCCCAAGACCTCATCTATCCAGAAATGACACACACAGAGTCACTTCCTTTCCAATATAATTACTTTAATGACAATGTGTAGTATTATGAAGGTTACCCATGTAATATAGCTGCTCATTAACCTTTGCAACTCCTCAAACATTTGTACTGCTACAAATGCCTAAGTACTTTTTCCCACCAGCAGGGACCTTACAGGTACTTTCGCAGAACATTTAGGATTGCACTTTCTTTGAACAATGGGTCAGATGGCTGTTACCCGTACCTTTTTAACCTCAGGTTATCCTCATCAATGAGACCTTCCCTCTTTTATTTTCAGTTGACATATATTCATGAAATATCCTAAGACAAACACACCCTGGACAGAGTGCTTTCTTGTAAGATAAATCAGTGAGCTTGGTGATGTTCTATGCTTGTGGAGATAGAAGGCACAGAAAAGACAGAAAAGACCAGAACCACAAAGCCAAATGATAAGGGAGACCAGTGAAAGGGGATGAAAATGGTTCCTTGTACTGCTAGTACATGAACAGCCTGACTCATGCCAATCCATGTAATTTGTACTGTTTACTTCAAAATGGACATACGCAGCCATTTTAGTACAAGTGCCCTAATAGCCATGCTCATCCAGGATGCCATTGGAAAGTGCACCTAGGTAGGGCAGACAAAATCATCATCAGGCACCCATCTCTCAGGTGATTCCTTAATCTGACAGCTCCGGATATCCAGCATCACCCAGATTTGAAAGACAAGGCTTTCTCCATCCTCAGGCAGACCGGTAATTTTCACAACGCTATTGCTAATTTAGAAGATGAGTTTCCATTTCCCCACCCCTTTGGTTTACTACAAATATTTCATCAGACCAGCTGTAGTCTGCCATGTCCTTCTTTGCTCGCTCTGGGCAAAGGGGGACAAGGAGGGCTGTCAGCAGTGATGCACGGTCGCTGCTGTGATGTTTCTTCTGAAGCAGGCAGCTGCAGCAAGAGTCCCCCTGCTCCTGTGGCTGCTAGCCCAGGCTCCGGATGTATCCATGGAGGCTTCCAGCTGATCTAATCAGTTCGTTGTTCCCTGGTTTGATGTAATAAGTTCATTGTTCCCCAGTTCAACTTAATTGAGTCATTGTTACCCGATTAAACTGACTGATTGCTGCCTGACTTGATTTAATTAATGGCCACCTGACTTGCTGAATAAGCAAGCTCCTGCTGCTAGCTGCCAGTATGGCTCAGGGCTCCTAGCCTGTGCTGTCTACCGCTGCCCCCACCCCTGTACCAACCCGCTCTTCTCCTGGGACCTGATCTCTAGTTGCAGCCTCTGATCCCTTCCTGCCTCTCCATTTTGTTCCTGTAGCTCTTCCTCAACCAAGGAGCTTCTCTCCCTCATCCTCCCCTTCCTTCTCCTCTGCTTTTCTCTCTGGGCCTGCCTCCAGCCTTCCTCCCAGAGCTCTCACTGCTGTGTCTCACAGTAACCTTCCCTGCTGCAGTTCCTATAAAGCTGCTCCTGAGTTTCCCCAAAGGCTTTGCATTTCACTTGCTTCACGTGTCCTAGATTGCCCTTCCTATAGTAATTTTTTTTTTTTTTTTTTTTTTTTAAGCCTATTCAGCCTAGCAATGATACGCAGGCAGCAGCACTTGTCTGGTACTCTCCTTTTTCTTTCACTTCCACTAGTTGCCAGTACCCAGCTTTCTCTTTCTTTAAGGCTTCACCCAGAAGCCTCTCCCTTGGTGCCTGTTACCTAGCATCATACAGGCTCTTTGCTCTTCTTTCTTCCTTCCCTTCCCTGGATCCATTCATTTCCTTGGAGATTTCTGTCCACTCTAATTGCTCCTTATTTGTTATCTATTCCGCCACTCAATATTTTTCACCTAAAATGTTCTTCTGATGATGGCTCAGGTTTCTCGCTGACCCTCCACTCTCTGGCCCTTAGTTCATTTCCCCAGTCTCCCCAGATCTCCTTGGCTTATCCCTCTGCATGTCCTTCTGTCTCCATTCAGAAAAAAAAAAAAAANAAAAAAAAAAAAAAAGGTATAGGTATTTCTTGCCCTTTTTTGTCTTCTGTTCTGCTCCACTCTCCATCTGATGTCAATGCTAGGAGTAGACATACTTTTGCAAGCAGAGTTACTTTTTTTGAGGTGGGTGTGTCCAGTTGTAAGTCTGTGTTTATGTTAATGACCAGGGTGAGCCCAGGCTTCCCCTTGGCCAATTCAGTGCATACAGGTAAAGTCAGCTCTGCCAGTACTGTCAGTCCAGTATTAACAACATCTTGTGTGACCATCCATCCCTCCTGGCTTTGCATTGACCAGGCCCTGTTAACCACATCACTCTTTCTGATTCATGCTCAGTTGTTGTATTTACTCATTTTCTCCTTTTTCCTCTGTTAAGTGCCTTGGAAGAGAGTCCAGGAAGGATTGCTTGTCTGTACAGAGTAATCCCCATCACTCAGAGGCAAAACTGACAGCTGGCATCTGTATTACCAGGAACAGATTTGAGGTGTGTTACCCATCCTTCCTCGGTGCTTTCTCTTTTCACTAATGTGCCGATGTTTTCTTCAAGAGAGAACCTCATTGTCTACAAAGACACCTGTATTGGGTTTAGGTGGCAAGGGTTTGGTAGCAGTGGGGCTGCAGGGGTGGCCCCTGTGAGCAGAGCCCAGGAGCTGCCCCATGTCAGACAAGAGCCAGCTCCAGCCGGCTCCAAAAGGGACCCGCTGCTGGCCAGAGCCCAGCCAGGGAGCGACGCTGGTTGGGCCTCTGGGAGAGCAGATTGAAGGAAGGGAAAATCTGCTGGGCAACAGCAGCTGGGAGAGAGGGGTGAGACATGAGAGAGAAACAGCCCTGCAGGCACCCAGGTCAGTGCAGAAGGAGGGCAGGAGGGGCTCCAGGCCCTGGAGCAGAAGTTCCCCTGCAGCCCATGGGTACCCCACGGAGCAGATCTCCACGCTGCAGCCCATGGAGGAGCCCACATGGAGCAGGTGGATGTGGCCTGGAGGAGGCTGTGGCCCATGGGAGCNAGCCCACACAGGATCAGTTTGGGAAGGACGGCATCCCGTGGGAGGGACCCCACGTGGAGCAGGGGCAAAGAGTGACCGTGAAGGAGCATTGGAGACGCAGCGTTAGGGACTGACCGCCGCCCCCAGTCCCTGTTCCCCTGCACCGCTAGGGAGGAGGAGGAAGAAGAGGGTGGATGGGGGAAGGTGTTTTTAGTTTGCTTGTAGTTTCTCACTGTTCTGGTCTGCTAGTGATAGGTAATAAATTATATTAATCTCCCTCTGCTGTGTGTGTTTTGCCTGTGACGGTAATTGGTGGGTGATCTCCCTGTCCTTATCTCAACCCTTGAGCCCTTTCCATCATAATTTCTCCCATGTTTTCTTTGAGGAGGGGGAAGCAAGAGAGTGGCTATGGTGGAGTTCAGCTGCTCACCAAGGTAAAAACACCACAACGCTTCTCCAGCCCATTCTTCTAATGCTTCCCTCCAGCCTTCAGATCTTTACTCATCCTACACTGTGTGGCTGGTGCTCTTCAATTTCACTTGCAGTGAATTAAATTGTCTCTGCATTGCTTTGCATGCATGCCAAAGCCGTTGTATTCATAGCACATTTTTGTTCTGACCCCTCTGTTGGATGCCAGATTCTATTGATGTTGAATACCTAAGTACCCTGGATGATGCTTTGGGAGAGCTGGGTCTTTGGCTTTTTGAAAAACAGTAACACAAGTTTTATTTTCACCAGAAACATTCATCTCTTTGTTTCCTTCAGCTACAAATTCAGTTCAATTTGTCTCTTTTTCTTGCAGGTTCATACACCCAGCAGCTCTCTAGGGGAGACCTCAGCATAGTAGGCACGGCAGGATACACAACTTCTGTATACCCCTGTTAATGCAACCCAGTCATATCCCTGCTGCTCTAACACCCATTCTCTCCCCAGTATAAGTGTCGCCCTTTGAAATCATCTTTGCAGGTCCTCCTACTATGAGCTTCAGGCAGTTTGCTTGATTTACAGAGGTCTGACTTTCCAGGAGATACAGATATTGGCAATCTCTCTCCCATTACAAGTATACATAGGTATGACACCCAGCCCTGTTCTCATAAAAACTGCTGCCAAACCTCTGCGAAAATGTTATGAGAACAGGACTGGACTACAGACACTTCATTTCATTCTCCATTATGGTAATAAAAATAACATTAAAATTAGCTCTAAAGTTAGCGGATGTCAGATTCTTTTTGACATCTTCCAATTTGGTAAGGCTTCTTTCTGATAGCGGTTCCATTAAAAAGTCATCACATCAGTGACCTGATATATGTAAAATATGAATGCCCGAGGCTTTTAAAGTATGGTGCACACATTAAGAAAGATAGAAATAGGGACAACTGCCCTTCAACATACAGCCAGCTTTTCCACTTGTATTTGCAAAGCACCCCTGTGGCAAGAACAACAGCTGCATAGATAGTAACATAAAGAAAGTATTTATGGCCTTTTAGTTGTATTTGGTGTGAAGTATTTTGTCCTTTTCCACAATGTTAATGGCAGCCTAAAGTTGTTCCCTTTTTTCAGCCCCACCCTGCACTTCAGAGACTTCTGCAGTTTGGGAAAATACTGATACAAAGCACTATACACTTCCTTCAGAAATTACAAATGAAGTTAATCTGTGCAAGTTGCTTCACTGCAGTGTTGTCAGAGGTTTTCATTGGTATCATTACATTGATGTAATTATCCTGGTGTTAATATGCTTTAATAAAGAGAAGGAGAGAGAAAAAGAAATCTACAAGATTATTTATGCAAGTGGTTTTACCTCAAACTGAAAAGCAAAAATGTTCAGATGTAACCATTTCAGTGGACTTGCATCCAAGGAAGAGTTGTTGTCTGCTGTGTGGTGACATTCATAGGGCTACAAAGATGGTGAAGGGTCTAGAGAGCAAGACATATGAGGAGTGGCTGAGGTCACTTGGTTTGTTCAGCCCAGAGCAGAGGAGACTGAGGGGAGGCCTCATGGCGGCCTGCAGCTTCCTCATGAGGGGAGCGGAGGGGCAGGCGCTGATCTCTGCTCTCTGGTGACAGCGACAGGACCCGAGGGAACGGCATGGAGCTGTGACAGAGGAGGGTCAGGCTGATTGTCAGGAAAAGGTTCTTCAGGGAGAGGGGGGTCGGGCACCGGAACAGGATCCCCAGGGAAGTGGTCACAACACCAAGCCTGCTGGAGTTGAAGAAGCATTTGGACAACACTCTCAGACACATGGTCTGATTTTTGGGTGGTCCTGTGTGGAGCCAGGAGTTGGACTTGATGGTCCTTGTGGGTCATTTTCAATTCAGGATATTCTGTGATTCTCTGATTCTGTGTCATGGTTCTTCCCTTTCCCATGGGTGGTGTGTAGCTTGAAGAGGTCACCCTGTCACCCAAAATGGTTGTACCACCTTCCACAACAGGCAGGTACAGTACCTGCAGCATGAACTGGGGCATGGGGTGCTGCTTCCCTGCACAGTGTGTTGTGAGATGTTTGCCATGATGCTACTGCAAGGCAGTACTGGATATGCACTGGTAGGTAGCTGATGTCTTTTTTCTCCCCATCTGGAAATCTGAAGACTTTTGTCTCTTCCTCTCACTTTATCCTGTAGTTTTCCTTCCTCTCCATTTCAAATCACAGAACTCTAGTGAAGGACAAGACGTTTCCCTTCATTGTCCGGATGGGAGTCAGGATCACCAGGTGGGTGCATGGCTTCACCCCATGTCTCCAGGGCTGGGGAGCTTCTTGGCAACAGCAGCAGCAGTTTCCATAACTTCCCCTTCCACCACAGCATCCTCTTGTCGTTCTTTAGTAATGTCCATGGCAGAAGATCTTAATGAACTCATGACACCTACTAACATGCCAACCCTTAGTTAACGTTAGTACAGCAACTTGAAAAGGCCAAATCCTACACACATTACCTTAGATATGCATATTAACAAAAAGCCCCATTCCCCCAATGAATACTAACAATATCACCTGCAAATGTCAGCACAGTATATTCAAGAGTTGAAAATTTTCCACTTAAATCATGTTGGTAATTATCTTCTCTAGCTGAGCAGGGGTGGTTGGAAGACCACCTGGTGGTGGTTGGAAAACCCCTGACTGGAAAGTGCTGTTAGACCTGACTGAAATATGGCCAAATTCCAAGGGACAAGAGGGCCTTGCTGGGGAGGTCTCTTAAAAGCAACATTTCCAGGGTTAGGCCAGGGGGTTCTATATAGCTCACAGAAAACTAAATTAGCTTGATCTCACTTTCCTTACACACACATGCACATGAGATTGCAAAAAACAAGAAGCCACGTGCTGGATGTAGATAATAGCAGAAGCTAGCCAAGGGAGTTTAGCCATTTGTGTCTGCTCCTATTTGACAGTTAGTTAGAGGCATGAATTTGGGAAAGAATACAGAGCTATATAAAAAACTGTCCATCTTCCTTACTGGCTCAGTCAGGCAGAGTAAATACGTATACCCCTCTAGTTCAGCTACTTCAGTTTCACAGCATCCAGACATACTGCAAAAAAAAATGGTCTCTCTCTGAAGATTTGCCTTTTTTCCTGCTCTATCATTATTTGCTATTCAACTTTTACAACTGTTTTACGCAGCTGTGCGAAGTATTCTGCAGGACAGAGGCTCTATGTATTAAACTTTAAATGTGAGCTGATATGGGCCTGCAGAATTTAGTCTTAGGGACCCGATGTGTGCAGGAGCTTATGAAGTGCAAAGAAAGAGTCACAATGACTTAGCCACAAAGTTCCTGAGTGACTTAGCTCCTTTAAGTATTTTGCTCTCTTCTTCCATGGCTATTTCCATGGCTACTTATAGAAACTGCACAATTATGATGTCACAGACTGCTTTCATACATGTTTTATACTTTTATATATGTTTCAGCCATGAAAAAACATGCTTTGTTTTGGCAAAAATGATTAGTATGTAAGTATATTTATGGGCCTTTGACTTTGCCCCATCAGTTGATAACTGCAGCTGCATATTCACTAAATGTATAGTCATAAGAAAATAACTTCAAATACCATCTATTACATTGACATTTTCACTTTGTAAACGATCGTATCTAAGAAATATCACTACTAAGCTTCCTAACAACTGATGTCAATCTTCAGAGCTCCAGTTGGGTGTTTTCTCTGATGCCCCTGGAGATCTGATGGTCTGACATGGATGTTTTTATATATCCACAAAGTCATTCAAAAGGACTATTTGCATAAGCAGGTATTCACCTACTTATATGTTTGCAGAATCAAGCCCTAAATACGTAATGGCATCCGTCTCAAGCTCATGTGATAGAAATGCAGAAAGTCACCACTGTCCTCAAATGCCAAACGTTCCTTAACATCCTCGGCCAAAGAGTGAAAACAAGACTCCCTACTGGTGCAGAGCTGAAACTCTACCAATAATTCACATTTTTCCTCATGACTTAAAGTGAACATTCACCATTAATTTATTGCCTGTTCCCAGACTTCCAGGATTCAGAAGGAGCAGGCTCTCCTGGAGCTGCCCAGCTCTCCCCGGACAGCTGAGCCAGGCTGATGTGTCACCTTGAACCACAATGAGGTCTGTGTGATGGAGACTCAGGGGGGTTTATGGCTCTTATCCTCCCACATCCTCTTTCCTCCCACACACCTTGCTGCTTCTCACCTGGGACTTGTCACTGCACTTGACACCTTTTACACTCTTGGTAAAGGCCTGTTCACAAGCATTTTGATTGCCTAAACAGCTCAAAAGCAGTGGCAAAATAATAATGGATTTGCGTGAGTTACTCAACAGATCATGACTTCAAAAGCATGATTTGCAAAAATTTTAAATCAAGTGCAAGATTTTGCTACATCAGCCACTGGATTTGAAGAGAAGCCATTCCCAGCATGTGCTCACAGATGCATCTCAAAAGCAAAACACTCCTTATGCAAGTTGAGTAACCCGAACTCTGAAACACAGGTATGGGCTGAGCAGAAAGCCAGCATCATCTTCCAGCTCAAGCACTATTGTCCCCAGCTCTGACACTTGCCTAACTTTAAATAGACCTAAGGTGTGCAGATGCAGTGACTAATGAAGGTCTTAACAGACCTCCCCTCTTCCTCTCAGCTGAGAGTGACTAAACTGGGCTGCCAGGCCCTGCAGGAAGAGAAAGGAGGAAGGGGACTTCCCGGCTCTCATCCCTCTGCAATGATCCTCAGTCTGCATAAATCAAAGCCGCAGAGGTAATCTCTCCTTCAGCGCCAGGATCCCCAAGTGGGATGGCCCAGGGTAGTCAAGCCAGTCACAACAGAGTCGTCCTGGTTAAAATCATAGCCTGTCTTTAACTTGGTCAGGTACACCTCATGCTTCATGAGCAGTATGAGATCCTAGCTGAAGAGGTAAGAAATGTATCCCCCACCCCACAGGAGGTCATCACAGCAATCCTGTGGGGTGTCTTCCATCCCCTACTGCATGTGGGCCTCAGAGAGAGGGTTCTGCAATCAGCCAGTGGCTATTAGCAGCTTTCTGGCATTTTTGTTGGGCCTGTTAATACTGTCTAGGAGTTTTTATTCAACTGACACTATTGGTTATCAATGGCTCTTGGGTGCCTCTCATCTAACGCCTGCTCAGCAGAAAGGGATGGACTCCCTTTCTACCTGGGACAGCCCACACCATCAAAAACCACCCTGGGCCACAGCTGCTCCTAACAAACCTTGGGCCAGCATGCAAACATGCTCCCCCCTGCCCCCGTGTTCAGCCCTCTCCTCACCTCTCTTCTCCACCAGCACCGCCAAACCGAGTGGGCAGAGGTTGTGAAACAGGGCAGTCACACCCTCTGCTTTTCCCGGTTTGGCACAACAATGTTATTTTCTAAAGCAGCAGAAAGGCCTGTGGAGCACCTGTGGCTCCTGAGGGATGCAATCTCCATTTTTTTCTACTGCTTTGGGTGCATGTCTGTGTGGTAATCTGCAGTGTGGGGATTGCAAAGCTGACTCAGGCTGTGGGAAGACTAGTTGTCTCCTGGCACTTAAAGGTCCCCACTGAATCCATGCTAGATACATTTAGGTTACAGGGGAACCTCTTTCCTTGTCATCCGTGAAAACAGTTTGGCTCCCAAGGAAGGATTCTTCCTGCTTATCCCATCCAGCCCAGTGATGGATGGGCTCCTGCCTACTTTGTCCTGCCCGTCGTGCCTATGGGACCTCATCCCCTTTGTGGTATGCACTGGCTAACATCTCTGGGACTCTGGCGCTCAGCAGTTTGTATGGTTGGAGATAACACGCCTCGGCCACCAAGTCCTGTGGCTGCAAACCTCCAGCCTCCCAGGTGTCCTCCCAACATGAAGTCTTCCTGCCTTGCTGCATAGAGCAAAGAAGTAGGGTGGCCCCTTGCAAATTGCCTCCTGCTCTGCCTTCCCCCATCCCATGCAGCAAATCTTTTTATTCCACCACATTCAGGATCTCCCATGGCTGCGGAGGAGGAAAGATTTGCCTCTTAGCCATGAAACCAGATTTGCTTTGGTTGTAGATTTTTCTCCACCCACTGAAAACAGAGCCAGGAGCTGACATTTGTTTTGGACTATTGAGTTCAGCTTCTCCATACAAAATTTTTGGCCACTCATCTCAGCCGGGGCTGGTGAGATGAGCAAGAAGGGACATGATCGACTGAATATGGCCAAGGAGCATCCCTGACATAAGATATGATGTAGAATAGAATCACAGACTCATAAAATCATTTAGGTTGGAAAAGACCTGTAAGATCATCAAGTCAAACTGTTACCCTAGCAAAATCCATATGAAAAATCCTAGCAAAATCCATATGAAAGCCAAGTGGAAGGCAGACCTGAAGACATATTTGACTGTGCTCTGGTCAAGTATGCAGTCCTCTGCCAGGAGGATACAAAGACTAGAAAAAAGGGAAGGGCAGGTATGAAATGTGATTGGTAACCACCATCAGCTTAACCAAAATGAGCACTTAATAACGTGCAGAAGTGACTCAGATTTTGATGCTGTCTTTTAATTTGGGATCGATACCTGCGTAGATTGCATGGCACATTGGTAGGAGGAGTGGTAGGAGGACGTAGGCATCATTAGAGCAGGATAATTGTTTATGTTTGGTGTCAAGCCATAAGTCACACTGCAGAAAGGTCCTAAATGCAAGTTTGACAGAACAGTCCAAATGCAGAAAAGAGAATGGAAAGTTTGATCAGTGTGTAAAGGGCGACTCACAGTTCACTTGAACTGCTTCATTTTTGTATGTGTTGCCCTAAATTTATCAAAGCAAATCCCGTAACAGCAGTTGTTTTCAACTAGGGCAGGTGGATTCAGCTCTTGAGAAACCAGCGGTCTCCTGCACAGAAAGAAAATATGAATAATCCCCACAGGGAGTTTCTGCGGGCAGGATCTGGCCACGCTTATGAACCTCCCTGTTCCTGTGTTTCCTCAGTCTCCCTGCAGAAGATGGAGCCACAGAAAGCAAGCCCTTTGATGGGCTGTTTCCGCTGTGCTACAGGGCTAATGCAGAGTGTTTGGGATATGAAAGGGAAGCCAGGGTGCCTGGGAAGCCTTTTAACTCTTTGCAATTATAAATGTTTCTGTTTAACTTTCAGCATCCCACTTCCCTCGGGGGAAACTGCTGCTTCTTTCTCTTGTACAACCCAATGTGAGTGCAGGCCTGTTATTACTGGCACTCCTTTCCCATGGATGCATTTTTCTTGGTTCAAGTGTCTCTATTAAATTCTGAAATTTTGAAGAGGAAACTTGAGTCTTTTTTGTTATAGCCTCCTGTGTTTTAGGAAAGCAGAGGAGTTGTCTCTATTGCAGTATGTCTTCCTTCACCAGGACCCTCAGCATCAGGGATTCGTTCTTCATCTGGTACTTCATATACATCTCTGCCCTTTCTTCATCCATAAAATAACTGTACCAAGAAAATAAAAGTCACTGCCTACCTGTAAAACAAAATTATACGGTAAATTAACAAACGCGGAGAATAAGAGAGAGGTAAATAACTACTCTTCCCCTGCCTTTATGAGAGATGAGTCCCCTGCATTAAATCCCCATCCCAAATGCAAGCAGAAAGGCAAGCTGTGAGGATGCCCGGAGGGTTTCGGTCTGTCTGGGTGCTGCTCTGATATTTCCCAGCAGGGTCCGTACCTCCCAGGGCCAGCAAGGCCCACACTGCTGTGCCCGCTTGAGGGTCTCACCTCCAGGAGAGACACTGCCTTCTCCTCTGCTGGCCGCAGAGGGACCCAGAGCCACAGCTTACACGGCCACTAGCTGGGTCAGTGGCAGGACCAAAATTGGAGTCTCCGAAGCCTGTGTGGTTTATGGACCATGCCACCAGCTGAGCAGGGGTAGAAAATGTTTTCTCATCTTGCTGGTTTGCTACCAAGCCAGTGCCCAAGACCTCCCCTCCCGTTTCTGTTGTTCCCTAAAGGAGCCTATTCTATTTTTCTTTTCTTCTCATTTCTGTAAATGTTTGCTGTGAAAACCACCTTTCTGAAGTGCATACAGTTCATATAAGGCCCAAACTCTGAATCATCCGAACTTCCCCATCACTGAGGTCTCTCAGGCCCTTTCTGTGCCTCCAAGTCCATCTCATCAGCATAGAGTAACGCTGATGGAGGAGCGGGAATCAGACACTGGCATTTTCCATGGCTCCATGGCTTTGTCATGACACTTATCTCCCCCTACCCATCGACCTCGTAATAAACATGTACAAAGTCTTCCAAACCCTCTTGGGAAATCAAACATCCACTTGGCTTCCCCTCAGTTTCCTAACCTAACCCCAGAGAACAAGAGTTCCCCAGGGCTTTTTGTCCAAGGGGCCCTCTGGCACAAGGCTGGTGTCTTAAGAAGGAAAACTTTACACGAGCTACTCAAGTCTCACCTTGAGCCAACCTCTTCCCTCTTTGCAAAGTCAGGGAAACGCTTTCAGCGTGGCATTAACTAGCTGGGGGCTGCTGGCACAGCTGAGCATGCACTCGCCTGCTTTCAAGCTGCTCCAGAGCGCTCACGGTGTTCATCGACAGCTCGGGCCCTGCAGATCGCAATCTCCCAGGGTAAAACCTGGGGAGCCAGACTCCTGCGGGCCCAATAAAAAGTGTGCAGTAGTTGAAAGAATAATAATATATGGCAGAAGTGCACAGGCTGGTTCTGAGGAGGTAGCAAAGGGACTTAATGAAAAAAAAACAAATCCTAACAAGCATGGGATACTAATTTTAAGAAGTAATTCACATATTACATATTGCTTAAGGGCAAAATTAATGCTGCCTAACATTCTTTCCCAAGTTTGCAATGCATACCCTTTGCAACACAATAAGTAGGTACTTTTTAACACTGTCTGTGTCCATGAAGCTGGCTGTGTAACGCATGCCATGTCAGATGTTCGCAAGGCAATAGCATGATGTCAGGAATATATTTTAGTGTTGTGAAGGAGATCCCTGATGAGACCCATTCCTGCTCTCCCTCTCTGAAGGGTCCAGGCTGCCATTACAACCACACTGAGTAGGGAGGAGGAGAAGATGCTCATTAAGTACTGAGATGACAGTCACAAGGCAGGGTGCGTCCAGAAGAGCCAGATGAGCAACTTTTGCAGAGAAATGAGACCAGAAATCCCATTTGAATCCCACAGGTCTGTGGACAGTGCCAGCAGTAACAGCACTGAGTTTTGGTGAAACTTTCAATTTCCGGGGTTCAGAGAAGCCCATGGTGATTAACCATCCAAATTCACTGTAGGGGAAGCAGAGTTTTCCGTTTTAGAGCTGAGGAACACTTGATCAGGGAGAAGGTAACCAGAGTGCCCTAGCGTCAAGCAGTCATCAGCACAGGACCAGGAGACAAGAACGCTGACATGCAGTGATGGCAATGGGTGGTGATGGTCTGCTAAGCTCTTGTTTTTAGCCAATCTCCATAGCCTCCCCAAGCTCCCACCAGGACACGAGGTGGGCAGATGATGTTGTCAGCTGTCCCTGAAGAGTTTGGTAGAAGGGCACTGAGATGCTCTGCCAAAAGTCATGGCTGCAGGAGTTGCCAAGGTCTTGTTTGCTCATACAAGGACTAAAAAGTCCTGAGGAAGGGGTGTTCTTTGGCTTTTGTAAGTGAACGGTATTTGGGATTGGTCACCTGCACACAGGGGAACCTCAGTGTGTGGTAAAACCCCTGCTCAGCGGTCTGTACCGAGATCTCAGACATCTGCTGTGGATCAGAGCCAAAACAACATCCCATAAGAGGAAACTTTGGGAAAGAATTAGTTTGGGGAAGAATTATTTCAGATGTTTACTGAAAAACAATAAAAATGTAGAAATATTGTCCAGATCTGAACTTCTAGCATTCCAGGCTCTTGGGGTCTTCACTGGCAAGCTTCCTCAACATAAACAGAAACCAAACACATGGCAGAGGGAAGAAACCCTATCAATCAAATTACCATGCAGACCAGAAGGCAAAGAATACATTGCATAAGTCTTCACATAATAGAACTACTAGTGTGCAAAAGCAAAACTAATTCATTTTCTAACAAACACCAACACATATTTCAAATAAAGTTGAGTTTCAATTTTGAGTGCTTTTCTCCTTCCTTCTTTCCTTCTTCCCCATTTTTACTCCTCTAAATTTCATATTGGCAAATATTTCTCCCTGTTTCTCCAATAACCTTATCTGATTACAAAGGCTTGAAGCGTAACGGATGATGAAAGACGACCTGAGGGATACTGGAGTGCGTACACCACAGGGGTGTGGACATAAACCCTGAACTATGCTGCTGTGTGACCGGAGTCGTTCTACCTGTAGGTTAAGTCAAGATAGGAACCTGCTTGCTGGCAGCACAGGGGATTAGACCAAACCAAAATCCCTCGTGGTGGTTAAAAAAAGCAAGGACAGTTGGCTTGAGACGGGGCTGAGCCTGCAGGCTGGGGATGCAGGAGGGTGCCGAGCCCACCAACACCTTCCCCAGCACAAAAACCGCCGGTCAGCCTCCACCCTGATGGTGCGGCCCGAGCCTGCAGAATGGGAGGAGAGGGTCGGCCCTACCAGCCACCAGCGGGGCTTTTCGCCAGGAGGGAGCAGTGGTGCTGGGGCTCCTCCTGCACCCAGCTCGCCTCTGCCTTTTCTTGCCTTCAAAGCCGATCGCAGCGCGGGCTCACGGCAGCAGGCACCCGCCAGCCCTTCGGGGGGGTTGCAGAAAGCGGTCGAACATGTCTGTTCAGGATGAGCGGATGAGTAATGGCCCCAGACTGGCCTGGGTAGCACCAGGGCAGCTTTGCGACTCACCGGTGCACGGGTGAGAGGGGACACTTCTTGCTAGAGCCGAGGGCAGGGCGAGAAAAACCTCCTCGCCCTCCAGGAGGCCAAGCAGGGTCTCCCTCCAGTGGGATGCACCAGCTCGTGTGAATGTGAGATTTTCCTTTTGTTTCAGAACATGAGATGGCAGTTTGCAGGATTTTACAAATGTTGGCTGGTGATGGATTCCCTTTGTGAAAACCCATGGCTTCTGGTTACCTGGAGTGGATGAAAATCTTTGCAAACAACACAGGCAACCAGTGGATGTCAAACCAAAACCAGCTTCCTACAATCCTGCAGATTATGGAGAAAAGAAAGAAAAAGTCATCTTAAAATACCAAACGCTCTACTACAAAATAAATAAATAAATATATAAATAATAAAAAGTGTTCTTTACAATAAGAACTTGTGTGATCTCTACGCCAGAATCCTGATTTTTTGAAGCCCCTGAGTGTCAGTCCCGGAGCAGTGCCAGGGTGCGTGCACCAGCGTTTTTTTAGGTGGTGCATTAGGAGGCTCAGGCCTTAAAGGGAACTCCCAGAGGAACGCTATGGCCATAGAGATGTTGCTTTTAACACTTAACAATTATCTGACGCTTAATGCCTCTGTTCACCTCTACCTTTGGCTCCATACCTCTGGCATTAATGCAGCTGTCAGTAAAATGACATTGTGTGTTTAAGCTTTCCTTGTTGTTAATCAGGGCAGGAGCAGCGGCTTTCTGCAGGTTTGCAGATGCCCACACAGCAGACCTGTTCTATCTCAGCTCTCCACCAGCCATTACAACGTCACAAAACTATTGCTGTGTTTCTTCAGACTCTTGGCCCACGTTTAATGCTACAACAAATCACCCGACCCCTCGCAACGAGGAGGCTGCTTTGACTGTGAGGTTGGGGAGCTCAGGGCTCATTGGCCAGAAGACTGGGAGAGGTGGTTGCTCCAAGTGGGGTTATGTTTGTGCAATGGTGGTGGATATGAGCAGAGGGGGAAGGACTTGTTCCTGCAAAATGTGTGGCCGAGGAGGAGGCAGGAGTGGGGGTGACTCACAGCCCAGCCCAGGCTTCCCTCCATGCCGGCCACAAGAGCTGGGCAGGAGATTTCAGGGAGGAGGAGGAGGATCAAGCCACTCATCATCCACTCCCTGCCCTCCACCCATTCCCTCTCTACTCATCTGGACGGGGTTGGAAATGACAGCCTGCAAGAGCGAGGGCAAAAGGTGCAGGCAGCCCGGGTGGGGGTCCAGCTGGGGACACCCCTGTGCCCAGCCCAGGTCACCAAGGAATCCACCTGGGAAGGACTGGGAGAGGACAAATGTTGTTGTCATTCCTCTAATGCAGGAGTGAGCAATGACTTGATGCACTTTAATGTATGCTGAGATCTCTGAATGAATTACTGGGAGTGGGGGGTTCCTGATCCGGACACAGCTTGACAAAGCAAGGAGCATTCAGAGAGCACAGGAATCAGGAGAGATGCAGGAATTCAAAAGGAAAAATCGGGGGAACTTGGCTTATTTAGAGAAGAATACTAGGAACAAAGATGGAAACAACCCTCTAACGTATAAAACCTTCTCAAGGAGGTAACTGTTGTATATTATCTGCTGAGACAAAGACATGAAGAAATCAGTTGTCCTTCTGCAACAATGAGTGTTTTGACTGGCTGCTGGGGAACATCTCCATAAAACAAAAGGCATAGAGCATGGGGAGAGGCTGGAGACTCCTTTTCCAAAGAGATCTTCCCAAGTCCTCACTCAACACCTCCGTGATGTCTCCCTCAGGCCATGGGTCCACAGTCCCTCCGCTGCCCATCGCTGGCGGGTGGTGGAACACCCAGTGCAGAGCCTGGGGTCAGAGGTCCTCCAGGTCCCTGCCTCGTTCACATGTCGTCACCAGAAACGTTAAGTATTCTTGGCAGGAGCTGTAACTTGGCCTGAAAAAGTGCTTGATAAGATCCATGAAGCTAAACAAGGATTACTGCTCTATAAGAAAGTGTTGAACACCAAGTATGCCCCACTTTCTGTCATCTAAATCATGTTAATTTTGTAAGCGTCCTTCATAACACATCTGGCGCCAACTATTTCCATCTACTTATAGGCTGTTAAATGAGACACTGTTTTAATTTTGCTGAGCCTGATGGAGATAATATTCCCAGGAAACAGTTCAAGTTTGTAAAAAAAAAA
>VXAA01003341.1:0-43854 GCA_013399115.1 Anseranas semipalmata | reverse complement strand
ATTCTATGAGTCTATGATTCTTTGATTCCTATACTACCCTTCAGGCTTCTGAACTCTTAAGCCATTCTTCAGCTGTAGATTATTTGAACAAACAACCCATATCTTGCTAGCGGGTCCTTCCTGCGAGGTTGATAGCACTGAAGATTTTTTTTTTCCCACTTTTTCTTGGGTTTATTTCAACTGAGGACATAGAGTTCTGGTGATGTCTAAAAGAGGCTAACCACTTCATGTATGAAAGAAGGGGACCTTTTTATGAACTCTGAAGGGGATAGTCTTATGTATAAGACTTTACCCCAAATCAGGGTCACAGCTGGAGTTACCTAGTTGTGTGATATCTGGCTGAACAAGTTAGAGGCAGGATTCCCACCTTTGGAAATGGACGCTAGAGGGAAACTTCAGCTCTGTGAATGCGAATTCACCATGGGGTAACTGTTACATAGCTGAACTGTGGAGTTGACATAAATAGAGGGGTGACAGGGAAGGAAAGGGGTAATCCCAAGTGTCCTGTATGTTGACGATTTTCTGCCTTCATTCAGTGCTAGAACCAAGTGCAAAATGCTCAGGTTTCTCTTTTCATTGCTCCCTTTCTGTGGAAGAGGTAGGTTTGAAACTGTTGCCATTACTTCTTTAGCCTGGGGGTGTTGGGAGCCTGGACCTCCTACCAGGTGAGAGAGACTTCAATGTCCACATGGCACAGGGTCCACTAGAGGCAGCAGGTGTCAGGACGAAGCCAGGCTAAAGGCATTTCCAAGGATGTCTCCAAACTGCCCGTGGTCCCGTGATAGTGGTTTAAGGAGAGATGGCACAGCACTGAGATAGTTCAAGAGGTCTCTTTACTGAAGATGAACTCTAACTCCCTTTGTTTGTGTGCGGTCTTGTCTCTGAGACTTTATTAATTATGGTTTAAACTCACAGGAAGGGGTAAGTGAGCTGTAAAAGCAAGATCGCAGAATCACAGGCATGAAGGCTGGAAGTGATTTCTGGAGATTATGTAGTGCAGCCTCCTGAGATCCATGCATTGGGCAATTTCACCATCAGCAGCTGTTCAATCTGAGGCGAGGGATTATTACTGTTGTATCTGTGAGGCTGGGTATTTAAGTTATTTATATGCCTGTGTTTTAGTGTTTTCTGATTTTAGTACTGTTTCTTTTCCTTGTAGTAAAGGTACCTTTTTAACCAGGGCTTGTGAGATGGATCAAGCTACTGAAGTGTATGCATATAAGTAAGAACCCCTGGATGTTTGCATCCTTCCATTTCTGTTGTTTACAGCATTGTTCTGAACAGGATTTGGGGAGGTTTTTTGTTTGCTTGTTTTGGAAGCGACAATGGCAGTATTTGATGGCAATATTTGACCAACATGTGTTAGGTGAAGACAGACTGGTTTTAGTCTGTCCATATAAGAAATAGAAGTGCACATATGAAGTTATATGGGAAATTATATGGAAGTAGAAATCAAGCTTGTATACTTGGAGGGCACTGTAGGATTTATAATGTATTTATCCCTTAATGTTACTTTGAAGATGGACAATAGCTGAGAGCTCCCTCTTGCCCTGTTTCCTGAAATACCTTGAATATTTTCCTTCAGATACTGTAAGAAAGACCTAGTGGTTTTGAAATGTGAGAGAATCATAGTGTTGGGAAGTGAAAGACTCCTTCCTTTATCTGCAGAAGTGGTTCAGCAGAGGTCAGGGTAGGAACCATTTCCCAGCTTGACCCTGTCCAGAGGGACCACCTCCAGCAGCTGGAGGGTGTGGGCTCTGTTGCAGTTGCCTGTTGAACCACAGACATCTTGCATGAGATTGCCAACGAGGCTGTCAATTAGTACTAACTGTGTTGGTAGATTTTGTGAGTCTTATTACTTTTTCAAGCCATTCACGTTGCTTTGTTTGGCCTTGCTAGTTGATTTAATGTCACCCATAGTCCGGGAGAAAAAATCTATGCTTATGTTGCATTGGTGCCAAATTAGACAGTTTAATGCCTATAACTTGTTGAAAACTGATGCATGTGGCCTAGGAGCACATGGAGGGAAATAAACACTAACAGCATCTAGGAATAATAATTTGGTTTTCGCATTTTGATTTGTGGGCTCTTACACACAGACAATGCTTGCAGGTGTTAATAAGTCCATCTGCTCTCCCAGCATTTGCCCACCAACTCAAGTAGTAAATAGCATAATAAGCAACTGGAGATAGATGATGAGCTATATCTTTGAAGGTGTAAGTGAGCTTGGCTTCATTAATTTTGATGAGTTTTACTTTAATTTCCATTTTCTAAGGATATGTCTGGGAATGGTGTAAAGGGGTGGCTGTATGTCTGTACATACTGAAGTAGAGAGCAGGGGTGAGAATTTTCAGGATGTAAAGTGAGATCTTGGGGTGGGGGGCAAACTGTAGTTTGCTGCTTCTTAATATAATACAAGATTTTTCTTGGATATTGGAAGGATCACCACTTTGACAGGAGTGCTCAGCTGAGTGCTCTGGCATATTGCCATTCACATCCCTCATTTGAGTCTAATCTGCAAAGTAATACTAATTTTTCAAATAAATGTTTTAAAGATCCAGGATATTCCTACACATTTTGTCTGAAAGAAACCTCAGGTGATCATCTGTTTCCTTCTCCATCCTGCTGCAGGAGGGGAGATTATTTCTAACTCCTTCTTTCAATAATATATATTTTTTCAACAGTCCCTGCTGTCCCAAGCCGCACAGTAACCTACATAACATTGCAGGTCTAGGAACTCATCATAGCATTTCATAAGCAGAATGAAATGTTTCCTACACTTTATTTGGCCATACAATGTTGGATGGAAAGAAAAATGTGATTTTGGTTTAGGAAGTGGTGAAACTTTATGCTCCATAGATTAACTTGCTGTGTATTCAGAACCTGATATATTCTTTCTTTCTGTACTTTATAGAACCTAGTATCAAATTCTCCTTCCATACAAAGTTGTTATAGTTTTTATAGTAAGAAGCAAAAAGCCTGTTAAGTTGATCTTTGAGGAGAGGTATCGTAGAAATATAAATATCCATCTGAGCTTTACTTATGTACAATTTAAAAATGAATAAAGGAACTCAAAAGCGTATGAAGTTTCTTGTTTGAACACGTTTTCTAGATGAACTGGAAGTTCCTGTTACAATTATTCTTTCTAAGTAGTGATGAATCCAAGATGAAAAATTTAACCCTGCATCCAAATGCAGATTGTGAGCATCCCTTCTTATTGCTAAAAGCCATGGTCGTGATATTGAGTTATTACACTTAGTGTTTCAGGACTGAGGGGACATTCACAATGTGGGCTTGAGTTCAGAGACCTGTCTCCTCTATTACCAGGTTTGAGAACCCTTAAAAATTCTGGGGTTTTGCCTTGGTCTCAGCAGCTTTTCCATTTTTTCCCTTTTTTTTTTTTTTTTTTTGCATTTATGAATACTCCTGCTGTCAGGGCACAAGAGAGTTTCTTTAAGGGAATTTATTGCTGAAATAAAGGAAGAAAATTAAATTCTGCTGGCTGCTGCTTAAGACTTATGGACAAAAGAACACACAGACAATAATTACTTTTACTGGAAAATACAAAATCTTTTGCTATTAGCTAAACTGCCTTTAAAGAAGGCATGTGCAAGGCCTGCACAATTATTCTGTGTGTGTTCACGTGTAATTCTCTGGAGATTTTTCAGTTCATGTCTACATTTGCAAAGTTGTCCGTTTCTTTCCTCTCATTCCTTTGAAGAACTTCTAACTCCTGTTTGGACACAGAGAACACACATTGTAATCCAGAGTTCCACTGCTAAATTTGTTTATTTGTTTATAATATTTTATTATAATACTGCATGGAAGTCTTTGATAACTGCATATATATATATATATATATATATTCATCTGACTTACACTTGGAGCCTGTGTCTTAATATAATTAATTCTTCCTTTGCGATGAATTTTCTGGTAGATTGCAGTTCATGCTCTTTTTGGACATAATATTTCCCAGAGATGAGATTTAAGGAAGGAAATGGAGAAAAGCTAGACTCAGACTTTGCTTTCTGGATATCTCCTCTCCGGAGGATCAGAACAAATCCCTGAATTTAATGATGCACTTGAAAGTAATGAAAACTTGGATATTAATCATCACTGGGAACCTGTGTTCTATCCACATTAAATAGCAAATTTTGGTGAGTGTTCCCCATTCCCTTATTAGAGAGTGCTGTTCCTCCAGAACAGCAGGTAGACACCTAGCAACGTCAGGTTATAATGCAAATTTTTGTTGAGGCAGAGTAGTGCATATTGCATTACTTTGCATTGAAACCTCAGATTCCACTTATCCTGATGTAACTTTAATATCATAAATATGCAGAATGGCTTTATTATATGCAACGTTGGATTCCCATCAGTTCTTTTAGTGAAAGTCTGGACTATTTAGAAAGACCGGTTGTTTTAATCTACACATGAATTAAGTCAAAAAACAGATTTCAAGAGTGAAGAAGAATAATTCAAGTCACTTTAGAAATACATGGCTACTGAAATCTTTCCTGGCTTACTAGAGAAGTATATCTTCATGAATTAGTTACATTTATATGCAAGGATGCCACATGACTTTAATCTTTGGGGTCATACAAGACTCTCAGTAGCGTTGTCAATCCCATGCATTCAGAAGTCAGAAACAAGCTTGGCTTAATCAATTATGAATTATTTTTGCTTGTCCTCTGGCATTTTTGCCTTTAGGATCTGTATTTTAAAGAACAGTAATTTTCTTTTGCAATGATTTAAAATAAAAAAGAGAAAAAAACTTGTGATTTTCGTGTGATTATGTGTCTCCCTGAAAGGAAAGAAGTTACTTGAAGAATTAAAAAATAAAGTAAATAAAAATCTGAAGTGTCTCAATGATGCTCAGATTTGTCATGAGATTTCACATTGTGTGAAGCAGAAGATGACTCCCTCATGTGGATCTGTGGCTTGCCTGCTCAGTGGTCATTTCTCTCTCCACAAACCCCCACAACTGATGCAGCCAAGGTATGTTGTGCCACGATATAGGTATTTCCTATTCTGATGGGTCTGGCGGGACTATCGGAGGCAGGACTATGGGAAGGGAGTAATGGCATTTGGACTCCAGTTCCCGGTCTCTTCCCTTGCTGCCGTCCTCCCTCCTGACCCCAGCCAGCTCTTCCCTTGTGATGTGTCCTGGTGCAGGGCTGTCACTGTCAGGGGTCAGTAAAGATGCAGGTGTTTTAAGCAGCAAGGGCTGCGTGTTGTCACCAACCATTTCCGCAGAAGTACAATGAAAGTGTACTTACACTATATACTTCCACTGTGCAAGGAAGTCTAGCTTTTTATATACTCTGTGGACATGTGGAGCTCCCTCTGAGCTGTTTGGTTCACACTGTAAGAAGTAACTGATTGATTGAAGAACCATTCAGGATCCATGTGTTGCATCAGAAGGAGAAAACCTAGGGCTTCTTTTTGTAATCGGTACAGGGCACTTAGGAGCAGAGCAAATACCACAGTGAGTTTCAATTGCCTCTTTTCAAACTTCTTTTAACCTGGAATAGCAATATCTAGGCCAATCTACAGGAATACAGCTGAAGCTGTATAACTGCTGAATTCGCAAATGCAGACATTTTTAAACATGAAGAAAACTAGATTGGGAGCAAGCAATTGGACTCATGCTGTTGGATTCCCTTTGTTAAGCAAACTGTGTTTAGTATCATATGGCTAGGCTGTATGTCTATATTAGAACATCATGTATTAATACACTGTATGTTAGATATCAAAAATGAAGCCTCTGAAGAAGACTTTAACTTCTCGTTCATCTTAAGCAGTGGTATTTGAATATCCTTGCTTCCGCAAGCTGAATGGGAAGCGGTGGAGGTGTTAATTCACCAGCAGCACTTTCTAATCAGTTGTATCTTTTGGCTCTTCAGATTCAAATAGGTAATATTTGTTCTGGAAGTATTATCTATGTTTTTCTATTTGTTGTGGATGCTAAGCAGCTGTCCTTCCAAGACTGGACTAAGCTTGCAAAACTATGAACTCTTATACTAATTAATTTAATACCAGATCTATATAGTCTGCTTTACAAAACCCAAATTGGAATAGACTATTGGCAATATCCTTCTAAATCCTCTTCTCTTGTGCAGTTTCATAATGATCTATGTAATTTATAGTAAATGAGTATCTGCAATTACTTTCTCAGTTTGCATTCTTTCCTAAATGCCATCTTCTTGTTGGCTTGCTTTGTATGCAGGAGAGGACCTGGGGAGACAGTGGCTTCATTTATTCTAATGTCATAATCATTTTAGTTTACTTGTCTACACCAGCAAATGTTCCATTGCCATAAAAGGAAAAAATGAAACCTCTTTTTCTAGAGTTTGGCATGACTTGGTTCAGTTGAGTCTAGGTTTTAAAAACTGAGATCTGCCCATTTGTCCATAATTCACTAACTACTAAAACCTGCTATTTGTTTGTCCTTCCCGTACCGTGCTGACTGACTGGTTTGAGTTTCACGAGTAAATGAATTTTTGAGCAATGGTTTGTTCCATTCTGGCTTAAAGGCTTAATGAGAATGTAATGTATCCAGGCTGAGGTTTCTGTTTGATCTCGTAATAGTAGGAAACAGACAAGTAGATTGCACTAATCACTGACAATTGCTAATACATTTGTTTCTCCCTTATTCTGACAGAATAACTGTCTAATGCATGGGTTGGAGTTGGGCACATGGTAAAACTAGAAGGGTTATGTTATCTCACTTATGTAATGTCACGAACAAAAATACATAGCTTGTTAGAGAAGGCTGGCCGTCCTTCAAATCTCCCTCTGTAGGAGTTGAAGACGGAAGGGTCAGCACTGCTTGGAATAGCAGATGCTTGTATTGGGAACATCCTCCTCCTCCTCCTCCTGTGGGCTGCTCTGCAGGCATGGCAGAGCCAGTTCCAGTGAAGGGAGTGGGATAGTGTCAGTCACACCCTGTGTGAATTAATAAACCAGAGCACTGCGTTTGAACTGGTGGCATTTTCTCCCAGTGGATCATCCTGTGAAAGTAAGGGATCGGCTTTAATGTAGTGACTCTGTCTTTGGTGCTCTCTGAGTTCATTCCTGCAGCTCAGTCCTTTTGTTCTCTCATAGGTGTTGGAGTGAATTATCTGTCCTGCCAGAGCAGTCTGAAATGAATATGCTTCCTTTAGGAAAACTGCAAAATTAAATTAAACTTTAAAGAAACCACAGAATCCCTCTTGAATATTTAACTTAAACCTTAACTTTTTCCCCCTTTCTCCTGGCCCAACATCGGACAGAATCAAAACTGAAGAGTGGAAATGAGGGGTAGTATGGCAGCTGTGAGCTAGAAGTTGTTTTTTTGGATTGTGGCCAATCATGGGAGAAAGCCAAACTAGAAAACTTGCAGAGGTGTTACAGGCTCCGGCTCCGAGCCCACAGATCTAAGCCAGAAAAGGCTGCTGATTTGAAAAGGTAATGTGAAATGTATCTTAAAACATCACGATGATGACATAACATGTGTAGTGAAAGGGAAGCAGTCTTGGGCTTTTCAAAAACATCTGGATATTCTGGGGTGATTTTTTGTTGTTGTTTTTTTTAAGTTAAATAGGACTTTAAAAAATCTGCAGCATATGGGAGCTGCAAATTTCCACCATGTGTTGCTGCTAAGTGTAAGGATGTATGGTTTGTGCAGCAGCTTTTATTGTTTTTAAAGTGTCCGTGTGATTTAGCTGCTTACTTTGATTTTGCTTTCCTTCCCCCCCACCGGTGAGTGAAGGCTGTCAGCTTGCGGAGGGAGAGATCCCTGGAGCTGTTGCAGATGATGTCAGGGGGATCCAGAGGTGGAAGTGGATCCCTGAAGGAACTGGGAGCCTAAAACTTTCCAGTGTAACTTCCCTGCCCAGCTCACTTTCCATAGACCCCATCAGTGACACTTAACTGTGGTGGTGATAAGTGCTAGAAAATGCCAGGGATGTTGTCCAGAGCCAAATCCTGATGGTGTTGCATTAGTTTAATCATGGGAATATGCATTCTCTTAGAAACAGCCCTGGTATTAAAAATAATCTTTCTTGCACCACCATTTGGCTGGAAGATACATAGACACTTCCCAGTAACAACACAGACGGCTTTATTTGCTTTTGGAAGGTTTTGCTGTCTGGGTTCATGCTCCTTCCCTGCCTTTCTCCACCCTCATTTTTTTCTGAAGTACAACTAGATCAAGGAACAGTGGGTTTTGCAAGAAACCTTATGCTTTTTGGTATCTCAGTGACAAAATGGATAAGGAAATCAAGTGATTTTCCTGGCATACAAACATTTACTGACTGGAAGAAACAGTATGTCGGGAGTATCCAAACATTTACAGAAAGAAGGATGACTGTGGCAGCTGTGCTATATTTTATAACTGTGCTAAAGATAAAATCATTCTGGTTCTTTGAACCCAAGGAAACGATTTAGTTAAGAAGAAAAGTCATTTTCCAGTGTATATGAAGAAACCCACATGCATGCTACGCTTACATTTTAATGTAATAATTTCAGCAAGTTTCAGAGCTGGGATTGTTCTCGTGTGATGACTTTCCCTGGGGACGCACAGAGCAGACCCTCGTGGCCCAGCCAAGGTGTAGCATGTTCTCTGGGATCCTTAAGCCTCATGATGATGATATCATTTTTTTTCTCTTCCTATTTCTATCCATGTGCGCTCTTTTAATGTAATGCTTGTCTTTTTTTAAGAGAGTATAAAGCAATGTTATTTTAAGGTGTGAATACATAACTGTAGGCTAGCTCCTTTCTTTGAAAGCTTTGCAGTGTTTGAAACACTGGGGTAACTTCATGGTTTGAAGTGTGCATCTTGGTGGCTTGGTTAAAATATTGAAAGATGCCAGATGGATGATATGATATTGTTGGCAGATCGCAGGGGCTATGACTAAGGTTTATGGAGATCAAGCCATGATGAAGACCATTAATAACAGATGATGTATAATTTTCTTGTGCAAATGCGACGAAGAGTATCTGCCTGTAACTCATAGCTCTAGCATCCTGTTACATAGGCAGATGTTTCTGGAAATCACCAAATGAAGGCATTACCCACCTGTTGTATATGCTAGTCTTTGCTGGTAGCGATGGTTTGTTAGTCTTAGAAACAAGGCATGAATTTTCTCTTTGTTGTTTCTTTTGAAAGCCTTCTTTGTTTGTGATGACTAATGTTTTCTTTGCTTGGATTTTTCATTGAGCTTTCTTTTTTTTTTTTGAACTGCTTTTAAAGATACTAAAGGTTACTAAATAGTCTGCAAAAACAATCTGCTAAGTTAAGAGATGTATTACAGGATTGTGCCTAGCCCTAAATAATGAAGACTAATGAAGGGAGAACAAAATGCGGTCTATTTTTTGCTGTGTATTCTGGGAGATAGAATAGATGGATAATCTGCTGGTTCAGGCATAAGTCATGGGTTTGGCTCTGCTGTAAAGTTCATACATGGTGCTCTCAGAGGCTATTCAAAGAGCTTTCTTTAAGCATCTAGAGAGGATCTCAATGGCCAGTTTTGTGTGTTTAGGAAACACAAGGCTTCAAGGTCAATCATAGCTCTGGGAAAGTGATTTCCTGGACTGTGTACGCAGCTCTCATCACTTACAGCTTAAGTGGTACACAAAAACTGCAGTTCTCAAATCCCATGCAAAGTGCTCACTTTTGGGCAATCCTATCTTTCTGGACAGTGATGTTCTCTGTTAATAATTGCTATTGTCTAAGCACAATTATAGTCTCCACTTGGACAATTCAAAACATGTTACCCATGTTTCATGTGATGTTTTTGACACGCTGAAACTTGATACGAAAACCACGTAAGCACCAGATTTGCTAGGAAGACATGAGCTGTACTTCATGTGATTCAGGCCAATAGGAAACACTATCTGATTCAATTCTTATTTTCATTAGAGAAAATCATAGAAAAAATAATTTTTGCTATACCCAAATATTTCTTTGTTCAGAATAAAGAATTTTTGTCTTCTGGAGACTAAATTCTTTGTGCCAGAGAACAGGAGAGATCAAGAAACTTCCAATGCTTGATACCCTTGGAATGGCAGAGAATTTATTAGGTATGATTACATGAGTTCATCAGAAAATGAATAGTTCATAACACCATTTTTCTAGGATTGTCCTTTATTTGTGCTTGATCTCTGATGCTGTAGAAGAAGCTAAATGCAGTTCTTTCCTTTTCCACCTTTGGAATGAGTCTAGATAGCTGCACAGGAGGGTGAGATGTTGTTTCTGACCTCAGTCAGAATCCCTAAAATATGAGATTTCAGTAAAATGATTTTCTTAATGGAGAACAAAAGTAATTCTGACTCTTTTGGGAGAGAGAAAAGAAATGCCATTTTCCTTTAACCTGTGGAGGAAAAGAGATGATCGGGCAGAGGGTTTGGAGTTTGTTTCCTTTATAGTCTTTTTGGCCCTGAAAGTCAAAGCACCACCTTTCCTGTCCAGTCCACCAAAGCTCGTTAACTGCAGAAAATTTCTCTAAGAATCTGCAGAGGAAAAAATAAAAAGAAGAAAAGATCTATATTCTAGAAGAATAGCATAATTTTCTTGTAGACTTCAAGCAATGCAGCGTCCCCTGGTAAAACATTTCAATTTGATTTTCCCAGCTGCGAAAGTAATCAAAAGCTTCTTTCAAGGTTTAACTCGCTAATGAGATCCAGCAACTGGAAGTTAGTTATGCCATTGCATGATTAACTGTTTCCATTCTGGTATCAGATAGATTTTATGTGTGAAAATACCTGCGCGTGGTGATGAAGTCAGCCCTTAACCTTCTCTTTGATGATCTGAATATGTTGCATTTTTGAAGCCTCACATTGTAAATCATGGTTTCTAGGCTTGAGTCATTTTTGTGGCCCTTCTTTGAATATTTTACAGTATTTCCACGTGTTTCTTAAATTGTGGACACTACACTGGTATTCTGTCAGAGGTCTCAAAAATGATACAAAAAAAAAAAAAAGTGAGACAATTTCCATTTGCCTAACCTTTTTTTTTTTTTTCCCCTGAGAATGTCATAGATGCTTTTCACTTAGAATTTCTTTCAGGAGTTTATCTGAGGTTCTCATCCTTCTCTTTATTGCAACTTCTCTTTTTTGTCTCAATTCCACTGAAATTCTTCTCTGAGTTCTCAGAGTGAGTGGCTGTGAGAGCAGTGGCCATACGATAGCCTTCAGGCATCCAACTCTGGAAGAATCTATTTCTTTTTTTTTTCCCATAATTCTGTGGGAGACTTAAGCTCTTATTTTAAAAACTTTGTCAAGCTTCTAAACTAAGTTCCTTAAGAAGACAAGTCAAGTACCATCCTAAATCTCCCATTAGGCACATAAAACCTCCATTCTTAATTCCCTTTGTGTTGCCTTGCAGTTGGTTCTATTGAACGAATGCCGTTAGATTCTCCTTGTAGCCAGCAACTCAGATCACTTCTCAGACACTACATTTTCTTCACTAACCTTTGAGATGCTATCTCACCTAATCTTGTATTTTTGATAAAAATAACTTTAGATGAAGAATTAATCCCTAATGGCTCCACTAAATGAGGAGTTGTCAGTATCAAGCACATTCTGAGACCTGTGAGTATACTATGGTTTAATCCAACTGAAGTAGACTCTGTTAATTCCACATCATCATTTTTTAATTGAGATGTCATGTAATACTAAGTCAAATGCCATGGAGAAATCAACTATAGTATAGCATACAATTGCCTTTGTCTACCAGACCTGTTATCTCTTCACAAAAAGACAATAGGTTTGTTTTACAAGACCAACCTTCCGTTACACTAACTGATTGACATTAATTAGATTTTTAGCCTCTAATTCCTTGTTGATGAAATTCCAAATTAATCACTCCCTTTACTGAATGCAGAATAACTATTCTAGAGGTCTGTGGCCCATCTCTTTTATCCTTATTTAAATATTGGATCTCCTTTGGCAGTCCTTTATTTCTTTGGAATTTCCCCAATATTCAAACGTTTGTTTAAAAATTAATATTAGCAATTCAGGGAAGCTCCTCAGCATGTCCTTTTAATGCTCAGGGGTGTATGTTATCCAGGCTGCTGATTTGAACATTGTTTAATTTTAGCAGATGTTGCCTAACATCCTTCTTTATCGCATATGGCAAACTTTCTATTCCATCCACAACTTTGCATGAGATAAATGCATCCTCCTGCTTTATTCTGAATATAGATCAGGAAAACCCATGTGAGCATTTCTGTGTGCTTTACATTATCCTTTACAGTTTCATGCTCACCTCTTGCAGAACTCCTGCATCTTCTCCTCCCACTGCTATCTTCTGTACATTGTCATTCACACAGAGAAGTCACAATCAGGACTATCATGGCCTGACACTAAGCATAGTTTTTAAAGCTGTGTTTCACATTTAGGTATCTGAAATAGATCACGGGTGGTGAACCTGGAGTTTTTGGGGTTCTGACATGTTGATCTTGGAGGTGGATGAAAGGAATTATTTGTCTCTGCTAGAATTTACTTGCCTTTTCTCGGCGGAGCTAAGCAAATCAGCCAGTGCGGGGCGTGGGGAGAGCTGTGCTGTTCTGCCAGCCTGGGGGCTCTGCGCCATCAGTGAATTACAGCAGCTGGTGCCTGCAAATCTGACATCCCTTTAACGATACTCGGTGGTGTTTACACAATATTACGGTCAAAACCGTTCATTCAGGCCCTCTCGTGTGTGAGCTGTTAATGCAACATGCTAGATCTCCTGCTTGCTGTCCCTCCCATGTTACAAGTGCACACAACAGTATTAATGTTACTTCCTACTGTCCCGGTGTTTGAGGAGGTACGATGCGGGGTCTTATTTGGCTGTATTGACATCTTCATGTGCCGGCCTGGTGTCAACTTCGGATGCAGGATCACTGTGATTAGGAGTCCCTGCCCTCAATGGTCAGTCTGCTGGGCAGCAAACAGGTCTGCAGCCCCCTGGGTTTAGATTTACATTTAGTAAATGCCACAGAGGGAAGGCAAATACCCTGGAGTGGTTGATGTCCGGTGTGAACCCGAGACATCCTGCGACAGAGTCTGCTTGTGCTGGGGCTCTGGTCGCTCTTTTTCCCGTCTGCTCCATTGAGCCCATGTAGGCTCAGGATGCTGCCGCAGTGAGAAGGGGCTGCGCACCCGGAGATGTGTGGGTCTGGTTGGGAAATCTGCTCCTCAGCGAAAGGATGTCTGTTGAGATCTTGTAAGAAGCAGGTGGGACCAGGGAGATGGAAGCCAATAGCTGAGGTTGGAGAGCGCGTCTGAACTGGGGGGCTCACTTGCATACAGCAGCTTGGGCTCACAAATCTTCCTGTAACTCTGGATTGCTTCCAGTATCCGAGTTGTGGGTACCGATTTGTGATACCTGTTCCATGCTCAGGTATCTGCATGTTGTTCTTACCCCCAAGAGAACGGCTGGGGTTATGTCCTGGAGTTTGAAGTGTACATTAACCACAAATTAAGGCAGAGTCAAGACACTGCATGCTTGATGTCCTAAGTATAATCGCCTCCTTTAAAATCTGACATGTGTCACAAAATATTTTCTATATGTCCCATCCACCTCTTCAGATTTCAGCTCTGAGTCCTGTGCTTTCTCCCCTTTCTCATTAGTATTCCTGCAGATCCCGGTACATCCTCTGCTGCTCTGAGTGTTGTGGTAAAGATGACTTTATTATGAATACAATTACAAATGCTCTTTATGGTTTGTTTGACCCTTTTTAATCACTTCCCCTCCCTGAGTCATTGGCTGCTGACAGACGGACTTTGTTTTCTGGCTGTCACTGAGTGCGTGGAGGCTGAATAACCTTGTGCTTCAACTGCACGTTCAATGCTTACTTCTCTAATAGAAAATTGATTGATCAGCTAATTGATAAAATCAGGCTAAGAACTTACCAAAGAGCTTGTGGGCACCAAAGAGATGAGGAAAAAATGGAAAACCTCGTTATTCTAATTAATTCAGTAAAAAAAAAAAAAAAAAACAATTTTAGGAAACAATGCCTGCCTCTGTGGGGTGGAAGCCTACACATATAGGGAAAACAGCTTTATGTATTACTCCTCGTTTTTTTAAGAGGAAGTTTCTGGTTTGTCAGAGGAGCTCACTTTGCAGCATTTTTGCTATACAAGTTCTTTGTTCTTGCAATGTTTCCTACTACAGCTAAAAATAACGGAACAAATAAGGTAGAAGAAGTAAATTAAAAATAGAGTCCTGGCAGCTTGAATGTAAAGTGTGCTCACCACAGTGATCTTTATTCTTTTTGCATCTACAAGCAAAGAAAAATATGCCTTGCTGTTTTATTTCTTGCCTCAATACATATATTTGAGGTAAGGCAGAGTCAAAATCAGTGGTAAAATTCAGGGCATGAGACATTGGAGCGAAATGGAAAGGAGCTGCAAGAAATCAGACACATGATTCTAAAACTCATTGATTTTGTCTGCTTCTTCCTATGCTGGAGTTTGGAAGAAGCTTTCGACCTTGCATCCCACTGCCTCCCTACGAGTGACAGAAAGGTTGTTTTGACCTGTAAGTGTTTAGGAGGCTGAGTGTATGTGCATGCGTGTATAGCTGAGGAACTTTCTACAACTTTTTGTGCAACACAGAATATGATGCAGTTGATTCCTTGGATAAAATCTGATGCCATAGCAAAGCATTTATTTAAAAAACAAAACAGCAAAAAAACATCCAAGCTCATCTTTCTGACGTATATGCTTTCACTTCTTAGAAGTGTAAACCAACAAATCTTTGCTTGTCTGATTTTAAAGCTTGACTGTAAGAATAGCCTTGAAGGGCTGTAAGCATTTATTTCACCGTGATGTCAATCTTTGAAAAAAATCAAATGATGCCAGTGTGAATAGCAGCTCTTCCATGCCCAATTTAGGCAGAAATAATTATCTAAATAATATGCTTGTTTTTCCAACTCAGGTGGCTTCCTCTAGTATCAAAACCTTCCAGTATTTCCTCTCCATCTGTCAAAATTTCTGCATTCCTGATACCTTTCCTGATGGGTATTTATAATGTCCTTGTGCATTTTCAGCACAAAAGTTTCTCTGTGTGTTGCTGTTTAAATCTTCAAAGCCAAAGTCAGTCAAATATAGTATAAAATTAAATATAGCAGTAAATGCTGACCTGATTATTTAATACTTAGTTCACTTTGGATTTTTTTTTTTTTTCAGTGTGCTGCAGGATTTTCCCTACACTGCAGTAAATGCTAGGTTCTTCCTTTGAATCTCAGTATTTCCCACACAGGACATGGAGCTTGCGTGCAGCAAGGTTATTCCCCACGTGCAAGGCTGTGCAGGACAGCAGGGGAAGCTGCTGACTCAATCTGCGATTCACATCCAGCCCTAGCAGGGTCAGCATTATCTCATTTCTTCGTCTTTGGCAGACGTAATTTTTAGATCTGATATGGAAGATATACCTTAGTGGGGACAGGACATTTTCTTCCTAAATCTTTGATTCCTCCTCTCCTTTATGAATAATACAGGGCTACTGCTGTTACTGTTCATGGAGAGGCAAAGAAACTCATACAATACACTTGCTTTCCTTCAAAAATGACTTCAATGAGCCCCCTGGCTGCTTTGAGTACGTCTTGCTACTGGAAAACCAGGAAAAGCAATGTGGTATGGCCTTGGCAAACCTTAATTATTAAAAGAAGGAAAACTTTTTTAAATTAAAGAAAGAATATTTTTCTACTAAAGTGTCTTGTTTTTTCTAAAAGAAACACTACTATATTTTGTAGCTATATAACAAGCAGGGCATAAGGTTATTTTTAATATTGGAAGAATATGATCTCTTCAAAGAGTTTGTCTCCTTATGCTTCTGTGTACCATGAGCTATATATTGTCAGTATGTTGTGTCAAGTAAGTTACAAGTTTGGTTCAGGATGACTTAGCTCAAATTGCCACAAAGTGAATAGTTCTGGTTCAAGGATCTTGTAAGCTCCTCAAGTCTGAATGTTCTAGCTCAAGATATTTATATCTCGTGCTTGTGAAGGCCGGGGTAGTTTGTTTGTTCTGCAAGAAGAGCAGCCTGAGACTTCCGTTGTCTTTTTCTGTTTATTTCTTAATTCATTTGCTTGTTTGCTTTTCCTTGTCTCTAGGTTTTTCTCACTGCTGAGCACTCATGATACTGCTAAATAAGCAAGTCACACACTCATGGCTTGTGTTAAGTAGGGGTGAAAAAGAACATACACAAACATCAAGGAGCTGAAACTAAAACTTGAGTATCCAACTCTAATTCAACCCAGGTTGTATTTACAATAAGATAATGTGTCATTTTGTAGCATTGACTATTTATCATACAATAAAAACAATTGTGCCATAATAAGTTAGAATTGTCAGATCCATCATACATGTTGGATTGAGGGCAACGCAAAATTCCATTTATAGACAGGAAAAAAGCAGTCAGTCTGTTAAAGAATGTAAAAATGTAAACATTTAAATTTAAATGCTGCAGACTTAGGACCTTTAAAATAGCATTACTTTCTTACAATTAAAAACCAAACTGATATGAATATTTAATATAGGAAATTATATTTAATGTATGAAGTGTATTAGTAGTTACTGATTACTTTACTAAGCATATTTGAAGCAATGTTCAGATTAACCTTGGGGAGCTGGCGTGATGTGACAGTCAGTCAGCTGGAAGTCCACGTTCAGGAGATGTGAGAGCCTCCGTGAGGCTGTACATCCCGAGGCTGCAGACATGCTGTGCTGGGCTCTATAGGCACCGCAGGTCCTCCGCAGTCCCCGCAGAAACCCTGCGGCGCTGCACCGAGAATGTGAATTCCCCACACCGTGGCAGGGGAGCCAGGAGCCAGGCTAATGCTGGGCAGGCTGCCGGTTCCTCTTCCTGCCTTTATAAATCTGCTGGTGTGAATGGGTGAAACCAATAAAATGTGCTGGGACTCACTCCAGCTGTGTGTAGAGACCAAGCAAGCAAAAGAAAATGCATTTTCCAGGTACCTATGGGAAAGCAGCTGGACCAAGAGGAGGAAGCGTGGCTGCTGGGCGAGCTAATGCAAGGGCTGCTCAGACAGAGTCTTAGTGGGAAACCTGTTCCTCAAACATTCTGTTTTCCTAGCGTGTAGGTTGGGCTCCTGCATATCTGTGATTTCCCGAAAAAANTTTTTTTGGTTTATAATTTCAGTCTTGTTGGTGTCTGATACTTTGGATCATGTCTGAGATTTCTGCTTGCCCGACGGTGCAGGCACGAGCCCCTGCCCTGCGTTCAGAGTGTTTGCAGCTCAGAGGAGCGGCTGCTCTGTGCAATTCCAGCTCTAACTCCTGCTGCAGAAACCATTGTCCAAACAGAGCACCCAAAATATGATGTCTCTATAGGAACTTCATCTGGCTTTGTATTAATGAGACAAGGAAAACAGGGTACTTTATTATTTACTTTTGTAAAGCTGTCTGTGTCTGTGTGTGTGGAGGGGACCTGACTTTTGTCCTTCACTGTAGCAATTAATATTTTAGGTGAGTGCTTAGCTTTTCTGTTACAGATTTTTGCCAGTAAAGACACTGAGTTGAACACCCTCTCCTAGCATCCTTTTGGCTACTTTTGCTGTCGAAGGGTCTAACATTGATTTATTTTCCAAACGCTAGATTGTTGATAACTAGCTTTAAACAAGTAATGTACCTCCAAAAACTGGAATGTTGTTCATCAGCTTACATGCATAACACAGCAGTAATGGTGAAAAAGGGAAATGGTCTTCTACATGTATACTTTTGCCCTAAACAAATCGTTGTCATAATTATGTCTTCCACAGCTTAGCATTTTTTTGTCCTTACTTATTTGGGCATCATTTTATAGCTTTATTTACATATGTTTATTTACATATGTTAAAGCTGACATTTTCTCTCATTTTAGTTTTCTGATACTGCCTTCCCCTTTCTCCCTACTCCATTAATAAAAATAAATTCATGTTCTTGGAATTTAGGCCTTAAATGATAAAGATAGTATTACACGTTGCACATAGTCATTATATCTATATCCATATATATGGATATATCCATATATCCATCCATACCCATATGGATATAGATATACATTTTTATTATGAGTAAATCTTTCTGGTGTTCCAGAATCTTTGGTTAAAAAGAAATAAAAGTAAAGTGAAAATAGGAAGACAAAAGTTGAGCTTTGTCTTTCGGTATCTTACAAACAGGAGGTATGTATCTGGAAAATTGTTGCCTTCCAAGGCCTCCCTCTGATTCAACTAATCTTTTTAAATTGGTGCTGAGACTCACTTTTGCTCAAATCTGGGAATAAAATCTATTCTAATGGTGACCTGTGAGCTGCTTCTGGTTTTCAGCCTTTTTTTCTGCCTCCTCCTCCTCTTCACGTAAAGCCTGCTTGTAATGGGAAAAATGGTCAACCTGGTATACACATCTAATTTAAAAGAAATATAGCTATGTGAAAATGAGTTGAGCAAATGTATTAAGTTCCTGTATTTCTCTATTAATTCCATGCCAACAAATTATGTGCAAGCCCCCTGTCTAGCTGAGGGTCATCCATGAATTTTTCTTTGATCTTAGGTTGGTGGGTTGGAAAGATACATGAAAGATCTAGTGAAAATACATGTATTCTGCCTAATGAAATGTGAAATGGACTCAGATTAAGCTCAAATTTGTGCTTATTTGTACCTGAACTGGGCACAATTCTGAAGTGCGCACACGTGTGTGCAAACATGAGCACTAAACTGTATTTCCCATTAATTTTGATTTCTTTGAGGTCTAGTTACATGGTTTTGGAACACTTTAGGTGACAAAATTAGTTGGTGTACAATCCAGTTGATGAAGGGATCAGCATTATGCTTTCAGTAAATGTCCTATTAATGGTAAATAAAAGGACTAAAAATACTCTCCGGTGTATTCCACAATCTGCACGTGAGTGGTGCTGACAGATTCCCTTTTACTGGATTAAGTCTAACCAAACTTAACATTGAAATAAGTCAAAAAGTGAATGGAAAGCTTTGGGTTTTAATGTACAACCAAGATGCAAAGGATGTTTTGCATTTCATAGAAATTTAACACCACCCACAGTCCAAATGTTCCACTCATTTAACTCTTAGTCTGTAAAATTTCTTTTATGAAGCCAGTGCACAAATGCTGAAATAGTCGAGTGTCGGTGGTTGAGTGCATCCCTGGGAGTGGAAGATGAAATGCTTTTGTCTAGTCTTTACGTTGGGCTAGGCTGGCGCTCAGTGTAACCTTCCACAAAAACGAAGGTCTGTTTTGCATCACTCAGAAGCAGCAGCCTTTGGTAGCATCTGCTGAAGCAAGCAGAACACGAACGAGAAAGATGCGAGGATGGAAGGAAGCACTGTGTCCCTGAATTCCAGGAGAGATGATATTGCCTATGGGTGGAGCTTGGCAGGCGAGAGCACAGGATCATCTGGGTTGTGAACAGATGCTGTTACATCTAAGAGTTGTACGAATCGTTTTGTTTCAGCGGTACCCACGTATGGATGTCAGCTCTGCTGCGCTGTGCGTTCTCTGGGAAGGCAGTGTACTAATACAATCAGTTAGAAAATGTAGCCAGATGTTAAGCTGAACAGGAGTCAGATGACATTCCTGAACAGTTGCTTTTAGATGGAGTTTTTGGCCTGTTATTCAGTGTCTTCATTCCAACACATAGCACTTAACATCATAACATTTGCGTCCTTCAGTGGTTAAGACTTTTTATATGCTGCAGTCTTTATGCAGATAATGATATCCACGGAGCAAATAGTTTCCATGTTCCAGCAATCACTGTTGCATCTCAAGATAACCTTTTCCCAGGAAAAAAAGCATTTATAATCTGGAGAAATTTCTTTCTCAGAGTCAGTTAGCTATGTATGTAGTGTTACTCTCATAGAAGGTAATATCGTATACTTGTGGATGTGATTACAGCCTTGTCACTTTTCTTGAAAGGTTTTTAAGTTCTTCTCAGAGATTTTTCTTCATCAAACTCTTTTTCCACATAACAGGATTGTTATCCTCATGACACTGTCCCTCAATGGTCTTGATACCTAATAGCAGAAATTGAGATGGGGGCACTTCAGTGCCAATGGTGTGCAAGATAATTGCAGTCTTTGCATCATGGCCAATTTCATAGGAAGTTCATTTTTACCAAACTAATGCAACACAGTTGTAAGTGATTTAAGAAACCTTAATCCTTGCAAAAGCTGGAAAATGTTCAGAACAAGGGTTCTTGAAGCCAGTGTTCTTTCACTAACAATGCCCAACAGCAGATGCTTAGGAAACAATGTGAAAATAAACACAGGTTACACATTTAGAGAGACCCTGCCTCTGCCGACACTCAACATTTTAGACTTGCTGAACCAGAGACTGCACCAGGATTACTGCAGCTATTCCTGAATCCTCCTCTATTGATGCAATGCAAAGGAAGACATACATGAGAACCAGTAAGGTTGAAGTCTGCCCTGTGCAATTCCAGGATTACATCATAGGTGTAGGAATCTGTTGCTTCTGCTATGAGCACATCTTTTGGAAAGCTGTCCACCTTTTTCTGTAACCTACTTTGTTATCAACCCTCTGGTATGCATACAGATTTTCCTATGCTACCTCTGTGAAACCTCATTTTGCAAATCATTTTTCAAGAGGGTTTATTTTTTCTTTAAAGACAAAGGTTTGACCTATTCAATGTTTATCCCAAGTATTTCCTTCCCAGCTCTGCCAGTGATTCACTTTGGTTTTGGACAGGACTGTCTATCCACTTTGTGGAAGCAGAGGTAATATTATTTTCCTGTAGAGGAGATGCGTTTAAAGTTTTTTAATGTTTAAAGATACCTCACTAGTAGGCCCACATTAAATCATAGTATTTTATTCATGAACTGGACAGTGAGGAAAGATTATAGTAATCATGAGCCAGCTTAAATTTACCTAGTGGTGAAAGTTCAGTACATAGCTGAATAGCTCCGGCATATCAGAAATATACATCTGAAATAAACTGAACTTCTTCCTTAAACAACACTTCATTTTGGACTTTTTTTTTTAGTAGAAGTCATTTCAGTTGTTTAGGTCATATCTGTACTTACAAAGAATTTGATTCCTATGGAATAATGCTTAACGTGCTCTAAAATTTCTTATGAGGTGTTAAACCTCTTTTCTTTCAGGCTTTGCTCTCATTTTTAAAATGTAAAAAGCCCTTTGGTCCCACAAACTTATACTGTCCATATTTGGCTGCGTACCCAACCTGACATGCCTAAGTCGGTTTGCTGATTCCAGCTCTTCTAGAAACTGTTGAAAGAGCCAGGCTATATTATTATATTATTATTATTATTGCCTTGTAATGTGTCAGAGAAATAGTGATTTATAGCATTTATTTCCAACTTGAAGTATGGTGTAAGAGCCTGGATCTCATCATGATTTCTTCTGGTCTAAAGCACACGCTGAAATGGGTGTGTGCTTGCTACGAACAGAGAAAATTATTCCCATTAACTGGCATAAGTGGCTACTTGCATGAGGGCAATGCTGAGCAAATGTTTCTAAAATTAACTACTGAAATGTAATAATAATAAAAAAAAACTCTATGGCACTGTAAGATTCCTGTAGGAATCCATTTTCCCTGAACTGAGATGTGGAAAGGATGTTATTTTCTTACAGACTCTGCTGCTTTCACCTCCTCTATCACTGGGTTTATCTTTTTTATGATGGGGACAGTTTTAGAAGTTCAGGAAAATGTACAACATTGCATCAGAAAGAAAGATCACTCCCTTCTCTGGCTTTTTTTAGATGGATATTTTTGCTATGTAGTGGCGTAAATTAACTGAAAAAGAACTGTGCTAAAAATACATATGTACTGTTTTGGTAAATGAGTCAAAACTGTACCATTTTTCTTGCAGTGTTCTAAATGATACATTCTATCCTATCCTGTCCTATTCTATTTTCTAAAATGATACTACATTCCTGAAATGATGCTAGATTCCTTAAATGATAACTGAGTTTAAGTGCAGCAAACATTGTAGTCAGGAATTGCACAAAGATGCTGCTGTGCCAATTTCTCTGTGCCAGCTCAGGACGGAACTACACCGAACAGCCTCTGTTTAAAGTTCTCTATGGACAAAACTGAGAAATGTTTTAATTGTTGACCTCCAGAGTGAAAAAGCTGGTGCATTAACTTACGAAGTCTTCTACTATACTGTTCGTATTGATTCTTGGAGTCAGAAGTGTTGTGCCTTAACAGCAGTTTGCTATAATAAATACCTGGTAATGATTGTTTGATGGCACCTCTTCTCTTCTTGTATTCCGTCCTGCAATATTGTCTCATGCTATATCTTTGCTTCATCTCCCTTAAACTGTTGGTTCATCTGACCTCCTTACTAGTGTATGTACTTAGTGCATGGATTTTTAATCCTTCATTAGATATCCAAAGAATTTTGTATTCACCAGGAAAAAACACAGTTGTTCATAATAAGTTTTGTAGTTCTTCTCTTGGTCTAGTTCAACAGGAAAAGAAAATATTTACTGGAGACCTCATTTTAAGAACTGTTTTGTATCTTCAAAGCAGTGCAAATACTGTTTTGCTAAGAATTGAACAAAAGAGCTGTTTCAGACTGAATTGTATTTGTGCTGCACACTACATGTCTAGAACTGAGCTAAAACCCAGCCATGTGCCAGAAGTCACAGTTAAGGTTTTCGGAGATCCTCTTTTAGAAAAGATGCAAAACTCCTAAAGCAGTCAGCAGTCTGCCTCTGTCCTGTTGTGATGAAACTTTCCAGCCATGCAGAAAAGCAATTTTCTACTGCTTTGGAGTTTATCTTTTGCTTGATCTCTCTCTGTCCTCAATCCTGTAAAGAATATGGCAGCTCTACGAGGAGGGGCTGGGTCTGTTACTGACCTGACTGCTGATCAACACTGCTCCTCATAAAGGACAAGGGGAAAAGCCTAATGTCCCAGCAGCTGGCCACTGAGTTGGCAATGGTTGTTTTGGTCACTGATGTTAAAATTTAAAACTGGAAGTAAGTGTAGACTATCTTTTACCGTATTCAAAGATCTCAGTTTAAAGATTTGTGGTATAAATCCAAATAGCTTTTTTATTTTTGCATTTTTTTTTTATGTCAGAAAATCAAAATTAAACAATTGAGATTGGTGGAAGAATTGTTCCTGTCAAATACGTTATTGCAACTTCCTTTTCAGGTGCCTAGGCTACTATCTTTTTCCTTTGTCTTTCTTTTTGTGCATCTTTGCTCCTGATTTTGGTCTTGGCAGGTTGAGAGCTCTGCAGGGAAAACTCTGTAAACGCTTTACAAATCTTTAGTAAATTAGGCTGTAAGTTACATCAAAGTAACATTTGATCTCATTATCTAGAAAAAGCAGAGCTTGCTGAAGAGTTTAATGGTGATTGCTGAAGAAGATGATGTTTTTTTTTTTTTTATGCTGGCTACTATAATCTCTGATGATGGAGATGGATAAGCCATTGTCCAAGAGGACGTGTATCTTGTGGAGAAGTATGATAAATAGTTCAAACTGGGACAGAAAAGTGCTGAAGATATTCAAGAAAAAAAAAGCTATCGTTCAGCGAATACTCATTTTTGATGCATGTGATAATTCTCACAATGCACATAGTATTAAATGGATCTGACAGGTTTTATTTGGTAGATATGATGTTTAAAGAGGAGAATGAATTATGCATTTAAGTATGAATGGTCTGAATTCTCACCAACAGGAAACATGAATGCTCGGGTTTGTTAAGAACTAAACCCGTGAATACACAGAGTGTGGCAGGGAGTGACTGCAGCTGCCGTAGGTGACTAAGTCACAGTAGGGAACTACTGTAATTGTTCGTTTTTGTCATTTCTTTATATTTTTGAGTCTTTCCAACTTATGATCAACCTAAGTTTTGAGGGTATTTTTTTCCAGTGTGGACAAAGGTTTCCATGTCTGGATTTGAAGTCAAGGCAGTGAAGTGTCCTCCTTATCAATAGATAAAAAAAACGCAAATAGTTCTTCCTTCATTCCTGGTCCTCTGTGGGAAAAGATAACAAGAAAAAGCTTCCATTGATGTCATAGATTAGAGCAGACTTTAAAAATAATTTAAAAGGGTGGTGAATTACATGTAGTTTCCCAGAAAACATGTTGTTCTGTTTGTGTGACCTTTAGGCAAAATTTTACATGTGATTTTGGTAAGTGGGCATCAGAATGTAGTGATAGATTCAAGTAGAATTTAATCCTGATACTAAAGGCAGCATTAGACTGTGAATTGGCAAACTGCTGATTGTTCTTAATCCAGTATTACAAACAAGGTTTCTCTGAAGCTCTGCAAGGAAGAGAATGAAGCCAGAATGTCTTGCTGAATGACCAGTGGTGACTTCTGGTGCACACAGTTGAGGTCAGACTGGAACCTGTAATGACAATGGTGTGTCAGGTAACAAAGGTCTTGCTAGGTGAAATATTTTCCAATACCTGCAAGGTATTGGAAATACCTTAGTGAAAACCCTAGTGAATACCCTAGTGAAAGCCCACCAGCAGTATATGGATTATGTTTCTAGTGCTGTGTAGCATGGTTACGCATTGATTTATCACGGGCCTGTATCACTTGTTGTACTCCAGGTACAGAGGAAGTCTGATGTGGCTTCTGGATTTTGCAGTTGTGTTTTTGGCTTTTGAGCTGTGCAATGCATTGGTTAAAGCACCTTCAGAAGATCTTTGTTTGCCATACATTACTGAAAGAGAAGGTAATATTTTAGTGCGACTGCACTACCTACTAAATCCCTTGATGGAAGATGTAAAATAGTTATGCCTAGAGCATAGGAGAAAGTTCTAATGATGGTTGCAAAGCATTTTTACTCTGATTCCTCCTTTCCAAGACTTGTTCTCCACAAAGGCTGTAATTGTCCATGCTTGGTCTCTGCCCAGGAGCAAAAGTTTTGTTTTTGTGGGGATGTGGGGGGGAGTGGGACTTTTTTTTTTTTGTTTTTAAACTCAAGCCAAAATGGTTTAGTCATTATGCAGAGACATGAGAAAACTAAATAGAGCAATTGTCCCTGCTGTCATTGTACAGACTTAGAAAAAAATGAAAAGCCTAAATAAGAAATGAGAGAAAGATAAATTTTGGAACTGAAAAATCCTTGCCTTGGAACATAGTGGGGTGTTTTGATTAGGTTGAACAGACAGAAAACGTTCATTTTTATCTTGATTTAATACAGTTCTTTTTGCCCTCAAATATAAATGTTCTTAGTGAAATCTGGCTGAAGCGCACATGCTTGACTATCATTCTCTGCAAGTCATGAACCTTGCATATTTTGTGATGTACTTTCTCCTAGACATTTTGCTTGTTACACATCTAGAAAGTCTGTTCTTTGACTAGGAAAAAAATAAAATAAAATAAAATCAGTCCTCCGCTTGGCTATTTGCCTGAGTACAGAGCAATCTACCCATTATGTCCTGTTCTCTGACCATGCATCTGCTCATGACCCAGGTGTATTTCTACTTTGTTTCTCCTTAGAAATGTTCTTAGGTGCTGCCCCGTGGCATCAGGACCCCGTCAGTGCAAGGGCGGACCTTGATGAGCTGGGGAGAAGGCGAGCTCTGAACATTTCCATTCCTGTGAACCTTGCAGAAGGGTCTGGCCACACAGGTTCAAACAAGCTCTGTAGGACAGGAACATATTAGGACTGAAGACTATGACTCTGCAATGGAAGGTTTCCTAGAAATTTATCTTGAGCTTTACAAAATTTCCATTTTTTTTTTTTTTTAATGGTTCACTAAAGGCAATCCCCTTCTTCAGTAAAGGCAATCCCCTTCCCTAAGGAGGATCAAAATGAAAGCGTGCTTTGCCTTGGCCCATTATGTGTTTGCGTAATACAGAGCTTCGATTTTGGCTGGCATTGATGGGGTGGTAGGGTGAGGTAGGCACGTACTTTCCTTTGATTGTGTCATTTGAGCTTGGTTTGAGAACAGTCTAAATTATTGACTAATTGTTTGAGACAATTTAGTCTTAAAGCAACCTAGGAAGCAAAGTGATCATAAACAATAGTTGCCTAGTTTCTTGAATAAATCTATTCACATGGCTCTTTTAAAGATGTAATTCAAGTCTTCATGATATTATGCTTGTTAGTTCTCAAAATAATTATCATTTACATTTATAATGCTAGTGTGCAATTCTTACACTATAGCAGCATGCTCTGGGTAGTATTTATTCAATGTTTTTAATTGGAAGAGCTTAAAGCATTTCCCAAAGCATTCATAATATTTGCAATTGCCCTCTTAAAGGAAGTATTAATAGCCCCAGTTTACTTATAAAAGAAGACAAAGACATTGAGTCACTTGTCCTAGGTTATAGAACAAGCCAGGGCAGAGTGAAAATATAACCTATGGTCCTGATCTCTGAAAAGCAAAATAAATCTAACAGGAAGAGATTTTTCACTGCATGGGATTTCCTTTAGTGCTTGTGGAATTATGTACTAATTTTCTTCAACTCTTCCATGCCTTTTTTTGATTTTTTATTTTTTGGTTCTTTTTGAAAGAGAGACTAGAAGTAAAATTTACTGACAGGGCTATATGAGACTGGTTATCTTCTGCGTGTTTTTTTCACTGTGGTATTACAAAAATAAATGTATGTGCAGTGCTTTTGTGAGCATTTGAATTGTAGATTAGTATTTAACTGTTCAACAGCAATGATATCAAGCAGTACCAGTCAGGGTTGACACAAGCAGTATGGAAATACAGAACAATGCAATTTTTGCATCTCTGAAGAGAATCATTAGCCTGTTTAGAATAAAGTATATTGGTACAGATATCAGCCATATGAGAATAGACGCTTTTAATTGAGTCAGTCTTAGTCCTTCAATATAAAAATGCTTTGTTTCCATAGCCAAGATTATACTACTGTAGCCTTTTTTTTTTTTTCTGTGTTTGAGGATTTTTCTGTATTTAGAGCTACAAAATGTGAAAGTTCAAATTAGTGTTATGGTTTTAATAATAATTAGTATTCCGCTGTAAATCAAATGTATAGTTCTGGTTTTATATCAGTTTCACAAGAAGTATAACAACTTAAAAATTAAACTTAATATCACAAAAAGTAATATTATATTGAAAAGAAATAACACTAACATGAAAAGATTATTTATCAAAATCAAGTTTTCTTTCTTCATCTAGCACAAAGCATTTTTACTAATTTTCAGAGATAATTCCCATACTGTCCACGGTCTGTTCTATGTTGAAATAATTTTGATGTCTTTTGCATTTTGGAAGATAGGAAAGGTGCAACCAAACTCCACTTACCATCTTCTGCCTTTACTGTTGAAGGAAATATATTTGCTGCTATATTGGTTCCTAACGTAATTCTTGCACAAGTTCACTGCATTACATTGTTGTAGTGATACAGCAGGAAATGAAGTCTATTTTATATCCCCCATGGAGAAAATAGTGTAGGAGTGTGCTCTACTTTTAAGGTCCTCACACCTGTGGTAACACTAATCTTGTTTCTGCTGATAGTGATTTTGGAAAAAAATGCTATTACTTGGCACTACCTAGTGTGATGCTTTGTAAAAGGAGAAATACTGAGTCTTAAAAACATACTCAGTGATGGCTTTAGTCTCTTTCTGAGGGTTTGGGCATTTGACCAAAAAGAAACTCTCTTTGTGTGAAACATGCCGTCACTGGTTCTGTGCTGGCTTTAGCTTATGAGAAATGTGTTTGTACTCAGATTTTCAAAGTCTGTATTCGGTCTGCAGTGCTGCATGAAACATATTATAGATTGAATATATGATGAGTAAAGTTGTCAGATCTACACCAGTAAAAATAATTAATGCTAGCTGTAAGGCATGCTGTCATCAAGGCAAAATCCAAATGTTCAGTTGAATATGCCTGACCTAGTGACCACCAATCTTTATCAGCATCTCGTTTGGAGACTGAGTTTTATGCTGGTGGCCCATGTCTGAAAAATAGCTGTTCTTCCATAGTCAAAAGACCAAAATACCACCACCAACAAAATTTTCCCTTTTTGAGAGATATTGTGGAAGTCAAGTACTTAAGAGTAACAAATACAAGATTGCAGATGGGTATAAGAAAACAAAGAGAAAAGGAGAAAGGGAAAATCTTGTAACAGTACAGTTACACTTTCAAGTAACCTACCTAATTACTTTTTCTTGCAGATACAAGAAAATGTTGACCTTTGAGCATCTTGTGGTTTCTAGGTGACGAATGATCTGGCTAGTCCAGTTAATAACATCTGAGTACCAAATGCTCAAGAAAAAGTTCATAATGTGTTAGAGGTCTCTTTGGTATTTAAACTGGCTGAGACCCTGAAGAATTGTCTTCAGGAAGGTTTCCAAAATGTGCTGCAACACTTGACAGCAACTCTAGAAATTGTTATTTCTCTAAATACCATGCCATGAACTAAATAACATTATTATTCATTCTTAGTCTTTCTCTGCTTGATTTCTCTACGATGTGACAGTAAAATCCATGGATCCATTGCTAGAGAAAGATTGTTTTGCTTTATCAAGTTTGATTTGATAGATTATTTCATTGAGTATATCTTTGTTACTGTGCTGCATTAAAAAAGTGACAGATCAGCCCTCTGTAGTCTGTGCTTTTGTTATACAGCATGCTTATCATGTTCCCTCTAATGTTATCTTTGTAAAATAAACTATTTCAGTCTCTTAAGTCACTCTTTTTGAAGGAGTGCTGCTATCACTCTATAATTAATCTTATAACCCCCTATAAAGCCCCCTTCAGCTCTTTAATTAATGGATTTAGCAATTTGGATTAAGCATAAAGCAGACTGATTCTGCAGCTAGAAATGGATTTAAATTTGTACTTTAATGTTTTGCTGAACCTTGGCCTAAATTAATACATTGGTTAAATCATAAGTGTTTCTTAATTACTAGGCAGACATTGGTGAATGAATGTTATTAATTTCTTATTAGCTATTTTGGGATTGAGTTAATGAAATTACTGAGCATTTCCTAAATAAATATTTTTAATATTTTCCTATTGTGCACTCCTGACAAAATATGTGAGATTTTTTTTCAGTTACTAAGTTTTCTTTTACTCCTTAATGGATCAACACCACATTTTAGAAACAAAAGTGCTATATTAGTACATGACTTAAATGATATAGTGCTAGATTTTGGCATATAAATAATATAAAAAAATAAATCCTCCACTTATCAGAGGTTATAAAAGAAATCTGGACTGACATTTAGCTATAATGTCATAATGGCGCGTATACAACATAAAACACCATATAGGATTTCAGGTGAAATAACTTAATTCATTTTAAAACAGTTTAGGACATTGGAACAAATCTGTTCCCTTTGGTTCTAACAAGCCTTGTGCTGTAGTAGCCTTGTTAATCTTCCAATATATGTAAAGCACACCACAGTTTAAATCTTTGCAAGGGATAGGTACATATACACAAATAATAAAATGATTGTATGAATTACATGAAAAAAAGTTTTATAATGTGGATTTGTTAGGATTACCTTCTTTCAAGGTCTGAGCTGTTTGTGAAGTGGGAGTGCGATGGGAAATGTAATATGGTTTGGCTGGTGGTTCTCAGTCTCTCCCCCCCTCCCTCCCCTTTATTCTTCTGTTCCCAGTCCGAAACCTGACGCTTTCCCAAATCCACTTCCAATCCACAGGGATAAGTTGCTGGTAGTGGTTAGCCTTCCAGTGAAAAGTGTCTGTTCTGGGGTACTGACATCTGTGGCCATGACCTTCCTGTGAACTCCCTAACAACTCTATCACATTTTTTCTGCATTTCATTCAGTATACGTGGCAAAGATTCACTAATTGCGTTTTGCTATGCTATGCTACCCTTAAAACATTGCTTTTACAATGTCCCTTCTCCTTATCCACTGTTTTTTTTTTTTTTTTTCCCTCCTCTTCTGCAGTATCTGGAGTGTATCAAGCTGATAGTTGCGAACTGAGTAAGAGCTTTTGAAGTCCAGACATTTGGAATATTGCTCAGCTTTAATGGTGAAAATGTTATTGAGAGATATTAAAGACAACTGGAGTTCTAATGACGTCAGGCCTGAAAAAATGATTATTCTCTCAGTAGAACATTTAATTTCCAAAAATTAAATTATGCATCATTTCCAGATTTGTAATAAAATAATTAGTGTCTGTACTTTCTCATTATCAGCCGATTTGCTCCAATTTCTTTATATGAAAGGGGCTTTGTCGTTTAGTGAGGAGTCATATTATAGTCAAGTTTTACACATTTTATTGTCTCGACTTCAGCTCCAAGAATTACATGTCTACTTGGGAAATGAATTCACAGTACCACAGAGTCTGGCAAGCATCCAGATTTTAATTGCTTACCAGTGAGGTTCAGGGCAGACTGTTCTTCCTAGGGTGGGAAAACGAAAAAGAAACAAACCTCGGTTGTGCTAAGTAAAATGAAAAACACCTTCTTGAAAAGAGTATTCACTGATACGTGAAACAAAGAACTGCATCATATTTATCATCGTGTAGTGAGCTCTGAGGCTGGATTAACAAAATTGGGGAACTAAGCACGGTAGAAGCTGGAGTGGTATTTAGCCAAGTCTTATGGCTTTCTCTAACTTCTCTGAGGCAGGCTGAAGTAGCTGATGGGAAAAAAAGGGGAGTTAAGATCAAAATACATGGCAAAAGTTGAGAGGAAGGATGGGCTAAAAAGCTCAGTAGTAGCAAAACAGAGAAGTAGCCCAGAACATGTCAACTGCAATTTAAAGATACCACACAAGGAGGTCAAGTGATGAGATCCTGTTATGAGCAGCCAAGAAATGTGGATTTTTGTCTCTGGCTCCACAAGAGACTCCTCTCAGGGCCTGTCATGCTGTGTTTTGAGTATTCTCTGTCTGCAAACAGGGAAAGCTTTTCTACCTTTTGCCTGAAGATACCTTGCTTTCTCTTTTCAAGCAGCATTTTCCACCATGTAACTTCAGATCATTGCTTTCACGTCTCCATCTTGCAGTGCGCAGCCATCATGCTACAGAAAAAGTAGTGAGAATAACAGAGCGTAAAGGACTGGTGAAGGGTAAATATCTGAAGGGAAATAGCAACTGTAGGTGTAGGAACTTCTGTGCAATTTATTGCTGTCATCTGGGCTATTTATTTACTGCAGCTTTCAAAAGGGATCAGAGGTGCTCAGAGAAGGAGGACGATGTGTTTCACCCGCTGAAACCACTGCAGCAGCTGCGTAAGACTGCAAAAGGGAAAAAATGGATAGAGGACAATGTTGAGCAGGATCAAGTCTAGGCTCTTTAAGAAAAAGTGATACCACAAAGTGGAGCAGTTAATAGATGATAAAAAAAAATGTGAATTTTGTTTGCTACAACAGTGGGTAGAGAAGTAGTGGAGCTCTGCTAGGAAGGGTATGTATTGCACTGTGCGTGAACAGATGAAAAGTAACGTGCTTGGATTTGGATATGAGCAGCTTGGGATATTGTGAAGGAGATGAGTTGCGGTGATGAACAGCTGTAGGCAAGCTTGGCAGCTGGAAGGGTGGCTGGATTGGTGCGGGGGGGTGGAGGGGTCTCTGTTCTAGGACTTGTTTACTTGGAGCATGGACAGCTTGACATCTGGTTGTCTTCCAGTGAAACTCAGATTCTCAGCTTCACTGCCTCTCCTGAGCTTTCCTTTCATACCTGTTAATCAGCTTGTGCTAACGTTGGAGCAACCCCCGTACTTTTCATTCTTCTCTTCATTGCCAGTCTGGTAAATGACAAGAAAGAGATCAGTGCTGTTTAGCCAAGGGAAAAATATTTCCATGCAGTGCAACATGGCTACTAAAATATATCCACAGAACAAGAGGAAACATACTGCTTACATGAGTTAAGATCGCTTTACCTGTCAACAATTATGTGCTTCAATAGGTACTGTTTAATCTCAAGGTACTTAATAATACACGTGCTAAAAAGAGCTCTAGTTAGATGTGTCAGATCCAAAACTTTATAAGCCCAACTATTCGTTCACTAATGTTCACACTCACCAATGTTCATGCTCGTTAAATGTAATATTCATTAATAATGTACGATCCATATTAATCATTTTAGTTATCCATCACTAAATCAGATTAATAGATCACTGTACAATTTTACATTCTTTTTACAACTTAATGGAAATGATACATTATTCAAATACTGAGCATTGCCTATGTGCACATTTCTTTTTTATTTTTTTTCCATGGTTGAGTCACCCGTTGATGAGTGACAAAAAGAGTGATGCTGACAAATGTATTTGGAAATCTTCAAGACGTTGTTGCTAAGACCCCTTATAGGGCTTGGTCTGCCTTCTGAGTCATTTCTCCGTGCTTCTGGCTTCTTCTGCATCTCCAGATGGGGTAATCCTGTTTTGGCAATGCCTCTGAAGGATGGGATCTCTGTGGTTGGATTAATGGATTTCCTTATTATGTCTGATGACTTTTCATATTTCCCATTTGAATCCATCTTTTAAAAAAGGCCTTGTGTTGGTAGCCTCTTTCCCATGAGAGGAGGTCTGTTTTGATCAAAACATTTTATTAAAGGCATTTTTTTAGTAAATATCTCATCCTTTTTGCCAGTGCTGCCATGTAAAATACCACATAGCATTGTCCTATATTTAAAAATTATGTGTATCTGAGATAGGCAGGACATTGTTTGTGTTTCTGTTCAAGTCAATGGTTTCTGAGCACACTGAGGGGGCAAAAGACAATATGTTATCATAGCCAACTTTAATATTAATCAAAACAATAAATAACTGCAAGCATCTCTCTCTCTGATTTGTTTCATCTGGTTTCAGCTCAAGCAAAACCTTCCCTCTAAAAGATGTCTCCCTCAGGACTTCCCTACCTGTCTCACTTACTCATTCTAACTGTTTGTCTTGAGCAACATCTGCAGAGGAGATGGCTACTGAAAACCACTGTGAAGCAGTCGGTCCTTAAAGGACAGTCTCTTCCCTGTCTCTGTCCCAAAGACATGTCACCATGAGGCTTGGGAATAGGTTCTGAAACCTAAAAATTTGAGCAGGTTCTCAGCCGCAGGTGATGCTAAATGATGCAATTATGAGGGAATCTGTTGGCAATCTGTGCTCATATTCATAGTCAGTGGTGTACTAGCAGATATACAGGGTGTGTGTGTGTGGAGAATTCCTTTGGCCAAGCTGTGCATGTAGTACCTTCTTGTAAAAATACCATTTAGTAAGTCCAACATTTTCCCTTTTCTTCTTTTGTCCTCCTTTACCCTTCATGTTGCCCCGCACTTCATTCTCTTTATAGGTACCAAAGATCTGCTTGTCAAGGCTAAGGGCGGTAGGGATGCCAGGGATGACATGCTGTGGGTACAGCGGGGACATCCTTTGATTCTGGCATTCCCTCACAACCTGCTTCCAACTGTGTTGACAGTCTCAACTGGCTGTGCACTGAGCCAGGTCATCAGTCTTTTGAACCTGCTCTTTTCCTCCTGTTTTTTCTTTTTTTTTCTTTTTGTTTTTACCTTGTTGCCTGTGCCTGCCCTCTGCCTTCCTCCCGAGAGCTGCTGTGGGGGGGAGCGGGCGCAAGCCGGACCTGCTGGCTGTGAAAGGTTTTCACAGAGCGGCCTTGTGGGAGGCTGAAAGGTGAGAATTGTTTTCTTTTTTCTCAGTAAACACTTGAAAAAGCAGCTTTCACAATGAAATAAACCTTCAGAAGTGATACTAGAAGTAAAAGTGAAAATTTTCCTCAGTGTGGAAACGTATCAGGCAATGCATATTTTAATTACAGTTACAGAAAAGCGCACAAAGAAACCTGTGAAGTCCCCAGTTTTTAGATTCGATAATAGCAGCTTTGTGAATTGCTCAGAGAGAAGTGTTTCCACGCTGGGAAATCATCAGATTCCCCCATGCTTGCCCTGTATCTGTAAAGCAAAACCAACTCCACTTTATGTGTTTATCTAAAGCTTCCTCTCCACTCCTGTAAGCTTCTTCACAAACCAAGAGTGGAGCTGGGTTATTGATCACTCCAGAGTAAGGTACTTTAATAACAGAAGAAAAAAAGAAAGCAACAGTAGATCCTATATCAGTATTTTAAACATTCAGCAAACGTATTTCACAAGCTGTAAGGCAGTCCTTTCCTAGTCATGCATTTGGCAGTAGATTTTTTCTGTGCAGCTCCAGTGATGCAGTGAGTTGGGTTAGTACATATTTTGTGCAAGCACGTTTGACTTCACCTACATGTTTCTAACTCGAGAGACAGTGATGAGATAACCTGTACAGATAGGATGTGAGCTTTGTCCTATAGCTAAAGCGTGATGAGCCAATTTGTACTGACCTTTGGAAGTGTTTGGACAAGCTCTTACAATATGAACATTTTGTTTTAATGTTCAGCGGTTTGCTGAGATTACTATTTGCATTCCCCATTCTCATCTCCCTGCCTGCTCTGCCTTCACGCTTCCTTCCCAAACACAGTATCTTTTTTCTCTATTTCCCTGTGTCTTTTTCTGTGTCTTTTTTTCCCATCCTTTCTAGTTTGAATTCCTCTGTTCACTTTCAGCATCAAAAAACCTCACCCGCATCCTTAACCTGACTCTATAAAGCCTTTCAGAAGCAGTCCTCCTCCGAGATTCCCTAATGTCAGAAATGAAACAAAGCAACAAAAGAGAGAGGCCAAATTAATGATAAATGCATCTTTCTGAGTTTCAGTGTTTAGCCTGCATTGTTTTGTTGGGGCTGTATGCTGTACTAAGTCCTTTGTTCACGTGCTAGAGACGCTTCCCTGGAGAACTTACAAGCTGAAAAGCACCACTGGAGAAAGCAATCAGTTGAAGAGGTTACCACATACCAGCACAATATTTGGACAAAAAAAGCCCCCTACTAGAAAGGAAAGATTTTTTTTTTTTTTTTATAATTTAAATGGCACTGGTGGGTCTTTAGGAAGGATGTGAGCAATGAGAAATCTTTAGAGAAATCATTCGCTTAAGAGAGCTTCTCATGTGTGAGGGGCATGGGAAGGAGGGGAAGGAATTTGCATTGTTGGTGGGGGAAGGAGGCAGGGGAGTAATTTTACAAGAGATGAAGACAGTTTCCTGGACTTTCTGCTCCAAGTTCAATGGAGCCTCAAACTGGAACGAAGAATTTTGGATGACAGTCTGGCCTTTTCAAAAGATGAAGGCGTTTGTATCCTCCTTAAATATTTAAAGAACACAGTGAACACTCTGAATAGACTAAAGCATCAGACTAGGCAATTAAGAGAGAAGATTCTGCTGAAACTTTGTTTTTGAAGATGTACTGGAGAGGTTAAAAAAAAAAAAAAAAAAGGAAAAAAAGCAGCCTGGTCCAAATGCTTAGTGTACTGAACACACCAGACAGTAATTGCTTAAGCAAACGTGTGTCATAAAAAAAAAAAGTGAGCAATGCAAAAAAGGTCAGCATTCCTAATTTGCTGTTGAGAACCTGAGTAGTGTTGCACTCAGTTTGCATTAGAAATGTGTGTGTGTGCATGGCAGTAATACCCCCTGTACTAATGAAATTATGAGCCTTCCACCCTAGTTCTGCTTGGACAAAATTATTTCAGCTTCTGCCCATGCTGTCACTGAGAACTGATGGGAAAGCCAAGATTTATTGTGCTCTGTAAGCTTTTGAACGCTCACATTTTTTCATGGCTGAAGATCTCTCCAAAGGAGTTAATCATAAGATTTATCAATCACCAAAAATGTCCACCCCAAACCCTGTTAATGCAAGGATTTTTGTCCTGAATTAGGAGATCTTTGATACAGGTAGTAGTACCTATAATGTGCTTCGGAGACGCATAAATGGGAAGGCACAGGTCATTCAGTAGTAGATATTCACAATTGAGAGAAGTCTAGAAAAATAATTGGCTTCAGAAGACTTTTGATTTGTGATTAATTATTCACAGCACAATTTCTCTAGCCCATCTTGGTCTTACAGTTTAATCTTTTCAATTTGTCTGGCCTTCATTGGTTTTATTTGTAAGTTCATTAAAATTAATCTTTCTGAAAAAGAAGTCTGACTTTGAATATACTCTTGCTTGCGCGATGAATGTGGACATTTTGCTTTGTTACGTGCATGTATATCTGGGGGAGCTGCATATGAAAGGGTAGTCGTGGATTAGATGAATGTGCAATCAGTTATCTCCAAGTGTAATATGTTACACAGCTTCCCCTGTACAAGATAATGGAGCATCTGTGTGGGCACGTTCCCCACAGCAGCACTGCCTTCATACAACCATAAACTGTTTGAAAAAGATAAAAAGCACTACTACAAATGGCTTCAAATTATCTGGAAGTGGAATGCAAGCAAAAAGCTGGGGTATGCTTTAGGTGCTGTATTTGTTTTCTTGGTGCTCAATACATCCCATGTGCTTTCTGCTGGCTTTGGTATATTGGGGTTGTGCCATCAGTTTAGTGATCAGAAATTCCTCTGGCACATAGAGGGCACTTATGTCTCCCTCCTTCCCCAGTTACAGGCCACCTTTACCTGCATCATCCCCTGTGCTGGTGCATGTGTTCGTGCACTGTGTGGTGGGCAGGGCAGAGCGTGGCGCTGGGAAGGGGAGCAGTTTGCAGCCGGATGGGTTTCTTGCTCTAGCCAACTTGCCTCGCCACAGGTTTTGGTACAAAGGAGGGAGAGGTGGCCTGGGGCAGGAAAGCGTGGCTATGAGCAGCCTGTGTTTCTGGTTCTGAAAGCATCAGCAATCAGTACGTTATTTATAGACGCAGGTTAGCATTGTGGTATATCAAAAGTAGCTGAAAGGATAGATAAGAAGGGATGTTTAGGACAGCAGTATTAGTGCTGGCGAATTTAGGTGCTTATCAAGGCTGATGCATGGTTTCCTATAGCGGTATTTTAAAATATTGGTTGACATAAGAAAGTGAAATACTGTCTTTGGCAGTTTTAATACTCTTGTCCCTGCACCCCATCTGGTGTATTTGACTGGGAAGTGGTGTAGGATCCCCTCTGATTTGGGATTTGCCAGGTACTCTGCTATATAGCTATTTGCTTGAGTTTCATGCATCTTCTTTTGATCTTTAGAAATATTTCTGTACCCATCTGCAGATACATTCTTGATTAGGCATCAGTGTTTCATCTGAGCCTTTTTCAAAATTATAATGATGCTCTGCTAGTTCATATTCCAGGAGGAATACATATCATCTTGTTTTAGTTGCTATGAAATCATTACTTTGTTTTCTGCCTCTATAGACTTTAAATATGCTTTATGATTCAGCTAAATATAGTTGAATTTACTTATTTCTTTTTGTGAACAAAGTCATAAGCCTGAATTAATATTTCTTAATTAGCAATTCCTAGTATTTGTTGATAAAGTCACTTTGAAAATAAATCTAACCAAGGTTACCATAGTGCTAGAAGAAATCATTATGTTTTTCTGTACATAAGACTGTTCCAGGTGTTCCCCCAGCTTTTAGTGCAAATATTGGAATGGCTGGCAACAGATGGGGGAGGAGTTTGGGGTGTAAGCCCTCAAAACAACAGTGCAATTTTGCATTGCCCAGTATGGAGCAGAAGCAAGGGAAAATAGGGTGGAAATGTGTAACCAGTACAAAGAGAGATTATACCATGCTGGTAGTCATGCTGTTGTTTAGGCATGCTGTTCACAGCCAGCTTAATCAAGAATCAGTTTGCTTTATTCTTACATTTCTAAACTTGGCATGAGGGAAAAAGGGAAAGCATAATACTTGCAGGGTCCTGTGATAATGCTTGAATCCATCACATGTCTTAGTGGAGCATTTCAGAATTGCACAAAGATTGGCTTTTAGTCTCAGGTCCTAAAATGGGAAAGGACCAGTCAAAGCCTTACCACTGATGAGATGAAATGTCCCACAGAGGTAAGGGAATGTGTTGCAGATGAAAGAGAGAAGTTGGAATTATCTGAGAGCTTCCAGTGGTAGGCTGTAGCCGAATATCGGGCAAGGGAGGCATCACAAAGAGGTATGAGTGATATGAAGTGTTCATTATTTTCTGCTGATAAATAACATTTGGAGCTTTACATCTAGCATGTGAAATGATTTGTAAAATGTAAAACAATTTCTTTTCTTCCCAGTGTTTAGTATTAAAGTTTGTAGCACTGAGGGGAGAAAAAAAAAACACCTTAAATGCACTTGAATTAGCCCAGTATCTATCTCAATATCAATTTCTTGGGAATTACAGATATCTCCACAATCATATGGGATCACACGTTAATCCTAACATTTTTTTAATTTTGGAATTTGTTTTTATATAAGATGTAGTACCTAGTGATTGCATAAATACCTGTACTTAAATGGTTGTCTCTCTTAGCATGCTATGTTTTAACATGGGTTTTAGAAATGGAACATCAAATGTACTTCTTTAAGCTTGATCAGAGTTGATCTGATTTGGCATGTTTCCCACAATGTAGGTTTTGAAACTCAAGATTCTCACGGCTTTAACTAAATGGAAAGAAAAAATCTGCTGCTTAGTTTAGATATATTTCATTGGGAATTAATTTTATTGTCAGTTGAAAATTTGTTCTTAGGTATTCAGCAGGAACTTGCTTTTCAGGTGAATTTTCCAGATGGTATAGCCTATACACACAAAAATAAACTAGCAGAGACTACTGTGGCAGAGCAGCATTTTCACTGTAGATATATTCAAGAACTGCTTTTAGTTTAAAGGCTCACCATCCAAAGTTCTCTAAAATGTGCGTATGTACTCAGTTATTGATGTATTTTGGGGTACATGTGAGGATGTGGAATTAATGTGACTGATTTGGGATCTCTCAAAGAATGCATTTCTGGAATATACACCTTATGTGTAGATGCTAGAGCTTTTTATTTCCCTCAGTTCTTGAGCAAATCATATTGCAAAAGTGAATTTTGGTTTGGTTGGGCCTCTAATGCTCTGAATGGCATGATATTCCCAACAAAGCCAGTAGAAACTATGCAGAATTATAATTAAAGTGATATTTAGTACCAAAGTTGACCGATCTGAGTATGTGTGATTATGGGTCTTAAAAAACAAATGATTCACACTATTCATGGCCAAAAAATTTACATTATTTAACTGAAGTGGTTCAAATACTTCTAGCTTGTTAGTTTTCATGTAGGTGTAGGCTGAAATCATCACTGAACCTTTCCTAAAACCCCTGTCCTCTGGTGTCATACCAACCATAATGAAATCAGAAATAAAAGCAAACACGTCTTGTTGTAGCATGCCTTTGTCAAAACATTTTTGTTCCTTTGGGAAAGATGAATACAGTAGAAAATACAGAAAATGCTTGCTCTTTTGGTGACCCCAGGGGTCAGTGTAATGGCTTGCCTTAAGCACTGAACTGGTCTTAGATTGCTCCCTATTTTCAGTACTGGACTACCAATCTCTGCTAGTTGATCCTAATGCACTGAATGTATTTGGAATGCTGCAAATTATTCCTGTTGTTCAGCTCTAACAGGAATAGTCAAATATAGCTTTTCAGAGGTTTGCCTGAAGTTTTTAGCTTCCAGAAGCTTTGCTAAACTTGAGATTCAGAAAGGAGACATGGTATTATCAGGCAATGATTTGTTTTGTTACGAAATACTGTCTTCAGCTCAGCCACTTACATTTTACCAATGTAGAATTAAAATACTTAACTTCAACGGTACTTGCATTGCCAATTGACTTAGTGGACATAAAGCTGGTATGTTCAGAATTTCACAAATTTAAAGACTTACTGATGGCTAATTGAAGGAGTTTTTAATTTTTGTGTTGCTTGCATGAATGTATTTCAGGCTTCCACAGTCTAGGGATTGCTTATGAGGTTGGCTGTAAGCTATGTCTAGAGTTAAATCTTCTTTGTGTGTGAATATGTTAGCAGAATTTTCTTGTAATATGCCATATTTGAAAAAAATTGAAAATTGGAAATGCTTGAATAGACATACATTAATATTCCTCACAGAAACTTGGCCACTTTGGCCTTCAGGTAGTGCATGGTGGAAGGATGGTGATTGTTACTGTTCTGGTCTATGGCTCCATCTATATTCACTGAGTTTCTCTCACCACAAACTCACTGCATGTGAATTTCTACTCACCATTTGTCCCAACTGATCTAGCAAATATTGTCTCCTTTTTCCAAATGGAATGAAATCAGGCAGTCAAATGGAAACTCCTATTCACAGTTTGAAATGAAAAAACTAATGAAATGCTCCATTAATCATTTAGTTTAATGTTCATTCTGACCATAATGAAGAATGAGAGGCAACATGAAGCCATCTGAAAGGTTTAAGCATTTGGGATTGATCCTGAATGGGATAAAGCCATCAGTGATATGATACAGGATTACTGAAGGCTTAAATAAATAACTCATGTCTTAGTGTTGTGTTAACATAATAATCTGCAATATATAGTACTTCTAGGTACTGTATTTAAATTTTATTACTGAAATACCTCTCACTGCTGGGAGTTTTGTCTGCTTGCTGAGAGACTTGGGAAGGCTGCTTTTTTGGCTATCCAGTATTTCGTTGCACTCTTTATAATGCTGTGAATGTTAGCAACACTAACTTATGCAAGAATTATTTTTAACATCTGTAAAGTAAAAATACTGCTGCTTTGTGTGGTTTCATTAGTTAGTATCAGCAGCATTCTTCCCTTAGTGTGAGATGACCCCACATGCAAATCACACTTGGAGACGTGGATGTGTATAATTTGTCTCAACATCTTGATGTGGTGTCTGGTGTTTAAGTGAGAAGTTGAGCCATATTTATGCTTGAAGTGTGAATTCTGACATTATAGGCAAACTATATGAAAAATGTAGAGGAATTTAGGATGCAATGTAATTTATATTTTTCTTTTGTAATACTAGCTTCCCAACATTTATAATTAGGACAGAGCCTCTATGGATACAAGCATTGGTATTCAAAGGGCTTTCCATTATAAGTGTCTCCATTAAGTAAATAGATGTAGGAGTCATAGCAAAGCAATTTGTTGTTTAGCTGTATAAAACGGCAGTGATTTGTGCTTATTGAATTTTAAAATAGTGCAGAAAAAGTTAGAGCAAAATTTAGGAAATCGCTATGCAGTTCTTGTTCACTGTTAACAAAAAGTTGAGTGATGCATACAAATAGCACTAATTAATTTTTCAGTAGGAAACCAACACTTCATGCATACTGATTCTTCCAACACTGGCATGAAATTGGTTACACTAGTTCCGTACTGTGAGCAAGAGGCATCACTGCAGAGACTTGTAATGTGTGTAGAAAGGTGTTATGTCATCAGTACTTCTTGGATCTGCAGTCTCATTAGCCAAAAGTATTAAAAATGGAGAAATGTAGCATTCTGCTTTTACTTGTTTTACTTAGAAAACATATAAAATTTGAAATACAATTTTCTGATTTTTACTTTAAGTTAATCAGACTATGGCCAGTTTGCAACAAATGGAAGGAGTACTGTAGTGCTTGAGTCAGGGTAGACAGCAAGCTCTGGGCAATGATAGTCCCTAAAAGAACTGAACTTGTGACTTGTCAAACAATAATTGTTAGTAGAGCAAGTTTAATACTAGATTTTTAATAACAATAAGACCTTTATAGAGTTCTATTTAAAGAACTGTAGAGTTCCTTTTTCCTATTAATGAATGAAGAATGAACACTCAGAATACTTTTTACTTCTTTTATCAGACTGAAGTATTCAAGATAATAAGCATTTAAAAAACATTAAGAGGTAGTTAAGGGCTGCAGCTGGTAATGCCACTTCTTTGTATTTATGTTTTTTCAAATGCAGTGAAAAGCAGAAAAGTGTATGAAATTTCTGCATTGCAGGAAGCTGAATTCGATCATTCTGACAATATGGAGAGTAAATTTTCTGTAATGTTTCTACAGCAGAAAAATGTGTTATAATAACGAATGAGTCATGATAACTAAAACTTCAGGTCATTGAAGCAATGCCTTTTCTCATCCTCTGTGGATTTAGCCCATTAAGTACTTCACACCTTTGGATGACAAAGTGGAAAAGCACCATTACTCATAGAGGATATAATATAAAAATTTTGGTACAGGAGTTGTCACAGCCACTGTTACTTTCCAATTCCCTTTGATATAGCTGTGCATACTTTTCCTGGGACAAAAGTATACAGTGTACAAAATTAGCAGTTGATGAGGTGCCCGTCTTTCACCAAATAAAATCTTTCTGTAGCTCGTGTTGAAATAACTTGGAACTAATTCAGGGTCGGCGTGTTTGTGACTTTGAGTTGAAAAACTGTGTTTATGCCTCTGCAAAATGTCAAAATTATGGTCCATGCCTTGGCTGTGGCCTCTGGGATGACTTGTCCAGTCCCAGAACAATTAGAAAGTGTTTCATCTTCCCCGGCCTGTGTCAAAGCGCTTGCTCTGCAAGCTGCTACAGGAATCTCCTGTTGGTTCCCGAGAATGGGGTGACTGGCTATTGATATACATGACAGCAGACATTTGGCTCAAAGACCTGAGGATGCTGAGCAGCCTGACCTCAGAACGTAATAACAGAAGTGTAGCATTCAGGGTGTTAGTGAAAAAAAATTACTATTGATTTCATTGGATGCGAGATCAGATGTTAGATATGTAGAGCATGATACAAATTTCAGTGTTAACATTACTAGTGTGCTCTAAGGAAAGAGCGATTTTTTGTTCATTCACAGTGTTTTCTTTATGTGTTCTTTAGAAAGTTCCCCTGTAGTTTAATTGGCTGATACGGAATGATTTGGAGTATTTCTGAAATTTCTTTTGTAATTCTCTCTGACAATTGCAGTTCATCCTGCCAGGCAAAGGACTTATAATAATTTTCACCAAGCTGATGCATCAGGACCATCCTCAAGTACCAGCATACACCACTGCTGTGTCAAGCTCTGGGAGCAGGAGGGAATTTCATGTCACAGCTCTGGTGCTCTAATGCATAGCTATGGCCTTTTTAGTAGGCCAAGGCCTTTCCCCAACTGGAAAATTTGAGCCAAACTGAGAATTAGGTGCTTCTAATGATTTTTCAGGCCTACCTCCTTTGTAATAAAACAGCCAGCTGAACAGGCCTACTATACAACATTACCTTTCTTGATCTGTACTATCAAATTGGGGATTTGTTAAGTGATTAAATGAGTCATTCGATCTCTCTAGTACTCAGAATGCATACTACTCACTGATGGTAGCACAGAATTTCTCCTCATGTAAATTAGTTTAGCATGAAGAACAAGATCTACATCCAGTTCTTTGAAGAGATAACAGAAGTTGTGCTTGTGGACTGTACTAATATTAGAATGATAGCAGCTCAGAGTAGAACAATTTCTATGTGAAAGAGGAAAAGGAAAGCTCTCCAGCCGACCCAAACAAAATTTGTTGATGGATGATAAGGGTGGGGTAAGGTAAAACTGTTGAAAGTGATATCTTACTGGTAATACTACAGCATTAATAGAGGCATTGAGCTTGCAATAAAACGTCATCTAGGAATTCAGACCTGTTTATAAACACAATTTCATTTGCATCCAGATGCTTTTGATGACAGCCATTATTAAAGTCAAATAAACTGGGGTACAGTCTATGATACAGACGAGGGTGTTGTCACCTGCTTTGTTCACTAGATCCTGTACCTATTGGAAAAGCGCATGGAAGAAAAGACATTTTATGAAAGAGTAAATCTACAACCTTGCAAAGTTTGCTCCCTTCCCTGCCCCTCCCATATTCAGCTATATTACTGGTTTTATGCCACAGTATTTTTTTCTGATACTGTGTTTTAAACCCCTATATGAGATCCTATAGCTGCCTGACAGTCTCTTCTATATATTGTATGGACAAGTCTTTGTGTAGAAAGAATCCCTGCAATTTCTTTTGTGGCCAGTTCATTCCCTCCATGGGAAATGGAGACAACATGTCTCCTTTTATTTTGAGTATGACAGTGATTCAAACTGCCTGATCTTCTTTTAGACTTCTGTCTCTTAGATTTTTCTCAGTTTATTGTGACAGATGATTACTAAGGTTATTTTTCCCTTTTTCCTTTTTTTC
>VXAA01003339.1:21188-36566 GCA_013399115.1 Anseranas semipalmata | reverse complement strand
AGGGTGGACCATTCAGTGAATAAAGAATTGGCTTGAAGGATGCACCATGAGAGTAGTGGTCAGTGCTTCTGTCTCCAGGTGGAGGCCAGTGATGAGTGGTGTCCATCAGGGCCTTAGGACTGGTACTGTATAATATCTTTGCCAATGACAGAAAGAGCGGGATTGAGTGCAACCTCAGCAAGTTTGCAGACAACACCAAACTGAGTGGTACAGTTGATACAACAGGAGGAAGAGACGCCATCCAAAGGGACCTGGACAAGCTAGATAAGTGGGCCCACATGAACCTAATGAGGTTCAACAAGTCCAAGTGCAAGGTGCTGCACCTGGACCAGGGCAACCCTAGACATGAGTACAGACTGGGAGAAGAACTCATTGAGAGCACCCCTGCGGAGAAGGACTTGGGGGTTCTGGTGGACAAAAAGCTTGACAAAAGCCAGCAGTGTGCACTTGCAGCCTAGAAGACCAACTGTATACTTGGCTGCATCAAAAGAGGCGTGGCCAGCAGGTAAAGGGAAGTGGTTGTCCCCCTCTACTCTGCCCTCATGGGGCCCTACTTGGAGTCCTGCATCCAGGTCTGGGGCCCCCAGCACAAGAAAGATGTGGACCTGTTAGAGTGGGTCCATGAGGAGGGCCACGAAGATGATCAGAGGGCTGGAGCACCTCTCCTATGAAGAAGGGCTGAGAGAATTGGGGATGTTCAGCCTGGAGAAGAGAAGGCTCTGGGGAGACCTCCTTGCGGCCTTTCAGTACTTAAAGGGGGCTTATCAGAGAGATGGAAAGCGACTTTTTACACGGGCAGATAGTGATGGGACAAGGGGGAACAGTTTTAAACTAAAAGAGAAGAGATTTAGATTAGATGTTAGGAAGAAATTCTTCACTGTGAGGGTGGTGAGGCGCTGGAACAGGTTGCCCAGAGAGCTTGTGGATGCCCCATCCCTGGAGGTGTTCAAGACTAGGTTGGGTGGAACCCTGGGCAACCTGATGTAGTGGGTGACATCCCTGCCCATGGCAGGGGGGTTGGCACTAGATGATCTTTAAGGTCCATTCCAACCCAAGCCATTCTATGATTCTATGTTTCACTAAGTTCCTACACAATGGGCTCAAAATGCAGTATTTTTCATCCAGGCTTTTCACTGACATGTTTTAGAACAGGCCTTCTCTGTCGATTTAAAGGAACTTTGACAAGAGGTTTTCACCATAGTTAGCGGTTGTAATCTGGATTCCTAGAAATTTTTCACTCACTTAAATTTGAAAACAAACATTAAACATTTATTAAATTAGTGTAGTGGTCCTTTCTTTTGTTATCCTTTTCTTTTGAGAAATTATCAGTAGATTTTTAAATGGTTTTATGCAGTAACTCTTGTAAGATTGTGGTCTGTGTTCTCAATGGTTTGTTCCAAGTTTGCAGAGTTAGCCACTGATCCAACAAGATCCACCCAGGATAAATTTGTCTTGCAGTTACAGTAACATAGGCCAGTTCTTCCAGATTCCAGGTAATCTTCAAAGCAGTCAACTGTGCTTGCGCAACAGCATGGAGCTCAGAGCCTGCCAGCCTAATAACAAGGCTGGCCTGCACTGAACTTCATGCTGCTACGATGGTAGTGACAACCTGCACAGTCTAATGTAATATATTCTTGATATATCCTGTAGGGATGAATTTTAAATATGCCGAAGCTCTAGTGATTTCGGTGTCATTAAACATGTCTTATGGCCTGGGTTTAGATAGCTAACCTGGGTTTAGATATCCTGACAGTATAAAAGGATAAGGATAAGGATAAGGATAAGGATAAGGATAAGGATAAGAACAGTATGAAGCCTGACTGTCTGCAATCCCCTTTCCACCTCCATCTTCCTATAGACTGGTTTTCTTGGAAGAAAACCCCAAGGCCTGCGAAGAGAAGGAGTTTCTGGTCTAGAGGATGTAGGGAGCAGGACAAAAGGTTGTAGTGAGAGCACACCTGTCCCACCAGCTATGAAACCTGCCATTAACAACTCAAGAACTATGGTGGCAGGAAACTATTTTTCTTTCTTTCTTATATTTAATTCCTCTAATTAAGGAATTCATACCTGAAAATCCCATGGTTTAACAGAAAGGAGCTCTAGGAGGACAGACTAAGTGACAGCAGCTCTCCAGTGTCCTGCACGGTGGCTATATTCCTAGTGTGCTCTTTCGAGGTTTTGGTCATCCTGCCATACACACAGCCTATCAGCCCTTCCAGGATGTTTTCTGTTTTGATAATGAAGAGGAAATATTTCCCTAGCCCAGCTAATCTTTATCAAAATCTTCTACAGTATGCCAGACCTCCTCTCACTGGTAGAGAAAGAAGAAGGAGTTGAGGGGCTTATGCATGGTCTGAGCGCTGACCAGACCAGTACTGGATAGATGGCTGAAGTGCATGTGGAGTTCAATCCCAACACATCTGTAGCAGTATTGTCAAAACCTGCTTGCATAACACCATTATTTTACATGAAAACATCATATTTATATTATGTTGCTTTAAATTAATTTTTATTTTATTATTATGTGATTGTTTGACATAGTTTTCTATTAATATGTATTTAAATAATGTTTTGATACAAAACCAAACTCTCAGAAGACAAGAAATACAAATGTTAGAACTTAGCTGCTACGTGGTGCCACACAGTATTTCATACTTCTGTGTCATGAGTTCTTCCAAAATACTTACTTGTATGCACTAGGAAGAGGACTATCAAATGACACCTGCTTTACATCTACTATCATCCATAGGGTCCTCAAGGTCCTCCTGGGCTTGATGGAATGGTTGGCCCACCAGGACAGAAGGGAGAAAAGGTAAGTTAAATATTTGTGTTGCTCCCTGCAACATGGTGTTGGCTGACTTCAATATTTTTTTTCACTAAATCCAGATGCTAATGGCTTATTAGAACATATCAGAAAAGGCATATTGAGAAATCCATGTGGGTGCAGTCTCATTTTCTGCAGCATGCAATGTTCAAAATGTAATATGAGCTACTCCATCATGATTCACAAATAAAAAAAAAAAAAAAAAGCTGTCAAGTCTGTAGGAAGAAAGAAAGAGCTCCAGCTCCTAGTCCAGACTGCAGAAAGCTCTCTCCATGGTTTGTGTGTATATACAAAGGCCACTGGAATGACTTAAGTTTGGATTCCGTGGTCTGCTCCATGTGCTTTATCCCAAGTCACACAAGGGCAGGCCTGCTGACCACTGACACAGCAAGTTTTGTACACTTCTGCAGCAGCCTATGTCTGTCTTAACTGATGACTGCTGCAGTGCTGCCACTCCCAGCAATGATATCTCAGCCTCACACTTGTGGCAGCTCTAGCCTTCACTCAACCTTTGCTGAGATGTTTCAGCATGCTAATGGGGCAGCAGAGGGTTACTTAGTTTTCTGTGGACTTGCTGCACTGAATGGCTTCATGGAGGATCAAATGAGTACTACAGTCAGCACAAGGGAAGGAATGGGAAACATACAAATGGAAGCAAGGGATGATAGCATCCAACAAAGAGATCTTCTTATTCTACCATTGAACCAAAAACTACATACTGCAAAAATTGCCACTCTCATTAGCTTTCCCCTATTCACTGCCTATCCACTTCAAGAAGGATGTGGAGAAGACAGAGAAAGTCCAGCAAAGACCTACAGAGATTGTCAGGGTGTCTCGTCCCGCTCAGCGGGGGGGAGATAGGTTTGTTTGAATCTCGGAAGTCAAGACAATATNACTGCAAAAATTGCCACTCTCATTAGCTTTCCCCTATTCACTGCCTATCCACTTCAAGAAGGATGTGGAGAAGACAGAGAAAGTCCAGCAAAGACCTACAGAGATTGTCAGGGTGTCTCGTCCCGCTCAGCGGGGGTGGAGATAGGTTTGTTTGAATCTCGGAAGTCAAGACAATATGAATCTTTCAATATGGGTGTCAACAAGGCTAAACTTTTACTAATAGTTTGCTAAGGAATTATTAGAGGCTTGGCAAAAATACATACTTCCCAAATAATAATGAGAAAGAGAGAAAGAGTATAGGAAGAGAGAAAGAGAGAGAGAGAGAGAGACAGAAAAATGTATCACCACCCGTGGATCCAGTGTTGTCTTTTGTCCAGTTCAGGTCCTTGGGTGGTGGGCATACACACAGGCACCCTGGAGTCGGCGTTTTAAAACTTAGTCCACGCCTCCTTGAATGATTGAAAAGTGAGTCTGGGGTGGTTCTTGGGGACCGTGGTGTTCTTCTGCCACCCCCCCCCAACCCCCCATTTCAGGTGCGGTCTTACTTTTTGCTGATGTAGTGAAAAAAGACACTGAGTCTGCAGTCTTTTTCCCAGGACCTTCTTGAGAGGAGGCTGTCAGGGGGTTGTAAATACCTTTCCTCCCTCAAATACCAGAACCACTGGCACAACGTCTCAGAAAGTTACCCAAGATAAGGAAGCTGGCTCCAAAAATGTGCTGTCTGGTNCCCTGGAGTCGGCGTTTTAAAACTTAGTCCACGCCTCCTTGAATGATTGAAAAGTGAGTCTGGGGTGGTTCTTGGGGACCGTGGTGTTCTTCTGCCACCCCCCCCCAACCCCCCATTTCAGGTGCGGTCTTACTTTTTGCTGATGTAGTGAAAAAAGACACTGAGTCTGCAGTCTTTTTCCCAGGACCTTCTTGAGAGGAGGCTGTCAGGGGGTTGTAAATACCTTTCCTCCCTCAAATACCAGAACCACTGGCACAACGTCTCAGAAAGTTACCCAAGATAAGGAAGCTGGCTCCAAAAATGTGCTGTCTGGTCTTCACAGGACCCACTTTCCTGGCCTCATCTTATCTCATTACTGTGGTAACACCCTTTCTTTGCCAAGTGTTTGAGACATCATTCTTTTCAGTGTCTTACACAGGGGCTTCAAGCATATGACTGGTGAGGAGAAACTGAAGGAGCTCAAACTGTTTAGTCTGGAAAAAAAAACAAGACAAAGGTGTGATCTAATAGCTGTTTACCATTCTTTGAAGGGCAGTTGCAAAGCTGATGAAGCCAAATGGTTCCTCATAGCACCAGATGGTGGAAAAAGTGACAATGGCCACAAACTGCATCTTGAGAGGTTCAGGCTAAACCTTAGGAGAAACCAGTTCACTAGGATATTCATGCCTGTGGCAGGCTTGAACTGTGGCAGGCTGCCCAGAGAGGATGTGGAAGCTCCATTCTTGGAGGTTTTCAAGACCAGGCTGGACAGAGCCATCACAGACCAGATGTAGAGGTGGTGATGTTTCCACTTCAAGGGGAACACAGGATTAGATGGCCTCCAGAGGTCCCATACAACCCTGTTTCTGTGATTCTGTGTCTCCCAGTTTTAAGTGACTACGGGAAAATTTCATCCTTCAGTGACCTTCTACACTTAGGTTTATGCCCAAGAACTTGAAAGCAGACTCACAAGTGAACCTTGAAATTTCACGAACTATAAGGGAAATGAAAAAGCAACTCTAAAACAGCCAGAATATTGACATATTTATTTATTTTTTAAATCATAAGATTTTTTTTAATATCACATCTGGAGAATGAAGGGTCTGACTTGTGATTTCAAAAGGCTGAGATGGGTAGAACTACAGCACACATGGGATCTAACAGCTGCCCAGAAAACACAGAATGCATCTTATAAACCAGGCAGCCATATCTTGTGTCTGTAGTAATCGGTGGTTTGTGTTTTACGTAAGAGAATTTAAGAACAGAAGAAATTCTACCTGAAGCAAATTGGACCTGAATCTCAGACTATATGAAGAGAATTTGATGTGGAAAGGGAATTAACTAGAAGAAAAATTTAATTTTCAAAAAGGGTATAATACTAAAAAAAAAAAAGGCAAATTCAACTGCTTTGCCTCATTGAGACTGTTTTCTACATTGTGTACATACATTGACAAAAGTTAATTAGAAGTGAAGCACTACATATTTGCTCCTGCTCAATACAATCCCCAACACTTTGAGATAATATGATTTTTCCGTTTCTACTGTGTATTTTTTCCTGAAAACCTTGTTTTAATCTATAGTGCTATATCTAGTTGCAATCATTATTCCTGGTTAATACATAGAATACTACAGAGAGAAACTGTAGGATGCACTGAAGAGTGGAAAATAAAGTCAATTTGTTCCTTGGAGTGATATTTGATGTGTATTTTTGCAATTACTTTGGAAGAAATCATTATTATCATTTCACTGATGATGCTTTTTTTCAGACCTTACTCAAGCAAAGTTTCTATTGAATGTGTAAGGACAGGAGGTTGCCAATATAACAATTAAGTCCATTTGATTCAGTCCAATTTAGAAAAGTAATATTTGCATGCAGTGAATTTCTGTCTTTTCCATACATTAGATGTGGGAGAATGTCATTTAGGTAAAGTATATAAAAGCAAACCAAATAATTTGATTGCTGCAGAAGAGCCTAAAAGCCATACTGGTAATCATATCCCTTGTTTGGATTGGTGCCCTAGACAACTTGTTTGTTTCCACTTCAGATCAGTTTCTGCTTCTCCTATAGCCCATGAGGGTTTTGTCATATAAGTTCAGAAGCATAAGGATGTGACCAACAGTGTATAATTCTGTGTGGTCTAGACTTTTAAAATCTGCAGCAATAATTGAAATATAAGATTGCTTCGTGTATGCATACCAGACCAGAGACGGTCATTTGTTACTATAACTCCTGAGTTACAGATTGTTTTCTTTTTAACTAAGATTTCATGTAAATGATGTTATGACATCAAATTAAACAACACAGAAATTTGTGGGTATTTTAATTAAGCAATCACATGAATATGATTTTTTTTTGCCTGGTTTATGCTCTTACTGTAAGTAATTAGGATTGCTTTTCTTTTACAGGGTGATAGAGGTCTTCCTGGTTCTGCTGGTCCAAAGGTAAAAAAAAAAAAAAAAAAAAAAGACAATGACTTATGGGAAAGCAGTATCATTCCAATACAGCATGTTACTTATGATTTACCATTGGAAAGGGCTAAGTGTAAAACATTATTATTGTGAAACTTAAGCACTTGCATCAATTTTTGCATGTTCAATATAAGAATAGACTGACCTTTTATTTTAGGGTAATACTGGAGACACTGGATCAATAGGCCGCAAAGGAGAAGCTGGTGCTGATGGCTCTCCCGGAAAACCTGGACCCCCAGGACCACCTGGGCCCCCTGGGCCCCCTGGACCTCCTGGACCTCCTGGATCCATAGGTCTAAGCTACAGTTTGGGATTTGAGGTATTTTGCTGTTATAGGGTTTGTTGTAGCTGTGGATCTACTTCCTTCAGAGAAGGGGCAATGTAATCATCTGTACATTTCACAACTATTTAAGAATGAATTGATGACAGATAAGGTAATTTTCTACAGACTGAAATTTGCCTCTGGGTAACCCGTAATTCCTTTTACTGTGGGCACTTGACCATGTAATTGACAACACTTAGACCATGCAAGGAATAGATTTATTTACTGACTGGAAGCCAGCCAACATTATACCAATCTACAAAAGGGGCATGACAGAAGACCCTGGAAGCTACTGACCTATTAGTCTAACCTCAGTTCCTGGAAAAGTTATGGAGAAGATTGTCCTGGGGCATATTGAAAGACATTTAAAGAACAAAGCAAATTATCAGGCATAGTTAACACGGGTTTATCAAGGGAAAGTCCTGCTTTAGTAATTTGATCTCTGTCTATGACAACGTCACCTGCTTGGTGGATGAAGGGAAGGCAGCAGACATAATCTTTCTGGATTCCAGTAAGGCTTTTGATACCATCCCTCACAGCATCCTTCTGGACAAATTGTCCAACTGTGAGATAAACAGGTTCACGCTACACTGAGTGATGAACTGACCCAACAGTATAGGTCAAAGAGTTGTAGTAAATGGGGCTACATCTGGCTGGGAGACAGTCACTAGCAGTGGATGTTCCCCAGGGCTCAATTCTAGAGCCAGTTCTGTTCAACATTCCTATCAATGGTCTGGAGGCAGGAATGGAGTGCATCCTCGGTAAGTTTGCCAGTGACACTTAACAGGGAGTTGCTGTTGAATCTCTGGAGGGATGAGAGGCCTTGCAGAGGGATCTAGATAGATTGGAGCACTGGACGATTATCAACGGCATGAAGTTCAAGAAAGGAAAATGCTAGTTCTGCATCTGGGACTGAGTAATGCCGGACACAGGTACAGACAGGGAGACAAGTTGCTAGAGAGCAGCTCAGCAGAAAGGGATCATGGGGTGCTTGTTGACAGTAGGCTCAATGTGAGTCATCAGTGTGCCCTGGCAGCCAAGAGGGCAAACTGCATTTTGGGGTGCATTATACGCAGTATGGCCAGCCAGTCAAAAGAGGTGATTATCCCACTATAACGTTGGTGCAGCCTCATCTTGAATATTGTGTAAAGTTCTAGGCTCCACAATATAAAAATTCCTCTTTTCTCTTTTTCTTTGTGCTTTTCATTTCTAATCTAGCTATTTGACTCAGGAAAGTCTTTCCAGAGTTTTTTATTATTATTATTGTTATTCTTTCATGGGATACAATACAAGGTTGCATAGAAACTGAGGAGAGTTTCATCAGGGAAGTAAGCAATGTTTGAACAGAACTACCGGCCATCTATAGAATTCCAGTGGTAATGTGGTGGTGTTTAAAAAATGCCAGTTAACTCACAGATAAATACATGTTTCCACCAGTAATTACACTGCTCCTTTTGCCTTTCTCTCTTCTTTACTATAAAGACACTTTGAGTACTGCAAGTACAGAGGTGACTTTTTTAGAGTCATATGCTCATTTAGAGACATATTCTAACATCTGATATCCAACCAAATAGTATCATATTATATACACTACCAATTAATAATCTCACTGACATCAGTGGATTTCAATGGACAAAAAATCTCTCCAGCAACTAGCAAGTTCTTAACTGCCACCACTGCAATTGTTAGCAAGGAACAGCATACACTCTAAGTATACAAACAGTCCACTGCATTAACTTAGACACACTATAAAGGCTGGTACAGTCTCCTCTGAATTAATATATGCTTGTCTCAGAATGAGGTAAGGACTGCTAATAAGCCACATCTTCGTCCTAGGCCTGGTCTGTGTTTGATCCCAGGATGGCCTGTCTGACTGATAGTCACGTTCTGTGACCCTTCAGGATCACAGGTGTTAAGGGATGCTCCACTCTTCCCTATTCACTCTATTTGAGTAGAAGCAACCTTTGCCTCATTGGGCCACAAAAGAGAGACCCCGCGGGTAGATACTTATCACCAAAATCTACCACTTCCGATACCTCATTCAAAGAGGAGCAAAGTTAACAGAAAAGCACGACATAGCGAAAACTGGCAGTTCCTATTTCTATGGACACAGATACAGAGAGATACCAGCTCTAACTGCAGCAATGATATCATGGCTAGCTTCATCTTAAACTTTGTCCAGTCCAAACAGAATTGGTGTGATTGTCATTTCTCTGAGAGAAATGCTACTGTTAACAGGCTTGCTAGTTCTTGTTGATCTTTTGGAGGCTCACCCCTGCCATCTGTTAAAGCAGCAATGTGGTGTGCCCATTTTATTAGGACAACACTACCTTTTGGTTGGCAGTCTGTTTACTCCTGCAAGGCTGTCTCTGCAAAACATTCCTGTTAGTACTTGTTAGCATCTCTGATCAGCTATGTGCAAAAAACAAATGGCATGGGGTTTGCTGGCACTTGTGCTTGCCAAAAGAACAGTTTGAGCTGCAGAAGGTACCTGGTAAACCTATTAAAAATATGCGGATGTCAAAAATGATGGTATGTTATATAAAGCAGGCATCAAGCACTCTCTTAAAATGAAAATATATTGGCACAGATGGACCATTTAAAGCACAGAGTAGGCAAAAGAAAAATAGAACACAGAAACACAGATTATGGTTTATCTAAGTAGTGAGTGTTTGGTTAAACAGGCCAAACAGAATCTCAGCAGATTTTCTGATGATATTTGACATTCTGGCAGCTGATGGAGGAACAAAATGAAGTCTATCATTCATTCTCAGGTGAAGTTACATGGAAGGACTTGAACCAACCTAATGACTCACTATCCCCCAACCATGGTCCCCAAAAAGAAGGTCTTGATTCCAGCTGTGCACTCCTTCTGCTTCTCTTGTACTGCCCCCATGGAGTTGGTGGAAAAGGGCAAAATAACAAGAACTCTTCTTTTCACTGAGGTCAGATCAGCTGACATTTCCCATACCTTCAACACTAAGCTGTCATTCCATAGCAGCTTAAGCTGATGTAATTGGTTTTCCTACCCTTTCTCATATGCTGTCACCAGAGTACATCAGATCCATGGTAATCTGAGCCATTTCAAGTCAATAACTATGCAGAAAGCTAAGTAGGCAAGGAGTATGTGTCCTCTAAGCATGATAAACTGATAAAAAGGCTCATTGTTATCAAGAGGTGAAGATTCTACTTTCTCCCTTCTCCTCCTCCCATCTGCAGCTGTTCCTGGCTCATGCCTACCCTTCACATACACTAACATCTAGTGTTCTATCAATCCTTCCTCAAGTCAATTTAATTTACTAAAATTTTAGAGGATTATCCCACCCCCCAAAAATACTCATTTTCTGCCATTTTAGTCAGTTTAAATGGCTCACAGAAAAGTCAGAGGATTCAATATATGTCACAGATGTTGAAAATGAAGGCTATATGGGTGTGAACAAGGAAGAGGAGCAATGAAAGATCAATACTTTCTGTTTTCAGAAGAAAGAAGCAATTGAGTCTGCTGAACTGCATTTAAAACTGCATCTAAAAAGAAATCAATGGTTTTCTGCTGGCAGAGTTCATCCAGATGGTTTGCAACACAGTCTGACAAGTTCTGGAATAGGCTTAAGGTTAGGAATTGGAACACGTGGTTGGAATTGTGCTGGGGCTAAAACAGAGAACTGTGGCAGCCTGCAATTTTATTTCTTTGGCTGCTTCAGAACTGGTACCTGCTGGTTCTGCCCTGGATTTGGAATGTTGCAGTCAGAACAATGGAAGCCAAAGGGTGGTTGTTACTTTCTGTGTAGTCTCCTTTAAAGTCCCTAGAAAATCTCCTCAGGAAATATGGATGTTTCCCTCAAGGTCTTCCTTTTCACCAAGATCTTTCTAAAGTCAGCAGAGAGCCAGGACAATGGTCAGTAGTCTGAAACACATGACCTATGAGGAGAGACTCAGGGAACTAAGCTTACTTAGTCTAGAGAAGACTTAAGGGTTTTAGCAGCCTTCAAATACCTAAAAGGAGGTTACTAAGAAGACATGTAGCCAGGTTCTTTAAAGCTGTGCACAGAGGGATGAGCAACAATAATCATAAACTGAAGCAGGGGAGGTTCAGATCTGATAGAAGTAAAATATTTTTCACTTTGAGGACAGACAAGCATTGGAACAGGTGCTTGGAGAGGCTGCAGAACCTCCATCTCTGTAAGGTTCCAAGACCCAAGGGGATAAAGCCCTGAGCAACTTGATTTGAATTCTGTGTTGACACTGCTTTCATCAGAAGGTTGGACTAGGTAGCCTCTGAGATCTCTCCCAACATAATTCTATGATTTTGTGTCAGAACTGTTCTTTCCACGCCCATTTCAGTCAGCTGCACTTTGGGCAGAAGTTCACAATTCAACTGTGAAACTTATGAAGGACCTTTATTTTTGAATAATGATTGCTGCTCTTAAAAACCTGCCTGCAAGCCCTCCCTGCCTTGGATCAATTAAGTAATCCTTACTAGTCATTACAGTATTACAGTAGCAAGGTGACAAAGAAGTGCTAAATGGAGAAATACTACTACAGCATATTTAAACATAACACACACTTAAAACTGGGATGCTGTCTCACCAGTGCCTGGTGCTGTCCAGATTCAAGTGCTGGAGACATAATGTCAAAGTCGTAAATCTGTAAAGACCGGAGTTTCTGTAAGAAAGATCAACATGCTCTTATCTCATTTGAATAGAGCCTATCTCCAGAACATCATGCATTAGTTTAAAGAAAAAAAAAGAAAAGAAAAGAAAAAGTTTAATGAGAAAACATAAAAATATTTACGTTCAGCATCTGCCCAGTTTTTTACAAGACTCCAGAAAACAGAGCAGCTGAAGAAAAAAGGATTCATTCTTAAGTTCTGCGGTGTTTTTCTCTTCCATTAGGACATGGAGGGATCAGGGATTATTGGCCTGTTAAGGGAATCCAGAATTCCAGGATCAAGAGAGCCAAAGGTAAGTGGCTATTCTGGGGGAGGGGAGCATTGTTTTTTGTTTGTTTGTTTGCTTCTTTGTTTGTTTTCTAAGAACAAAAATGTCCCTCTCTCTGCTTTTTGGAAATGCATAGAGCCAATCAGCTATAGATCTGGACTGACTGCACTGCACTGGCTTCAGTTGCTCTAGAATGATATTACAATAGAGAAAAATAGAGAATGATATTACAAAGAGAAGAATCTGAATGATATTTCTCTGATACCTGGTTAGCTGATGATTTTTAGATAATTGACTGGTATATTTTTAAGACATTAAAGGATGAAATAGAGTTTCTTTGTATCATCTTATTCTCTGTTTCTCGTTTTACCCCTAATAGTTGCCCTTCTTGCATATGAAGATGAATTGCGTATATTAATGAAATTGAAACGTTATAGTGTGACAATAAAATGTGCATAATCTGAAATACCACTTAAACTAAAACATTGTTCCCAGTAGTATGGAAACAATGTTCCAGAAGAAGTAATGCTTGTTCCTCCATCAACCTACTCTCAGGACATTCTTGTCAGCGTGGGCCACTTTAAAACACCAAGGACTACATGCTCTAAGTGGGGAATATAGTAATACAATGTATCATTACTTACCAGATTTTATCTTAATTCTTAACAAGTAATACCAAAACTTCCACCTACCATGACTTCCACAAAGCAGGCAATTGTCTAGCATTCCTCCTCCCAGAACTGTCCGCATTGTTCTAACTTGGTCTTCAGAAGTCCTGTCCCTATGTTCACTCCAAAAGAAACACTTGAATGCTCAAAACATACCTTTGAAAGAATGAGTCTTGTTGCCCAAGTCTGGAGAAAGTACTGCTGAGAAAGACCTTGCAGTTATGGTAGATGCCAGATTGAATATTCAACAACAGTGCACTATCACTGCAAATAAGGGAAACCTTGTATCACAATGCATCAGGAAGAGCATGGCTAACAGATATAAAGATATTATTATACCCCTGTACTCAGGGTTAGTGAGGTTGCATTTGAAATACGGAAATAGGAATTTGAATAGGAGATTCATGCAGAACTGTGGCAGGTTGCCCAGAGAGGATGTGGAAGCTCCATTCTTGGAGGTTTTCAAGACCAGGCTGGACAGAGCCATCACAGACCGGATGTAGAGGTGGTGATGTTTCCACTTCAAGGGGGACACTGGATTAGGTGGCCTCCAGAGGTCCCATACAACCCTGTTTCTGTGATTCCATGAACGAACAGAAATGAACAGGAGCCAAGAGCAAGTTTGAGAAGCTCTTTAGGGTGCTAGTTCAGTAACTGTGAGTCACTGAAGTTGTAGCTGACTCAGTTCAATATCGTAGACACCTTTGCCCACTCTTATATCTTTTCCTAGACACTAAAGAAATGGCCAGAAAAATAAGTTTACAAGAATAGAATTCATTAGCCAAAACAAGCTACTGTCCAAAATGAGATGTCCAAATCTGGTTGTGAAATTGCCCATTCTGACCTGCCTAAACTACAGCCTTGCTCTCAGCTTTGATTTTATAACAGACACTGTTTCCATGTCACGCTGCTATAAATGTCTGAAATGACTGAAAGACTGAAAAATGTCTTAACACATCTGAACAAAATTCTGGAATTTGCCTTTAATCAGGAAAAGGTTTTTATCTATCTTCTGGTACTGCATAAAACAATTATGAGTCATTTACATCCTGTGATAACTCCAGAGGCTCCAGATTGTGTTTGAGAGAAAACAAATATCTGCTTCTAAGAGGGTTGTAACTCAAAGCATCTGCTTGGAAATAAAATACAATGATTTCCACTATGTTTGTATCTAATGAATTTTTTTTATTCAAGTACTGGTTATGTTTTGAAGTAAAAGTCAAATTTATTTTGTCTGTTAGAGCAGCTATGATTTTCAGGGTTTCTATTCTCTTTATCCCACAGATCAGTGTAAAGTTTTGTTGGTGGTTCATCTGCCAGTGTCTTGTCTTCGTATTCCAGATGGGGATGACTCAATCATTTTGTTGGATTTCTTTTTTCCATTCTACCCCTCCCCAAAAAAGAAAAAAAAAAAAAAGAAAAAAGCAAAAGAAAAGATCAATAACAGGACAGTTCATTTTGACTTCAAAGAATCATAATTGGACTTTACTACTGACAAGGGGAATTTGCATTCCAAAATATTTGTTTCAGGCTATTCTTAAGCCTGGTAAGACATTACCATATTGCCTGTAATCTGTTAACACATCGTAATTTTAGCCAAGGAGGCAAATTCAAAAACTTGTAAACAATTGAAAGTAATCCCTTGCAACAAATGCACTTGGACAACTTAAATCTTGTTACTGCACACTATTACATATTTTTTGAAAATATTAGAAATAAAGTTGTCCTAAGAAAAAAAACCCTTACATCCTTGCATGATAATATAAATCAAGGCACTGTTTATTAGAACAATAAATCTAAAAAAATGCTTATATTTTACTACTCTTTTGGTCTCAGACTCTCTTTTTGCAACAGCTGTGGTTATGATTTTTTTTTTTCTGAGAATATTTGTTATGAAATGCTGCATGGATTTACCAGTAATTTCAGTGTGATTTAATAGGGTTCTGCAGAAAGACATGGACAACATGGGACATTTGGACCAAAGGTACTGTATGAACAAGAACATATGAAAGCTAACTTATTTTGCTTTGGCATATATTTTTGATTTCTATATTCCCAGCATTTGCCTTTAAAAAAAAAAAAAAACACCTTATGGTTAACATTTATATACTGAGTAACGAGTAACTATTGGACTAATTTTGTCCTCTTTTATGCTGCGTAACATAGAATATGTGTTAGTAGAATTATTTCACATCCATGTCAGAACAGTGCCTAAACACCAACTGGGCCCTTACATGTGTCCCAAGACACTTGCTGTAATATGGTACTTTTGTTTCACTTTCAGGAAGTTTGTCAGTTTCTCTTTGTTGCTCATTTATACATCATTATGGTTTCCAGGAGGTTTCATGTGTGCTGTTGAAAGAGTAAGCTGTAGGGAGACCTTCTGGTGTGATTTCCAGAGGGTGATAGGAAAAGGTTCTGAAAGATGTTGGGGAAAAGTGGGGAGTTGTTCTTTGCCTTGGTTTCTCTTTGAGCTCAGCTGTGACAGAATTTTTCCACTTTGATGCTGCTATTGGTTAACTAACACATGTGGAAAAAATAGAGAAATGTAAAAAAAA
>VXAA01003339.1:0-21175 GCA_013399115.1 Anseranas semipalmata | reverse complement strand
AAAAAAAAAAAAAAAAAAAAAGATAAAAGGGCAGATTCACAGAATTGAACCTTAGACAGGAACAGTTTGCTTCTATTCTTATATGAAGCTTTAGTGCCACTGAAGTTAATAGTATAGCATGGCAACACCTTTTCAGCACCTTAAATCTGTTGTGTGGAGTTAAGGAAGTTCCAGGTCTTCATTGCCCTGGGAAACCACAGCAACATTGATGGAGCATGAAATGGAAAAAAATAGGTTGGGGTCCCCATCTTCTCTTCCTTAAATTTATACCTGAACACACAGCACAGGGTCACTGGCTACTCAGAAAGGACATTGCCAGCAATAGCTGCATACATCTCTTTCATAGAACAATGCCAATCTAAGATCTGTCCTGTCGCCTCTATCTAGGGTCTAGTGTAGTGCTCAGCTTATGCGGTTGCAAAAAGTCCCTCCACTGGGTAACAGCTCTTCCTGTTAATGTTGGAGGACAGCATTACTTGTGAGTAAAAAAATCAGGTATTTTTGTAGCACATGCTAGTGAATGGTACTGCAAGTCTGGCTAGAATAGATGTGCACTCACATGATGCAGCTCTATGGACACAAGCTGGTGCAGTCTCCATGCTAAAAATATTTTTTTTTCTTAAATTCTTTTTCTCTACCCTTAACTAGAAATACTGTTTCTGGAATATTGTGGAAATACTGTTCCACAAAGACTTCAGAAAAGGTGGTAGCATGATGACGGATTTAGGAACAGGACTGGGACTGAAAAGATAGTCATAAACCTTGGCCAAGAGACTTCACTACCACCTACACTAAGATTATGGTTATTTAAACTTGAGTCATTCATCACCAAGATCATGGAGACACAGAAAGGAACAGATTATCTATTGCCTGATTTCTTACAAAATCAGATATGCTACAGCAAAATTAATACAAAGTGTCTGTAATACACTATAATTCTCACGGGGATGAAATTTACACCCACTTTTCATGGTTATAAAAGACTTCACCAGGCAGCAGTGACAAAATACAACAGCTACCCACTTCCAAAAAAAACAAAGGCTCACACATCATATTCATGGTATAGTTATGTTTTATATATCCTTCATCCTTCAAACACCCTAGCCTAGTACAGCTGTCAGTGAAGGCCTGTTGTGACCAAAGTTTGAGTCTTTCCTAACAAATAAGTATAGATCTAAACTCTGCTTTCACATTTAATATTATGAAAAACTGTTTTCCTTTGAAAAGAGTCTACTGTCTTCATGCACTTATGAATATAAACACTCCTGAAAGACAGTAAGCATAAACATAATGTTTTAGGTAAAGGCAGTAGCTCCTTGCTGCTTTATTCTTTTTCATATCCATCTCAACTGAAATGAACTAAATTGCATATTCTCTGTCTAATGAAATCAAGAAATCATGTCTACTCATAGCTAAACTAGTGCAGAATCAGCCCTGAAGGTGGAACAGGACACTACTCATTACATTGTTTGTGGTAAGACACAGTGGCTGGGTAGATGGGGAGAGCAGTAGTGTGGAGGAGACTGAGTTAACTGTCGAAGGAAGACTGTGGATCATTTGTGGAGGTACAAGATCATTGTGGCATTGATAGATCTGTGGAATGTTACTATATGCAGATTCCAGACACCAAAAGGAAGGTTCAGGCATGCAGCTTGATGGATGCGCAGCCAAAAGCAATGTGTGCTGACCAGGAACTATTAAGATGTAGGTTTTAACAGGGAGGTTAAACCCCCAGAACTGGTTTCACAAATGTATGCTGATCATCACTTTACCAAAAATGTGCCCTGTTTTTACTAATCATTTTATTCCATTCAGTCCTTTGTTTTTAAGGAAAATAACATACATAACCTGTTGCTTAAGACTTCTGTTTAAAATATGGTTACAATTATATCTAAAGTCCAGTTCTTTAAGTGTGTGATGTCATGGTGTTTTGTGAGGCCACTTTGTTCTTCAGCAGAACAAAAATGAAAATCAGCAAAGTTGATGTAAAAACTAATTTCCACCTACCTTCCCATCCTTAATGTCACGGTTCATAGCTAGCACCCCATACCAGAGCACTCCACCCATTGTACATATCTGTAGTACAGCAGTAGATTCATCCATGTTGTGCAGAGGTGTCAGGACCCATCCACAACCCCAATCCAGTGTTCAACACAGAGGCCACTATTGTTGCCTATTTCTGTACTAGAACTTACCCATTTTCCTGCAGCCAGGTTACTCCTAATCCACATAGACCATTCAGAAGCTACAGGAATATAGACCAACACTAGATCACATCAGCAATTGATTTGTTTTGCTGAGTCTTAAATAACTCCGAGGAAGGTACAAAAACTCTCTGGGTATCCTGTTCTGGTGCTTCACTATCCTCTTAGGAAAGACGGTTTCCCTAACATGCAGTCTGTGCCTTCCAAGCTGTAATTTGCCCTAGCTGTCTAACTCACCCCATGCACCAGTGTGCAAGATAGACCTGCCACTCTGAATCAGTGCAAGTTCTAGTTATGAGACATGGCATCAAAACCAGCCAGTTTACACTGGTTTACACCATGTTAGTGCAGAAATTAATGGTGCAGGAGTCCATATTGCCTCTCTAATCTTCCCCATCATCATCCCTGTCTTTTCTGTTTCATACCCTTCTTGAAGCCCACCCCAAAGTTTCTGCCTTTATCCATCCTGCTTTTTGCGAGTCTATGGCTGACATAGGTGCTTTTTGTATGCTTTTTGCATATATATGCCAGCAGAGGGCGGTGCTGGGACGCAAAAAAAAAAATAATAATAATTTAAAATAAAATAAAATAAAATAAAATAAAATAAAATAAAATAAAATAAAATAAAATAAAATAAAATAAAATAAAATAAAATGAAACAAAAGCTTCTCTTACATTTTGGACAGCACTGAAATCAAGAGTTGCTGTAAGAAACAAGATAAAAACAATGATAAATCTACTCTTCTATTTGTTGACTATTTACACAGTTATTACCACAGTCATCTAACAGCATCTGCTTATTTATTTAAAAAAAAAAAAAAAACGTAGCAGGACTCTGCTTGCCATAAATTCCATCTGCTTTACATATTTTGAGATTTTGAGTGTTGCCATGACACAGAGATATTTGTTAGTGTGGTAACTAAAGCTGATGCACTAACACATAGGACAGTGATTTTGAACTCTTCTTTTTAATCTGCTTGGGTCTATAGATTATTTTCTTAATTATTACTCACACAGGTGCTTTGTTCTGTGGTCCTTTTTCTAATAATTGTTATTGCTACTATGATAGATACATTTCAAACACATGAATATATTGTAAGTGGAACGGATACAATGTTATTTAAAAATAATCAATCTCTTCAATCCTCAGGTAAAAAAACAAAATCTTAGTTCTCTTATATTTGAGCAACGAGCAGCTCTACAATCTTAAAATATGGAGGGAGTTGGAAATGAGGATGTCTCTGAATAACTTATTTACATTAAAACATCATACCTATCCTGTTTTCTTTTCTTCCACACTAAATTTCATTAGTAAAATCAATTAGTGAAATTATTCAGCATTTGTAATAATAGGAAGTTGATCTGCATGCACCAGCATGCCTGAAAGGACAGCATTGTGTTGCAGAATGCTGTTGATTCATGGTTATTTTCTCTGCCAATTACCTTTGCTGCAGAGAGGTACTCATAATTTTCTATAAGCACTGAAGAGACTTAAGTTGCAAGTACCATTTTTACAAGTCATGTAGGTGCCTAAATCCCATTAGTTGCTTAGGTGCCTAAATCCCATTAGTATTCACAGATACTTTTTATCCTGCAGTTCTCTATAAAGTGAAAATGCCTTAAAAGATCTACTTTATCTTAATAAACTGAACATTTATTCCTGAGCCACATGCTTTGCTTTTCACAGACAAAAATAGAAATAAAAGTGAGAAAATCCTATCTTTATGAAGTGGACACATTAAATCTTTTATGAAAGTAGTTCTGTAGTAAGGCATAAGACGAGAGAGGATTTTGAGTCCCATGAACTATTAATTTGAATTTCTTCTACCACACCAAAAATGCAACACAGAAGGCTATTTGACTTCAGATGCTTTACAGCTCTGTTGTTCTTTCAGAGACTCCTGCAGAATATTACATAATTCTCAGTGGTTTTACTGGATAACATCCATCCATTCCAGTATCCTGCCTCCAACAATAGCCAAAAGCAGATGCAGTTTGAGCAGATGCTTAGATGCAGTTTGACCTTAGAAAAGGACAAGTATTACATTTTAGTTCTCCTGAGTAATCTTCCAGACTCCAACAATTTGTGACTCAGGGACTTCCTCAGCTAGAAATGTTTTCTGAAATACCTCCTGGATCTCTTCTGCATGAACTTGACACCTTCCCTGGAACTCACACAAACTTTTATGATTCATGAGATCTTGAGACAAAGGGCTCTGCCAACCTAGCTACACATTGCATGAACCTCTTCCAGATATTTTCATTTGATGCCCACTATTTGTTCTATTAGAAGAGCGAATCCTTAATTACTCTCTCCTTTTAGAAACCTCTACAATAGTCTTCTTCCATCTCCTCATTTGTCTCTTTTCTGACTAAATTGTCATAGCTTACACCATAATGTCTCATATAGAACCATTCTGTACCTTTCAGTTGCCCTCTTCTAAAGTTTTTCCATTTACACTAGAACCCTTTTAAGATGGAAGAGCTGAAATGGTACACAGTATTCAGGTTATGGACATACAATAAGTATGTGCAGTGGCATAGTAATGTTCTGTGTTCTTTTTTTTTTCTTGTGTCTTTTATAATAATATCTTGTATTCAGTTTACCTTTTTGACAGCTACTGAGCTTTTTCATGGAATTGTCTATGTCTACTAGATTTTCATGGTACTCTCTACTGTAAAAGCCCAAATGTAATTTTTTGAAACAAAACAGAATGTAAGAACAAATACAACCTTTTCAAAAAAAAAAAGAAAAAAAAAAGAAAACATAAACCACTACTGGAACAACACAGGGCTAATCTGGCATTTGGACAAATCATTAGGCTATTCCAAGTAATTTCTTCTGCTCTTTCATATGACAAGATGAAAAACAGATGCAAATAAAAAGGTAGTTCACTGTTTATCTATTCCTTTAGGAATTCACAGTCTTCTATCCATTTTTCTCCAAGCAAACTTCATCATCATTACTGCATGATACTTTCTGTTTTTCCCATGGAATATAGAGTAACTGATCAGATTCTTAACAGTAAGGTTCAGTCCTCCATTAAACTAGAGCAGGAGCTATCAATTTTTTTTGCCCCACATCCCAACCCCCCTCCCCCATCTACATTCAGTGCCTCTCCTGCCTCTTCCTCCAGTCTGAGAATCACTTAATGGAAAGGGTAGGAATAACCCACAAAATGTATCTTAGGGGAAAGTAACAAAATTCACCCTTTTACTAAGCAGAGCTGGGAGCAGTGATAATGAATAATTTGAAGCTGCATTAAAAAAAATCTTCTCTGGAGAGGGGGAAACAGTAGGAGCAGTGGAGAGGGTGATGACTAATGGGAGCTACTGATCCTGACTCAATGGAACCCCCCACATAACCTCTAGTCCACTCCTGCTTCTATGAGACTGATAGTAGTTTATTTTGAATAACAGTATATTTTTTGTGGCAAGGAATGTCAGGTACAGAAGGAAAACCAGGATTTCCTGGCATTGCTGGACATCCTGGAGATGTGATGAGTAGGGCTATCATATTCTATGATCACCTAACACATGCTGGCTCCTAAACCTGTATCTTAAGGATCAGCAGGAGCCCTCTCAGTACTTGGTAGCAGTGTGTGAAGGGCTGGGTCTGGGTTTGTCCTAACTAACATGAAGCACTTAGCTTAGACACGAAACACAGGAGCAGAATGTCCCTTGCCCCTGCCTCCCACATCAGTCAAAAGTGATACATGCCTCTCCAGAGGCCAGTTCTCACCCCTCGATGCTCCTTGTGCCTTTAATTATTCAGAATTTAGCTCTGCTTTTAATTAGATGGAAGCCAATAAACTCTTAGATGGTTTTAATGTATTTCTCCTGATGAAGAGCCCCAGGGATTTCAGAGAGCTGGAAAGTCCCACAGCTCGTTCCCCGCCACCTTCCTCTCACTCATGCCAAATAGACTGTCTGTATTCCCAGCACAGTGAATTATATTGAGGGGCTGACCAAGCTTAGAAACAACCTTCCTGAAAAAATGATTGTTTAGCTCACCTGTGTTCCCCTGCCCAGATCACTTGGCAACGCAGGACACATCTGAGGTGGTCAATACTGAAAAACGAAGGAGCAGCCAGGCACAGCTGGTTTTGCTATACTGAAAGAAAGGCTTGTTGAATTAATTCCTAGCTACTGAAATGGTGTGTGCTCATTTGCTTCTTGTCATTCTCGAACAGTGTCAAATGTGCTGACAAATAATTTTAAACTTCAGACCCTCAGAGGATCTGAGTGGAAACTAGCTTGTCCCATCTGTAGTTTGAGAGGTCTGGGGATTGTTCTGTACCTCTGTTTTACTCTTGCGCGTTTTCTGAGATTAGAGAAAGCAAATTTTCACCATTTTCCCTTTAAAATCATTTATGCTTATTTTTATTATCATGTGCAGGGTCCAAAAGGGGAGAAGGGTGACCCAGGACCTCAGGTGAGATTGAGTGGATTTCATTCTTTCTGAGAAACATGTGAATTGTAGTGTTTAGTAAATGGGCTTTCCATCTGTAATGTTTTTGAAATAGGGTGAACCAGGACAGGATGGGAACAGTATTGTGGGTCCGCCTGGACCACCAGGACCAGCAGGACCAATCATAGCAATACCTGAGGTAAGTGTGTTCATCAAGCTTCAAAGTCTTTGTAATTCCACTTAAAGTGAAGAGGACACAAGCAGTTACCTAGCTGGCAATTCTGTTGTTGATGTTCAGGTCTTAACTCTACTCCTCAAAACAAAAAAAAATCTCAACATGGGAGGACAGCATGTCAGCCGACATAGCAAACTAATGACACTAGTTTGCTGGAAGTTGCATGACTCCCTATGTGTTGTGATAGTCACAGTCCACACATCTATCTAATGTGTAGCTATGCCTGAAGAAACCATCCTCTGAATTCTCCAGAATTTGTGTATGAATTACCTTCATCATGTGTTACAGAAATGTGTAGAGCCTAGTAGAAGCTGTATTGCATCAGGTGCATTAAAATCCATACAGAAACCCATTTCCTTCTCTAAATATCTTGGAGTTTAAGTAAGTTCCCATACAAAGTAAGGTGTATATACATGCGGCTTTATGTACATTTGTAACAAACAGGTATTCGGTGGAGGTACAGCAAGAGTCATTTTTTAGGCATTCTCCTGTGCTTCATTTCATGTACTTATTGTTAATCAGATGATTTCTCTGAAGTCATGACATGCTGGATTTTGAAAAAGTTGATTAAACTTGTGTAAGTATATGTGAGTTTATATGACGAGTTCTACCTACCACACAGATGTTTGCATAAGAATAGGATCTTTGCTTAATATACATTTGCTGAGATAGAAGATTAAATTATCGAAACACATTCTGTTGACTCTCAGAAAAACATCAAACATCTTCTGTAGTTAACTTCAGAAATGGAAAGAACTACTGCAAGCAGACCTGACAATTGCAGTTAGAATTACAGAACTAAAATAAATACCTGTACCATCTGTTGTAATGTGGATATTGGTCTGACCTGGGTAGAGCTGCAGACACCAGTTAAGTGATCTAAGTGATCCATAGGGCAGCAGGGAAATCATTGCCCAGGGTCAGGGTCTATTAGTTCACTCACTCAAGGGTTGTCTAACCAAAGACAATAATATTTCATTGGCTATGGAAATCAAAATGGACTGATCCATCAGAGTTGGAAGGAAGTCTTTTTATTAAGGTCTGAGTGGCTACAACTAAACCAATTTTATACTGCTTGACCATAACTAAAGAAATTAAAGAGCTGATGCAGTCTCAGTGTTGTTGAAATATTAAGATCTGACCTGGATGGTTGTGGCTCGTGGCCAACACTCACCAGTAGTTGTCAAATAGCACGTTGACTAAACTGCACTGAAAAGCAGACATCTGTTTCCTCCTCATTTGACCTTGGTTTCCTCCTCATTTGACCTGGTCCCCATGTGAACTGAGGGGATTTGATTCCTTCAGGAGCCACTTCTAACACTGTGAAGAGATATGATAAGATAAAACCGAGGTCTGCAGTGGAACCTAGCTACTTCCAGGCTTCTGCAGTACCTTTTGACACCTGTGGGACTCAGAAGCTTGCAGTCCTTTCTCCCTCCTCTATTCACTCCTTTTACCAGTTAGGAAGTCTGCTCTGAACTATCTTGTGTAAAAAACAATGTCTCTCAGTTTGCTGCTTTGATATTCCAAAATACTAAAATTTCGAATACTATACATATATATGGTGTGTATGTATATATATATATAATATATAAAGTAATATAAAAAATACTAACATTCCTTATTCTGTATAGGTTATTTTGCTCTTTTGGAGAGTAATCTGTGGTATTCTGTGCATTTTCATGCATGATAACTAGTAAATGATAACTAGTAAAACATATTAATTGTTGCTAGGATTTTATCACTCCAGTTGAAATAACTGAATAACTGTACTGAAATAACTTTGAATAGAGAAATTTTATTGGATTTAAATATAAAATATTTAAGCAATTAATTATCTTTTGCTTCTATTTTTCATCCATAGTTTAGGTACATAAACTAAATTAAAGTTCAGTTCCTGGACACATGGACATACATTAATGTCGGTGGGGGAGGGGGTTGTAAAGCAAATGTCAGAAGATTTTGTGTTACCCCTGTTCTTTCTGTAATTATAGTAGTGGCATATTCACACCATTTGGATATGAAGCTGAAGGTTTAGTTAAAACACACCTAGACAGTCATGCTAAAAAATATTATTCATTCCTCTTCATAACAGTGAAGAAAATATGAAAAACAATGCTGTCCTCCCTTCGTAGACAACACTTTCTGAATTGATTTGATGAGTTGAAAAGTTACTTTGCTGGATTGTTGCTATTAAAGGTGCTTGTGCATCTGAAAGGAAAGATAAATAACCATGTACCTGGAACAGGCTCGGAAAGGTGCAATCTTTTTCTCTAATGATCATTCTCACACCCTGTATATCTTCAGCACTGTGTAGACTTTACTGATTTCCAACCATAATTTCCATTTGCAGCTAAACTCTATTTCTAAAACATAGAAAGTGCCTTCTCCCAAGCTCAACAACGCCTTTGGGATCCTTTTGACTTCACTATAGTTTGGACTGAGCCCACAAAGAATGAATACTGAGTAGTTCCACACTGAAAAGATGGTGTAAACCCAGGGCTCCTGTACTTCTGCCACCAGCTGTAAACAAAGCAGAACAATATCAGCATCAGGACTCTTATTACTCTCATTAAAGTAATAGCCCCTGTCCTGCTCCCTCTCTGGGCAAAGTAGGAAAAGGAATGCACGTGAGACCAACAGCATCCTGCTACCCCTGGAGCAGCCAGCAGAGAGCTCATGCAGGCCAGAAGAAGGAGTGCTGCCTGCAGGACTTAAAACAGTCTTTTTATTTGCTTCAGTGACAACTTTCCTGTGGTTTTTGTAGAACCTGAGGACAGGGAGCAGGGAGCAGCACCCAGCAGAAGTAACAGGCTTTAGCTGCATGAATCATGATGCCAAGAGGACCTCAAAGTACAGAAAGTTGACCATACACTGCTATCAGATCAGATAGGATAGGACAGGATATGATGTATGATGAGACCAAGCAGGTCTGTCCTCTCTTGCGCCCTTCCTCACACCCCAGATTAGAAAAATAGTATTCAGAGACTCATATGTCAATTGGAAGGGACCTCTGGTGGCCATGTGGTCAAACAGCCTATTCAAACCAGGGATTTAAAGCAGGATTTTTTCAAACTAACTTCAAAGTTAGTTCCTGTATACTATATTCATAACAAATGATGAAAAGGATTGTGATTTGTTAGCTATGATCTGGACATAGTTACATGCAAAAGAGGTATTCAGATTTCACAATACCTTGTTGACAACATGCTTATTCATGTGCTAACTGCCACATGGGGACCAGGTCAAATGAGGAGGAAACCAAGGTCAAATTCATGTGCTAATCCTGCCACCTGAAGGCATGTCCTGCCCTGGCCTTGTGAAATTCAGAAGATTTTCATTACATTGAATAGGAATATACTGCTGCACACAGAGCATGATCTTGAAATGGATGGTGTGGCTTGCCTGCTAAAACCAGTGGACTAGTTCAAGACTCTAAAAGTATTCAGTACATATTTCTGAATTTAGAACAAAGTTAGATTATCACACTGTTGGACTGTTGGAGTGAAAGAAATGAAACAAATGACAAAAACTGAGTAAGGATCTCTTTTCACCTACAGCATTTATGTGGAGCAAGAACTTACATACTGTCCTGACTTAATGTCTGACCACATGATATAGCATTGGGAACATTTATTTAAACCAGAAAGGTAGCTGTCTTGAAACCAGAGTGAAAGTCTAATCAAAAACATCAGGACAAGAAGGTGTAGGGGAGCAGCCAAGATGGATTTACCAAGGGCAATTCATTCCTGACCAGCATGATCACTTGTCTGTGGACAGGGGGTGGGCAACATCATACACCCTGACTTTAGCGATGTTTTTGATGCAGCCTCCCATAGTCTCATTATCACGAAACTTGTGACCTATGAAATGGATAAGAGGATGATTAAAAGTAGGTGGAAAATTGGCTCAACTGATGGACTCAGAGAGTTGTGACTGGCATTCATAAGACTGCATCTGGAGTACCATGTCCAGCTGTGGGCTCCCTAGTACAATAAAGATATGGACATAGTGAAGCAAGCCCCATGCAGAGCCACCAAGATGGTCAGGGGACCAGAGCACATGGTATACAAGGACAGGCTGAAACGACTGTGTTTGTTCAGCCTGGAGCAAAGAAGTCTAAGGAGAGAATTTGTTGCTGTCTACAACTACCTAATTAGAGGATACAGAGAAGATGGAGCCACCCACTTCTTAGAGGTACATAGTATTATCAAGAGAGTTTAATGGTGTACTGGGTCTGGCTGGGATAGAGTTAACTTTCCCTGGAGCATCCCTTGTAGCTAGAACAGCATTGGTATCACACCAATGTTTTGGCTACTGCCGAGCAGTCCTGGCACAGCACCAAGACTCTCTCCAGACCCCCCAAAGCCAGTAGGCTGGGGGTGGGCAAGAAATGGGGAGAGGACATCACCAGGGCAGCTGACCTAAATCAACCAAAGGGATATTCCATACCATATGATGTCACACTCAGCAGTAAAAGCAGCTCTCATTACAAAGACATCTGTCCTCCTGAACAACCACTACAGGTATTGAGGCTCTGCTTCCCAGGACATGGCTGAACATCGTTTGTTGGTGGGAATTAGAGAATAATTTTTTTTCCTTTTCCTCTGTGCTTGCACGTGGTCTTTGCCTGTTTATATTTTTTGTTTTTTTTTCTTTTTTTTTTTCCCTCCTTTAATTAAACTATCCTTATCTCAACCCATGAGCCTTTTTTTCTTCTCCCCCTCTTCTTTTGAGGAGGGGGAGTGAGAGAGCGGTTGTGGTGGAGTTCAGCTGCCCAGCAGGGTATAACCACAAACAATGGACACAAGTTGGAAATGGGAAATTCTGATTAGATATAAGCAAAAACTTTTTACCCTGAGGATGCTCAAATACTGGAATTGGTTGCTCTGAACAATTGTGGCATTTCCATCCTTGGAGGTGTTCAAGACTCAACTGGACCTGACCTAATTTGACCAGCTTTGAGCAGGTGCTGGACCAAATTACTTCCAAAGGTCCCAGTCCACCTTCATTATTCTGATTATATGATCAAACTCTGCAGAGATGTCTGGACTAATGCAGAGCTCACTAATTCCAGGACAGGAAGAAGTATAACAGCATTGTTATCACTCTGTTCTGTTCAGGTTTCTTGAGACTCAGAGCTCATTAGCTTAGGTGCTGCTCCATGTGCAAGTGACTATACTGTTTTGGGGATCCAAGCTAGTTGCATTGATTGCTCTACATTGCACCAAGCAGACACAACAGCATGATCAGCGCTAACACAGGAATCACTACATGGCACTGAATTTTGCGATGCAGACATATCCAGAATATAACTTTGAATCTACAAGATAGTTTGTGGTCAGTTAGGTTTACCATCTCAGAATGCCAGTGACATATTGGGATATAAAACTTCTATTTTAATTTTTACTGAGAAGAAATTATCTCAGACCACAACTATGGTGTCAAAGTTTTCAAATTAAAAATACATGAGGGTCAATTAATGAACGTTTTTAAAGCATTCTGAAATCCTTACATAAGGAATGAAAAAGTGCTACATTTTGTTATTCCAGATGTATAACAAAAGTTAAAAGTAGCTAACATTTCCTGTGGCCTTACTTGTGGTTTTCTGCCCATGTTTATAGTGGGATGCTTTAACTGTCCGCAAATTGCTAAAAATGTATGTGTACCCCAGGTACTCAATTTGGTATTTGAAATAACCTGTTCCTTAACCACTTTTTTAGCTACGATTCAATGATACAGATGGAATTTTTAATTTTACTGCAATTGAAGAACTGCTTGGGCCTCCTGTGAGTATGTGCTGCTTTATTAAATCTTCAGAATTGCTATATCTTCAATGTCTCCTTTTAAGTATCATCTAAAGCTGAGTTTCCTGTGCTTTAGATATGTGTGCATAACTCCTGCTAACTTCAGCAACAAGTTGTGTGGGAGTACTTCAGGGCAGAAATTAATTCTGTGTGGATGAATTAGTTTTAACATGTTTGTCTGAAAGAAAAGAATTTAAGGGGTTGGTTTAGCTCTGAATCTGAACAATACTCTCAGAATGACAGAAATGTGGAACTGATGCAAAAATAGGGACTCAGATGTACATAGCATTTCTTCCACCTTTCTGTATTCTTGTTTTTCAAGTCAGGAAATGTTGGGATAAAGTATTTTGCTCAGTTCTGCTTGAGATTGCAACTAGGAATACTAGGCTCCTGTTTATGAGTTTAATCTCACAGCAATTATGGCTGTGGATGATAAACTGGAAATCTCATGAGAGAACAACAGATATGAAATTTCAGGTTCTGTTTTACAGCTAGAAGTCTAGCTGCAAAATAGTTTGGTCAAATATTTGAAGTGCTTGGTGCTTCTTGGTAGGGATTTCAAACTCCTAGGACTAGATCCACAGAGAAACCTACCTTCTCCAGCCTGTAGAGTCTATTCAAAGTTAGGCAGAACTTGCCTGAAAGTCTACAATATATTGCACTTTGTAAAATTTGAATCCCAGAGCATCTTTCTTCACAACCAGTTTAATTTGCAGCCTGGTGTTTATTTTATTTTATTTTATCTATTATCTTGTTTGTGAGCACAGTTGTCTCCCTCACATTCAGTCCCTGACAAAACAAGGAAGATCAGCATGTGTAAACCTAACAGCGGAATCTTAATCCCTGGACACAGTAGGATGCCAGGGATTAATAGGATGGTCCCTCTTGCGTGAGTTCGAGTACTGCAGGTAGTTGCCATTCAAGCCTTAGACAACAGGTTCTCAAAACATAGATGAGTGGTCTCATAAGCCCAGCAGAAATCCATTGGTTTGTAGTAGCTGTTACAGTCCCAACACAAAGAAGTAGGTCCTGTAGCTTGAAATGTAGTTTCAGTTGGAAAGACATTAGAACCACAGTTCACTGTAGTCAGGAAGGATGTTGGGGTATTGTAGTGACTTGGGTAATGCACATTTAGGTGATTTAAACTAGAACTAAAGTGTGTCTCTGCAGATATCACAGTGGGGCAATCTTAAATATGCCCAGTACAAATCCAAATCCATGTTTATTTTCACAGTCTAGTAGACACTCTGTTTTCTATCAGCAGACAACCAGGAGCTCAATGGCAAAGATGGGAGGGCTATTGTGATCTCTGTGATGGGTTCTGTAAAAAAACTCAAAGAAGTCTGACTTATGGTTGCATGCCTTTCATATGTGGAAAATGTCACCTTTCTTCAGCCTTTCTTGGATATCTGTCCATTCAGTTTTGGAAAGTAAATCCAAGTGTCTCAGAAAAAGTTAGAAGCACGTGGAGTGATCACATATTTACCACTGGCTGAATGAAGTTCTTAATCCAGTTTCAGATCAGTTAATATTCACAAAGTGGGATAGACAAAGAAAATGCATACCCTGTTTTGCAAGTCTGTAATATGTGTTTGTAAGGGAGTGGGGCTTTTTGCATTTTGCAGGGGCCAGATGGCAAGCCGGGTCCACCAGGATTTCCTGTAAGTATCATGTTCCTGGGATCTAAGTGAGTATTTTTCAATATGCTGTAATATTTTAACATTTATATTGTACAGAATTTATACAGAGTCTGATACATTTTCATATGGGACGTAGTTTTTATGGAATCAACAGTTACGGTAGCAATTAACTGTTGGAAATGAAGTATACTGTGATATACACGCCTCATATTTCTGCTTATCTCAGAATCAGTTCTGTAGTTTAAATGTAATTGAGTCTAATGAAAAATTACTACCTAAGGAAAAATTCTGTGCAATTTAGGAGAAACAAATGGAATGAATTGGCTTTTAAAAGTTATGTTCAAATGCATATGGAATAATATTATTCCTTAAGCTTTTTTTTGTCACTACTAGAGAGCACTGTAAAACCTTACCAGGTTTACTATTTTTTTAATCCCTTAGGATTAAACAAATGATATTTTTTATTAAATTTAGTATTTTTTTAGAATAACATTCCAGTGCCACCTTGGAAGTATTAGACAGACATAGTTTCAAAAGGTGCATTATATTATGCTACCTATTGTGCTCATACTGCTATTCCATATAAACATTACCTGGTTTGTGACTTTTATAGTATTGTTCATACTATTATATTTACATTATATATAATGTGCTAGCATTGTTTTCCCTTGTTATGATTGTTTTACAGTTCAGATGTGTGCATATGATCTCAGGACCCTTTGTCTATTGCCTGAGAATAAGGAGAAAACTGGGAAAGCTGACAAGTGATGTTAACAAAATGTTGGCAACTTGCCCAAAGTTATATAAAAAGGTTGTTTACTGGGTCCTGGGTATGGTGGACTGCATAGGAAAACAAATAAAATTAAAAAAGAAATAAAAAATCTTTAAAATACTTTCCAGTTGAAAAAGAGCTGGCAACATTTAGAAAGTGATATAATGCATTGTTAGTCTTTCTGTTATTAACAGAATTTCTACACAAAAAATGTTATTCTTGTCTTTGCCTCAGGTCTTTTCTTTAACTCTTCACTAATGCAGAAATCATGTAAGCTTGAATTTAGTTTTTGATGGGTAAAACCAAAAGTGCTTCTGAATGCACTTACAATGGAAAATTGTAAAACAAAATATGATCTGAGCAGAATGCTTTCACCACAGAGCAGATACAGTAATGATCTCATTTTCAAATATATACTCTACATATTTAAAAAAAAAAAAATGTACTGTTTCTTAAAAATATAACTTCAGAAAATCTGTTGACAATCAATCTCACTGAATGGACCATGGATGGAGAGAGAATAGAGTAGGGAGGAAAGAGAATTTTAGGCTGAATTTCCTCTCTTACTAATTTTTGTATATTTTCCTTTGTGAATACGTGTATCATCTACATTTTGATAAACATCAGCTTTTTCTTTTGTTGTTTTTAACAGATTATCCCTATATAATATTTGTTTTAGGGAATACGTTGATTCAGACAGTAATTTAGTCTTGTAAGTCTAAGACTTGTAAGACTTGTAAATCAAGTCTTAGATAGCAACAAGAGTGATTCAAGTTCATGTTTTCCAGTTACTTAAAATTGCATTTAGTAAAATGGCCCAGCTCCATTTTTTTTCAGCAGATCTCTCCACCAATTTATTTATGTACTTGATTTTGCTTAGGGCCCTCAGGGACCAAAGGGTGATATTGGTTTGCCTGGATCAAAAGGACCCAAAGGTCAACAGGTAAGAGAAAATGCATAGGGAAAAGCACATGCTACAAAATGTGTTAGGTGACATTATAAGTTTTATGATTAATAATTAATGATTTATGATTATATATAATGAATTTATGATTATAAGTTAGTGACATTGTAAGTTTTATGATTCTTATTTTACTAGGGATTGGGATCTTAATAAGTTTATGTGAAAAAATTGCTAAGTGAAATTTGAAAGAGTGCTAAATAAAATACTTGGTACTATCTTACTGAGAGATAAGAGTGCCCCAGCACTGAAATTCTGCAGTATAGTTTTTATAGCTTTTATCAAAATAAGTTTGCATAAACATTAAACATGAGGTGACCTCTTCTTGCAAGTTGGTGATCGGTGCTGACAGTCTGGGATCCTAACCAAAGAGACAAAAAATGTCAAATCCTTTCCTCTTGCTTCCTTGGCACAGAAAGTTTTGCTTACACAGTGAAGATTGCGGTTTTCCATTCCCCAAAAAAAGTGTAAGAGCTGGGAAGCTTTTTCCTCAGGGTCCTTTCTCTTACTTTGTACAATAGTGTTTATTTTGTGATGTTGCTGAGAGGTGACTGAGGACTGTTGTTCTGTTTGTTTCTTCTGCTTCTCAAATCTTGCAGCTGTTGTTCCATTTTTTCTTCCCCTTCCCATCCACTTGCTGGAAGCAGGGATGAGGAACATCTAAGTTATTTCAGTCTTGAGGATAACAAAACCAAAAACACTTCCTGCTTGTATTTATAAAGTAGCTGACCCTCACTTTCTCCCAAATGGGAATGGTTTAGGAATGGTAACCTTTTGACACAGGGATTCTGGTTTTACCCAGTGCATAAAATGATCAAGCTCAACCTTAAAACCAGTTGGGTATTTTTTGGTTTGGGGTTGTCTGTTTGCTTTTTTTGGTTTTCAAGTTTTTCAGGTATTTTACTTCTACTGTCCACACTGGAAGGAACTCAAAACTTTGAAGCCGTAATATTTTGTACCCACCAATGACATAGTGATGTTTTTGATGCTGTTTCTGAGGCATGAACACCAGGTTATGCTCAAGACTGTGATGATCTTGGGAACTACAGACAAAGCTCAACAGGCACCAGGGAACATTTCTCTATAAGGATCATGAGATGATTCTGTTGCAGCCTCTCATCCATACAATTTCACAAAAGATAAAGTCAGTAAAATGAAGCCTCGGAGAGACTCCAAAATATGCCTTAAATCTGCAGGAAATGAAGCTCAATGGAAGTTTTCTAACCTGAGTTATCATTTTAATCAGCAATGCAATTGTTTCAAACCAGATTTATTCCATTAAAGATCTTGGAAATGCTGTTGTACTAAGCTGCTCAGATTATCTGAGCTAGGAGGAAGGAAGTTACAGCTGAATGATCTAGAGTGGCAATCATGTGTTTTCACTGGGGAATGAAAATTTGTGGTTGTGGTGCCATGATTCAACAAAACCCATTGAAGAAGACAGACTCAGAGGTTCATAATTTGAATGCTGCCAATTGGCCTTCCTTAAAGGTAAATGAGACTGCATCATGCCCCAAGGATATAGAAAGATTCATGCTTTCCTGATGGTCTGGCTCTTTCTACTTAGTGTTCTATCAAGAATTTACAATTCCAGCAGGATTTGCTGACCAATATCTAAGCTGACAGTACACAGGAAGATTCCAATAGCCTGTCTGCCTTTGGCAGAGATCTCTTATGAACACAGCACATGTTTCATACAGACAATATATTGAGAGCAATTGAAATTATTAAAAAAGTATTTATTCATCTCATGAATATTTACAGGAGCAGGATATTTTTAGTTTACTGTGTGATGTTTTAAGAAAGATCAGCCCTATTCTCCCCCAGAATCAAATTTCACCCTACTCAAATTGATATCACTTTATAGTTTTTCTTTCAGAATAATCTGTCATGCTTCAAACAGCAATAATGCTGCTTTGAATTTTGCTGATTCATTGAGAACTTCTTTGTAAACACTGTAAAATAATTTTGATAATAATTGCAGGGTGAAAAGGGAGAACCAGGAGCTATCATTGCTGCTGATGGATCTTTAACTGAATTATTAGGAAGAAAAGGGCAGAAGGTGAGTTCATACTATTTTGTGTTCTTCCAGAATGTTTGGTGGCCTTGTTACCAGACATCTCTGCTAGGTAATGCAGAAGTTCTCCTTGTCATTGCTATGTATGTCTGTCCTCAACAGGGTGAAGCTGGAGTGGTGGGACCAGTGGGACCAAAGGTAAGACATTTCCAAAGTTCAGTGGGTTCTTCTTTGATTTTGTTTTGGCTTTACAGAGACTAGTGATTGTAAAGATAGTTTGTTTTAGCTTTTCATTCCTTCTGAGTAAGAATGGTAAGGAATATTCTTGCTTCAGAATGACCAGTGTTCTTTAGAAAAGAATGTGGTTTTTACATACATGGTGCTGCAAGCTACTGACTTGATACAGAATATAAATTCTGGTAGAACAAATGTATCCATTATTTACTAAACAGACAGTGAAACATCTTCGGATCTAGAAACTTATCGGACTTATGAGAAGATTTTGAGTGCACCGGGTTTGTTTAGCCCCAAAGATAAAAGACTGAGAGAGGCTCTAATTGCTCCCTGCTGCTGCCTGAAAGGGAACTACAGAAAACACAGAGTCAGGCCTTCCTAGAGGTGCACAGGAAAAAGACATGTGCCAATGATCACAAGTTGCAGCAAGGGAAATTCTGAGAAGATATAAGGGAAAAAAAATCACAAAACACACACACACACACAAAAAAAGTGGTTAAACACAGAAATAGGTGCTCAGAGGGATGGTGGATTGTGAAACAAGGTGCTGAACAGCATGATCTAACTTGGAAGTTTGCCTTGCTTTAAAGGTTGGATTGGATGAACTCCAGAGGTCCCTTCCAATCTAAATTATTCTCTAATTGTATGATTTACATTAAAAGAACTGACTACATCAGGCCCAATTTCTGTAGCAGCCAAGAATTTGCAGCTCCCTTGGATTCAGAGCAAGATATAAATCAGGCAGTAGTGTCAGACTATTTACTGAAATCAGGATTTAGAGGCCTTGTTCCATGTACTTGGCCTAGTATTTTTGACTGGACACAAAATGTTGTATGAACAAGAAATCAGTTGTAAAATATGAACAGTTTTCCAGATTCAGTAGTGTTAAAGCAGGAATTCATTTCTTGTAGCCTAGTATTCCACAAAGGTCAAGGATATTGAGTCTTTCTTTGCTTCTGCTTTTGATGTAGCCTTGTCTCTGTTGTGCCTAAATGATTGTTAGTAGCTTTTGTGGTTTCTGCACATTAAGGTGAATAGGAGATTTTGCCATCTGTTGCTGTGGTTTTTAGAAAGGGCTAACTGGGTGTGCTGATAAACTGCTTTCTTAACTACTACATATTTGAATACCTTGAGGGAGCTATCCTAACTTAGCAGAAGGGGAGTTCCTTTTCTCCTCCTTGTATGACAAGATGAGTTTATAATTTCACCTTCACATAGAATCATAGGATAATGTAGAATAAAAGTGAACTTCGGAGGTCATTTAGTACACACCCCTGGCCAAAGCAGGTCTAGTTAGCTCAGGGACTTACCCAGTGAAGTCTTCATCATCTCTTAGAGTGGAGATTCCACAGCCTCTCTGGCCAGCATATTCCAGTTTATGACAACCTTCAAGGTAAATAAGTTTTTCTATATATTTATTTTAAATTTCTCATGTTCTGGCTTGTGTCTGTTGCCTCTCATCTTATTGCTATGCACCCTTCAGCACATGCCCTTTTTCTATGAGTCCCAAACTCTGTATTTACATCTCCTTTTGTAATGCCATGAGATGCTTCATACAGTTCAGCATAAAGGCAGGGCCATTCAGAAAAAGTTCTTGCCAGCACTGGTGTGAATGATTACACTGCAGGATAATTTGACACACAAAACCTGTTTCAAGATTTTGCCCAGCCAATTCCTCTTCTTAGTGCCTAGAGATTCTTAGTGCAGAACTCTAGTTTGATAGACTTGCTGATAGGCATGATTCATTTTAGTGCTGTCCCATAGAAAAAAAAAAAAAATGTAGTCGGTGGGAGACCTGTGCAGCAATAATATACAAATTTCAGAGTGCTTGGCCAGACCCTCTGTGGCATAGCTTATCAAAGCATTGATGTCAATAGTTCTGTTCGACTTGGTACGAAGCAAAGCTCTGGCCCAACAGCTTTGAGATAGCTGGGGACTCCTGATCATTGCTCTGCACTATTGGGGCAGAATGAACTCATAGGCAAGTTTCCAGAATTTGAAAAAATTCCCCACCCATTGCTACCCTCCTTTTTGAGACTTCAGCTGGACAGAAGTGACAATCACAGGAATTTGGAGCAGAATGGACTAAGTACAAACAAGCAGTTGTTTGGCAGATGAGAGCTGGGGATAGTCAGGTTAGTGCTGTTAATAGCAAAAGCAGAAGAGATGGACTGAATCATACTTTCTGCCACAGGGGAAATTACAAGCTTTTACTGGCTCAATTATGTTATTCACTGTCAATAAAGCAAACCAGTGCACTTTACTTAATAGGAGCCCTTAGTAAGAACCCTAGAGTCAGTCTGCTCAAATCACTTCCCCTGCTTTTGTAAATGAAATTTCCTTTTCTGATAAACAGTCTTCTATGGCTTCCTCTCTTCCTTCTTTCAATTCTAGCTGTGACTGCTGGCTTCTGTCACCAGGAGTCGCTAACATCCGTTTAGCAGAGGGCTGAGGCTTGGACAGAGGAAATAGTAAAGGCGGCTTCAGCATGGTCAACTCATGCATTCTTGATGTTCATTTAAAGTCCCAGTTAAAGCATGAGATCCAGAGACATCTCTTTACTTAGACTAACAAAAAAAGGATGCTTTGTAATCATCTTTGTTCTCTCTTGTTCATTCTCTCTTGTTCCTGGAGAGTGTGGAAGATAGCTTCCTGATGTAGCTGGTTAGTGAGCCTACCAGGGGAGGTGCCCCGCTAGACCTTCTGTTCACAGAGAAGGACTGGTGGAAGATGTGGTGGTTGGGAGCTGTCTTGGGCAGAGTGACCATGAAATGGTAGAGTTCACTATTCTTGGCGAAGTCAGGAGGGGGGTCAGTAAAACTGCTACCTTGGACTTCCAGAGGGCAGACTTCAATCTGTTTAGGACATTGATTGGCAGAGTCCCTTGAGAGGCA
>VXAA01003337.1:96313-114557 GCA_013399115.1 Anseranas semipalmata | reverse complement strand
AAAAAAAAAAAAAAGGCACACTGTAGTTGATGGCCCTTGGGCTGGTCCTTTCCATTCGCATTGATTTTAGGTGCTTCATCACTCTTGGTGGTGCTTCTCTGCACACCTTCCTGAATAATTTTCTCCTATTCCTTGAGATCAGTCATATGTAATATTGCACAGACCAAAACAATAAAAGTGATTTCTCTCCCAAATTGCTAGCAATCTAAGCAAAACTGGTAGGTAGGTAGGAAGAAAGAAAGAAAGAAAGAAAGAAAGAAAGAAAGAAAGAAAGAAAGAAAGAAAGAAAGAAAGAAAGAAAGAAAGAAAGAAAGAAAGAAACAGCAACAAACACAGAAGACACAGATCATGGAAGTTACGGATTTACAGCTTAAATATTTGTATGTCCTGGTTGTGTGATTTCTAGAAACCATCACTGCATATGACCAGGTCTTCACTGGCATGAATGTCATATCCTCTCTGAAGGTCTGTTTACATCCCATGATGCTTTTCTACTCTGAAAGTCAATCGGCATTGCCCAAAATAACCTGGGAGCTACAGAGCTGTTGGCAGTAGGCGTCAATACAATGTTTGCAAGAGCAGTTTTCTCTCAAGGCAGTCTGGGCTCCTGCATCCACCAGCACCCACAACTTCATTCCACTGAGCGCAGACACACAGCCCTGTCCTCCAATTTCTGAGTGTTTCTGAGGAGCTAAAGGTGAGTTTACGAATGCTAAAATTTATTTTTGTGAAATTGAAAGCTGGTAGGGGTAGTTGGGATTTAATTGGCAAAAATTATAGCACTCTTCTTTTTCTCCTCTTATTTCCATTTTGCTTAAAGTCATGTTTTCAAATAGTTTTAGTCTGTGTTTTGCTTGTGTTTATATGGAAGGGCTTGGGGGGAAAGAAAACTTTCTAAGCAAGTAAAAACTTAGAGGAAAGAATCCCAAAGTATGACTTGGATACATCAGCCGTAATCAGTCAGGACCTTTCATTTATCAGTGGATCTAACAAAGTGTGTTTTTATCAGGAAATGGGTTATTTTTTTCTGCCAAATGGAGCTTTGGTAGAGCTCTTGCTGGCCAACCTAGGTTGTAAAAAGTCATATTTCTTACAAATGTAAACCCATCTGGAGGGTTGTGTATCCTCATCCATTTTTAGAGTGTCCCAGAAGCTACGCCAACATCGATGCCCTTGGGGAAATCTCTTGGTGGGTTCATGACAATTCATCTGCTAGAAGGTACTGGGTCAATTTTAGAGCAAAATTATTTATGCCTGCAGCTGGGTAGCTGTTATGCTGTTTTTCTTGCCAGCATGAGCTTCCTGAATCCCCAGAATAAGCCCTGTAAAGTTATTCCCAGGAAGCCAAGGCTCACGCCTGATGTATGTTATCCCTTAATATGGACAGGTTTGGGGCATGGTTGTCCGTCTAGTGGTGTTTGCCTGTAAAATAAATTGGTTCCTACACCTGAGCAAGAACCATTGGACTAATGTGGTCAAAAATCCCAAATCTGTTAGATCAAGAGATGTCTTCAGATAGCAACTGGGCTAAGGCTGGAGCCCGTATTAGTCTCTAGATGATCTCTGCCTTGGGGGAAAATGGGTCAATAATTTAGCAACCCAAGCAGAACTGACCTGGCCAGCTGTGGACTATTTCAGATGTGTAGGTGCACACCGCGTTTGCTTTTTATTTTTAACCAATTTGGCTTGAAATGAGATTTTGTTTCCCTACAATACATAGATAATGATATGATATTGCTGTGGATGCAAACAGTCAAAACAGTGGATGCAGAAGGACTGGCTCTCCGACTGCTCTGAAAGTGACTTTGGGAGGCATCGACTGGGCTGCCATTAATAGTAACCATTCTCCCATCCAAGTCAAGTGTGAAAGGCAATCACTGGAGGTCAGATAATCAGGAGATTAATTAGTGTCTGTGGCAAAATACAAATAAACTCACATGGGGAATAAAACCACAGGTTTGTAGGAAGATATCTGGAAATGGAGACGTCAGCAATGGAAAATCAGTCTGCACTGAGGACAAGGGGAAAAACAAACTTTACTTCTGCAAAATCCCTATTAGCTGTGCAGGTTCTCCCAAAAAATTAAATGGTTGTTTACTCCCAGCAAACAGCCCCATTGCAACAGCTCTGTTAGCTGAGCGAGTGTCCATAATCATACTGGCAAATCTCTCTAATAACCAATTGCACCTTCCTAAGAGCAGCAGGAGTAAGGGATGGAGATGTCGCCCTGGTGAAATTTATCCAGATTTTCTGAACTGTGGGGAGAGTGTAGGTGGAACAATGGCACAGAGTGAGGCAGGGCTCATCTCACCGCTACAGGCAGGCAAGGCAAGATGAGTGCACTAGGAGGTGGTGGAGAGTCCCTGGCATGTTCTCATCCCCCCAGGAAGGTCTCTGTGCTTTAGCTGGGGACACTTGCAAGGGCTTCTCATAGCAGGGAACACCCAGCAGGTGAGCAAAGAGGCTGTTCCCTAGCCCAGCAGCCCTTAAAACCACCTCTCTCCTTTCTCTGCCCTTGACCCCACCATTCAGCTCTCACCAAGCAACAGGACCATGCTGGAGGATGAGGATGGGCTGAGCGAGAGGGGGCTTAGCAGCTCAAGGAGGCGATACGATGATGAAGAAGGTGAGCAAAACAATGAGGATCCCCAAAACAGCAGCATGATATCCTGTTATATGGCAGCAGGGTCTTTCTGCTGGCAATCCATCAGAGCTCCTGGCATTCAGGGCTGCCTAACATGAAAAAAACTCCTGTGGGTAAAACAAGGTCTTTTGAGCCTGGTGGAAAGAAGGCAAATATCTCTCTGGCTTTTCTTTGAAAGTTAGAAATGCTCAGATCTGCTCTCTAAAGCTTTTCCTATCACCCCAGATTACCACTCCATCTACATTGGGGTTCCGGTGCCCCGGGGCTACCGGAGGAAACGGCGCCGGCGGAGATCTGCCTCCAGCCGGGACAGGGCAAGCGAGAGCGAGCGGCACTACGAGCAGCAGGAGCGCTCCGACACCGATGATGGTGGCCACGGCTGCTATGAGAGTGGCAATGACAATGCCAGCAGGACCAGTGAGTTACCCTCCGGCTTCCCAAAAAAGCAGACAGGGTTTTGCAGCATGATTTAAACCACGGTTAAATCACTCCCTGCACGCAGCCACATTGCCTGTCTGGCTTTTGCTTTTGGAACTGCTTTTCCTGATGCTTCCCAGGCTTATTTTTCTCCATGGACATCTCTGAGAGCTGTGCACAGGGTGTGAAACAGTATTTGGGGAGGCTTATGTGATGGGTAGGCTAAAAAGAGATTGTCAATGGAGTGGTACGGTGATGTCTTGGGGGTGCAGGCATACTCCAGGCATCACACCTTGTTCCTGATAGGCTATTGCCCAGGGCTTTACCCAGCCTCATTAAATCTCCTTAGCAAAAGTTAATATTTTGCACAGCAAAGTAGCTGTTGATCTCTTGATTTTTTTCCACCGCCCTATAGAAATTGTGTTTGGTTTTATGTCAAACCAACTGCACTGCTGTCATGGCTCAGCAGCGTGGGCAGGGTCTTGGCTTTGGTTTGCCCTACAGAGGGAAAAATTTTTCCATTTTTTTGCATGGGGTCAGGCTTTTTGTTTGCAGTGGGCTTTGCTCACAGCTTGGGACGTGGCACGCTGTGGCTGCACCAGCGGGACCACATTCCTTCCTTTCTGCATGCAGTAAATGCCACCAGGATATAGCACAGCAGGTTGGTTTGCAGGGCAAAGTCATTTTATGGAGGAGAAACACCCCCAGAAAACCTCACCTCTTCAGCAGCCCTGCTTTTCCCCAGAATAGCTGCCACTATGCCTTATATGGGTGTTTTTTCTCCCCAAAAAACTGCCCTGAGCTCATAGGAAACACTGCAGGTAGTTTTCACACCTCACACCAGATGGGGAAAAAAAAACAACACCTCCTCAAAACAACTCCAAACCTGTCCTTGGATTTCCATTCTCCCACCTCTCCCTCCCTCCCCTTCCTTGTTTGATCCTGCTGCCACACATGCCCCCAAGTGCTCACCTCTCCTGAACGCATCTCGCTTGATTTGGTAACTTCCCGTCATAAGAGCTGAAGGGAGAGGAAAGTGCTTTATATTCTCTATAATCTGCTCCTTAAGCCTGGGAGTTTAACAAGCTTGAGTGGATAAAGGAGGAAGTTTGGGGGGTTTTGTGCCGTGCAGGGAAGGTTTGTTTCGCCGGGAAGAAATGGGGGAAAAAATGGAAACGATTCCAGGTAGGAGCCAGTGCCGCGTGTTATTTCTCCTTCACAGCCACGGTGGAGGGAGCGGGAGGGGAGGAAAGCCTCCATTTTTTTCAGATTTGCTTCTCCTTGGCAAAAGCAACTTGGGAGCCAGCACAGGGCTGGTTCAAGCGCTTGTGACGCTGGCTGGATAGCCAGGATGAGCCTGAGGGCACTGAGCTCCAATGCCGGGGCAAAGTTCACCTCAAAAATAGAACAGGGGGCACCTGTATCACCATCCACTGCACCCCAGCACCAGGAAGCAGCACAAACAGTATCTGGAAGGAGAAAAGTCTCCCAGGCATGGGGGCACCTGATTTCTTGAAATGAACGGGAACAGAGCATCTAATCCCATAGGATCTCTTTTCTGGGGGGAAGGACCATTCTGAGCCATGAAAAAGGCTGTCATGGATTCAGAAGGACCACAACAGCAGATGGTTAACGTGCTATAGCCTTAAACAGGGTTTGCAAAGGGATCTGTGTGCTGGGTTGCTTGGTACTGCTGCCAAGCCGGATTGCAAACTACGGGCAGCACCATGCTCCCCCTTCCCCCATGGGATGACGTTTTATCTTTTCTATTGTACCTCTCGGTGATCCCCAAAAACAGAGTGGGTTTTTTGGTTTGTAGAAGCATCGCCAGCTGAGGCTTCATTGATGAATCAAACTTGGGGTGTGAAGGGCTCTGTGAACCTCACATTGGTGAAGGCATAAATCAGTGCAACTGGTCTGTGCTGTCCAATTACCCATGGAAATGTAAACTTTTTTGTATGTATAATTATCCTATATTATCACTAATGTTAATGCTGAGCTAATTCCATGGCTGTGGGCTTGATTCAGATCCACTGTGGCTTAAATCACTGCAGCCAGAGGAGGTTTGATGGGTGTAAATCAGAACAGAACAGCTGTGAGCATTGTCCCATCATAAAAGTTGTTCAAGAGAGGTGCAGATCTATTATGTGCACCCTTTCCTCTTTGAACAACGTCTTGCAAGAAATAGGTGCTCTTTGGCTGTATCTCAGTAGTTTTTGGGTGTCTCTGCAGCAGTTTTACTCTTGCTTTTCCCAAATGCAAACCATGGCCTCCAGCAAGCAGCATCCTCAGGTGATATTACCAAAAAGACCAGCAGCAAACTGGGAGAAAACAGTGGCAAGATGGGATAAATCCGAACAGCAGCTCCCTGCCTTTCTCACATCCTCCAAAAAGATGCCACTATCCAATATATCCTCCCAAGAGAATACCTGGTGCTTTCCAGGATTAATTTCGTGGCTGGGTCAAGTTTCCAGGAGGAGAAAAAAGCTGCAACCCAAAACCAGGCCAGGCAATTTCCCAGCCACAAATGGATCCTCTGGGTGAATAAATCACAAGAATTTTTGCCCGCCCTCGTGGCCCAGCGGAGCCCCAGTGCTGTTGGTTTAGCAAACAGCTCTTTGTTGGGGTCAGTGAGCAACGGGGAGGCTTGGCAGCTCCATGCAAACTGATCCACCAACCTATCAGAGAGGAACACACGTGCATCAAGAGATGAGCTTATTCCTTCAGCTGGAGGAGAATAGGGGAAAACAAACAAACAAACCAAAACAAAACAAACAAGCAAGCAAAAAACTCCCCTTTGTTGGTTTCCAGTGGCTAAAACACATCACAGCCCCAATGCCCTGAAATGAGTCATAGGGTAATCCTCCAGCAGGTGGAAGCAGGAAGGGACCTGGTCTTCAGCACATGGTGGGAATTTGGGCAGAGTTAAGAGCAGCAATCACAAAGTCATGTTCAGGGGATGATTGGCTAAGCTATACCCCCCTCTGACCCACTTCTGGAAAACTGCAAATCCCCTTTTTGCAACACATCTGGAGATGCTGCCTGAGAAGGGCATTTCCAGGACCTCCTTTTGATGCGGTCTGGCTCATTGTGTTTGCAGTGAATTTAAGGTTTGCTGTGAATTTAAGTTTTGCAGAGCAAAACAGGGCCAAGGTGCAGGCAGCATGAAGCCAGGCTGTTGCTGCTACTCCACCAATTTCACCCAACTCTTACTTGAACAGCACTGAGGGTAAAGAGTCTGAAGCTGTCCAGGCGTGTAGCCCAGCTCTAAAATTAACAGGAATATTAAAAGTTGTAATAATGAAGCTTATGGAAATGCAAGGAGGACTTGACAACAAGGCTTTAGCCCTGGTGGTGTGGCTTAAAGTGCTTAAGCAGTTAAGCAGGCTCAGCTGGAGTGCAAGGGACATCCTATTCTTTTCCTGTGCCACGACTTGGGCTTCAGCTGATTTGGTGGTGGGACATGGCCATACTCCAGTGGTAACGTGAGCTTTTTCTCTGATTGCATGGCAACTTAATTAGCTGCTTCCTTGTGTACCATATTACCCAACTTTCTTATTCCTGGGTCTCAGAACAGGAGGATTCTGCTAACAAAGACATTTTCATAGCTGGATTAACTCCTGTTGTATTAGGTGAGGGCTAAGAACCAAGATTTTATTAAAAATACACCATTTCCACGGAGCCTGGCATAGGGCTGATTAACCTCTTGTTTGAATAACTCGGCAGCTGGGGAGAGAGGGGGAGCAGTCCCAGCCACCCCATGTCCACTTGGGCTGAACACCTCAAAGGCACAAAACTTTTTCCTATCATAACTGAAAGTATTCTGAGCTGTGGAGATTTGCAGCCGGGTGATGTGTTGCAGATCCACTTCCCAAAACACACTGCAGAAACAGGAAGCAATGGGTGCCCTCTCCAGCCTGGCCTGCTGTTTGTGGCAAAAAGGTGGATTTTCCTGCAGAAATGGTAAATTCATATCATTCCCCTTGAAAAGGGTTGCTGGGACGTAGAGGGAAAGCATACACTAAGCACTCATGCATTGCGATACACAGTGCCAGAGAGTGTGATGATATAGACAGGGATTTGGTTGCTGATGGCAGGCAGCTCTAACCTGGCAAAGATAAGCTCCATGGGTGGGAAAAACATGGGAGACACCATGAAAATGGAGTGCAAAATGCTCCTGGGAGGGGAATTTGATTGTATTGCATATAGGGGTGGTTGCGTTCCCGATTCCCAGCCTGCACCTATATATTTCCCTCCTGCACACCCACTCGTCCTTTCCTCCAGCATCCCATATCCCTTTGCACAGGGATTTTGGGGCAGGATTACTTAGAGTTTCCCTACTCCTCAATAGCTGGCTGACACCTTCAATGTTTTGCTCAAAAGCTTTGTTGGTGGTGGTGGTGGTATAGTTGTTATTGTTGTTACCTTAGCATCCTAAATAGCCCTGCAAATCTCCCTTTCTCACTGGAGGCTTCGTGCATGGGGCCGGTGTGGGATGTCTCAGCAAATCTCTCCCCCCCCCATCAGTGTCGCCAGCTGCTGAACGCCTCCGCTACATCCTGGGTGATGATGATGAGCCTCCCAACCCCACACTCTTCACGGAGATGGACACACTGCAGCATGACGGTGAGGAGATGGAATGGAAAGAGTCAGCCAGGTGAGAGGAACGATGCTTCGGGTCAAAAATGCATCGGCCAGAGACCCCCCCAAATATTCCTAGGTGGAAACATTACCCTTTGCAATGGGTTGGTGGATAAGCATCATTTTAATGAGGTTAGTTTCAGTCCTTTTTGCTTTTTGCCATGCCCAAATTAGGGAAATGCAGAGAACATGGCATTTTGTGGGTCTTTGCTGAGGAGGAGGAGGATGGGATGAAGATTTCCCATCTTCTCCCACATCTCCCCAGGCTGTATCAACCCCAGAGCTGGGGCTTTTCCCATACCTAATTGTGTCTGTATATTCCCTTCCTGGCTGCTACACACTCTCCACTCATCCTTCCCTCCAGCATCCCATATCTCTGTACAGGGATTTTAGGACAGGTTTACTTAGAGTTTCCCCACTCCTCAATAGCTGGTTGGCATCTTCAATGTTTTGCTCAAAACCTCTTTTTTTTTTTTTTTTTTTCAGTCTATCATCCTAAATAGCCCTGGAAATCCCCCTTTCTCCTAGTTGCCAGCCTTGCGCAAAAAGCAGCATTGCAGGCATATTGTTGATAATACACATTTTTCCACCAAATTTTGCATGGTTGTGTTAGATACACATCTTACCCTGCTCCCAACAAAGCTCAGAGGAGCACAAAAATCAGCACTTGCATTGGGATTTTCATCAGGAAGGGTTTGATATGTAGCTTTCCAAATTCCTTCCAGGAGGATGGAGTTTCTCAATTCCCAGATTTCCGCTCTCCAACAAGGAGCGGTTCAACCTCTTGAGCCGCAGGAGAGCAGCTCCTTGGCAGTGGCAGTGCTACCTGTGGCTAAACCCTGTGGTGGGATTTAGTCCCCAAGCAGGAAATAAAGAAGCTGAGCACAGCAGGGAGACAGGGGTTAGCAAAGGCATCGGAGGGTGCTGATCCCAGGGCAAAGGTGTCTCTGGAGATATGCCTCAGGTCCCACACGCTGTCCAGAGCAGCTCTCATCAGCAAGCTGCCACCCCACGTGCACGCTAACCCACTTTCAGCAGGAAAACAGGGCAAAAGAGAAACGAAAACCAACCTAATCGGCTTTGGACGAGCAACGCTGGGACTTAGCGGGTACTATGGCTGGGCCAGAGAGAAGCTTGAATTTCCTCACAGTAAAAGCGGTGTTGTTTGAAAGGCTGGAAAATGGGTTTCTGCAAAGAAATTGGGGTGGGAAGCTTTGGAGCCATGACGCTAGGGCCAACCTGTATATTTTTGAATGCTCTGGATTTTTGTCCCCTGCATATGCCATTCGCGACACTCCTGGCTGGTATTTTGTGGCTTTTTTTAACAGGGACATGTTGCATTCTCTCTTTGCAGCAGCATTTTAATACATCCCCTGCAGCTGATGCAATCCCAGACTCTTCCCATCCTTCCCCTGCAGCTTTCATAAGCTATCAGAGATTTCCAAAAGCCCTTCTTCTCCTGCATCCTTTCTATCTGTGCCCTCTGCAGTGGCAGGAGTCCAAATCTGAGTTGTACCAGTTAAAAGTTGCAAGGTTAAGCCCTGCCAAGACTAATCCATGGAGCCCGCAAACCTCATTTAAAAAAAATAAAAATAAAAAATCTTTCTTCCCCAAATTGACATCCCGCCAAGAGCTGCCTGCCCTCCACAGAGCCCAAGTCCTGTTCCCAGGGAGGTGTGAGAAAACAGCCACCACTCCCAGATTTGCTCTGAAGTCTTTGGTTTGTAAAATTAAGGAATGGAAGCAGAAGGGCTTATTTCCAAGGGACAGGAGCCTGCAATCCTTCTCCTCTCCCACCATGGAAATGAATTGCCCATATTGAAGTTTGAACATTGCTAAGACATTAAAAAGATATTTGCAGTGCCCTGGGTTTTTTCATAGAGATGAAGGTCTGGCTGGTCTGTGCAGGTACAGATCCCGGCCAAGGCAATGTCACCTCCCAGGTCTTGCTGGAGCAATTTGAGGAGTGTCAAATCTGCAGTGTTGAGCACAGAGGTGGAGACAAGTGATTTTGCTCCATTCTGCAACCATGCAAGCAACACCTTGTCTGATGAGGTTACTTAATTTCTCCTTTCCCATCCTGAATAATAAGCAAAAACTTTGCAGGAAGAGTGGATGAGTTAATGAGTTAATTCAGGCTTGCAAAGCTGCCTGCAGAAAGTAAACACTACGTGTGTGCAGGAAATTCAATTCTCTTCTTCCTCTCGTACACCAGTTCCCCTCCACGCCTGTTTCCATGGCTGCCACTGTCATTTCAGGTGGATAAAGTTTGAAGAAAAGGTTGAGGAAGGCGGGGAAAGGTGGAGCAAGCCCCACGTGTCCACGTTGTCTTTGCACAGCCTGTTTGAGCTACGGACATGTCTACAGACAGGAACAGTGCTCCTGGACCTAGATGGCTACTCTTTGCCCCAAATCATAGGTACAAGCCAGTGGGTATCAGTGACTTGCACTGGAATAAGTGAAGATGGGATCTGAGAGCCATTAAATTGGTCCAATAAGTGCTGATGTCCCTAACTTTCTGGGAGGGGGAAGATTTTTCAATGGGGTGACTGTCTCCATCATTCGGTGCTTTCAGACGATGTCATTGAGAAGCAGATCGAGGATGGTCTGCTCAAACCTGAGCTGCGGGAAAAGATAAGCTATGTGCTCCTCAGGAAGCACCGTCACCAAACAAAGAAGCCAATCCATCGCTCCTTGGCTGACATTGGCAAGTCTGTCTCCTCCAGTACAAGTGAGTGCTTGGGGTCCAACCCCTACCCAGTTACGTCCTTGAGTCTTTGCTTAGCAAGCCCAGGGGGAGGTTGATCTCAGGAGAAGGAAAGGCAGAAACCCAACCATTTGGTGCACGTAACTATTTATGGCAGCAGGAAAGATCCCAAAAGATTTGCCAGTGGTGGTCCTAAGGGTGGCAGGTCATTTGGAGCCAAAAAGCAGGGAGCTGTCTGCTGAGATGGACAAAAGCATTGGCCAAGGGGCAAGCAGCCTACAGACAAATCCAGTCTGCTCCATAGATGAACCTGCCTATTTTTGAGCCTTTATAAAAGGGGATTTGTTTGATTTCATGCTAGATTATTTACTTAGGTTTAAATGGAGGTCATTTTGTGGAGCCTGGGATTTGCCAGGCTTCAGCTGCTCCCCAGGCAGACACAAACAGCAGCACCCAAGCCCTAAGTGCACATGGAAAAGGCTGTCAATAAGCAATATTCTCACCCCATGGGTATCTCCAGGTTTCAAAGCAGCCATCATCCATGTCAGAGGACTAGATATTTGAGCTAACATTTGCCCAGAAGCTCTTGAAATAGAGCACTTGGAACTTGGAAATTTTGTGGTTACTCACTGTAGTTATAGAAAATAGGGGAATCTTTCATTTGTTTCTAACGCCTTGCTGAGATGATGGCACCATTTTGAGCTTGCAAAGAGGGGCACCAAAGCTAAAAAGATGGTTACTGGCACAGCAGAGGGGTCCCTCACGTTTCTTGTGCCAACAGAACACTGTGATACCAGAATAAATACTGCTGGCTTTTTGAAAAACAGGGTCACATCCAGTAGAAATTTCATCATTGTTTCTAGCAGCTTTAATGTCGGGTTGTGAAGAAAATGGGGATGGATATCATGGTTACAGCTGGTGTTTCAGAGAGATGCAGAGCAGCTCACCAACTCTGGTCCAGATTGTTTTCCCCAAGGAAAACACTCTTTGGGAACGCAGAAGATTTTCTGAGAAAATTCTGGGCTCACTACAGAAAGTGCATGGAGAAAAAGTGAAGCCTTCATATCTAATTCAGTTTAAGCACCTAAGAAGAAAAATGAGAATCGTAACCAGCTTAGGGAGGACATTGTTTACATGAAGCTTGGTAGTGGCCAATGTAAACATTTTGAAGTTTATGGCAAATTTCAAATTTAGGTTTCTTTGTAGAATTAGGGGCCTAAAAAGCAATTTATGGCCCTAAAGAGAGCATTGATGGGGCATGGGGTGGTGCAGGCTCCTTGCATGAAACTTCTGCAGAGAGAAGACAGGGGTTAAGGCAGGAAAACGTATTTTTTGCTAATGGAAAAATTATTATGGGTGGGATAATAGTGATGAGTGGAGGCAAAAGCAAATTGCAGGCATATCAGTTCTGGAAAGATCACATCAGCACTGGGCAGCTGATTTTCAGCCTGGCCACTCACCTTTGGCATTGCTTGGCCGGTGGCTTCCTGTGGTGCCTGCATCTCTTCTATCCTCTCTTTTCCCAGACCGCAGCCCCGTCCGGAGCCCAGCTGCTGGCGCCACCTTCCACCGCTCCACTGAGGACCTGCGGATGCGGCAAAGCACAAGCTACGGCCGCCTGCGTAAGCCAGGGTGGGCAGCAGGGAGGCTGGNAAAAAAAAAAGGCAGGAGAAAAATTTGAGTTGCAATGTGAGATAAGGTGATTGCAACTACAGTCAGGCCCCACCACACCTTCCCTTTGGCCGTGAATGAGATGTGTTTTGTGCAGCCACAGGGTGACTGATATTAGAAAAGCTCTTATTATTGGGCTTTTATCTTACTGCACCTAGTTTGCAAGCCCAGCTGTACTAAATAATGTTTTATTTGCACTGAAGTCCTCCTGCCCCCATTTCCTTCTTGCACATGGGGCTTGAATTCAGCTGCACACCTCAGGGTGGTTTTCTCACCCTCTCTCTCTCTTGTGTCTCCATCAGGCCATGCACAAAGTCGAAGCATGAATGATATCTCAGACACGCCAAGCACTGACCAGGTAATAATCCCCAAAAGCTTTTGTGTGATGCAGCGAGGAGCATCTCCATCACAGCCGGCTGCTATGGTCCTGTTTGCAAATGCACCATGACGTGTTAGAGACTCAGTGATAGTTAAGGTCCATGTGAGCCTTGTGCGGTTTCACTCAGTCAATAACCACACAAATTCCTAATTAGTGAAACTAATATACATATTGATCCTTGTTAATTCATGAGGAAACTGTCCCAGAAATAATCATAAAATCATAGAATCATCTAGGTTGGAAAAGGCCTTCAAGATCATCAAGTCCAACCACCAACCTGACCTACTGAGTCCCATCACTAAACCATGTGCCTTAGTGCCATGTCCACATGTCTCTTAAATACCTCCATGAAGAAATACCTCCTGATATCTAATCTAAACCTCCTCTGGCAACTTGAGCCTGTTGCCTCAAATCCTATCACTTTTTACTTGAGAAAAGAGACTGACATGCACCTCACTGCCGCCTCCTTTCAGGTGGTTGTAGAGAGAGATGAAATCTCCCCTCAGCCCCCTCTGCTCAAGAAGAAACAGCCCCAGTTCTCTCAGCTGTTCCTCATATGTCTTGTTTTCCAGTCCCTTCACCACATTTGTTGTTCTTCTCTGAATGCATTCCAGCAACACAGTATCTCTCCTGTAGTGAGGGGGCCAAAACTGAATGCAGTACTCAAGTTGTGGTCTCACCAGTGCTGTGCACAAGGGGACAATCACTTGCCTTGCCCTGCTGGCCACACTATTTCTGATGCAGGCCAGGATGACCTTGGCCTTCTTGGCCACCAGGGCACACTGCTGGCTCATGGTCAGCTGGCTGTCGACCAGCACCCCCAGGTCAATACCTGTGCTTGAGCTTGGGCCGGCAAGGTGAACACAGAATTTGGGATCTGCAAGGATGTTGACATAGCTGAGATCTGGTGTCAAGTTTTACCAGGGGAAGTTGAGATTTGGTGTCAAGAAGAATTTCTTCACTGAAAGAGTGGTTGGAACAGGCTGCCCAGGGAAGTGGTGGAGTCGCCATCCCTGCAGGTATTTAGGAGATGTGTAGACAGGGCACTAAGGCACATGGTTTAGTGGTGGAATTGTAGTGTTAGGTGATGGTTGGACTTGATGAACTTAAGGGTCTTTTCCAACCTAAATGATTCTATGATCCTTGGGGTAGAGAAAACACCCTTAAAATCTAGCGGTAGGATAGGAAATGTGTTTGACAGAGTGCAGGTCTTTGCTCAGCACCACTGCTGGGTACAGACAGTTTGCCTGGGGTAAATCGCAACCAGCACTTGTGTCTGCAAACAGAAATACAGCTCTTAAGATAACAATCTGTAAATACAGGGACAGTTTCCATTTTTTTCCTCTGTTGCAATATGATAGATGCGGGTTTCTTCTTGCGAACCTTAGCTGACAGTCTGTTGGGAGTTTTTCCCACTGGTTTGTTTCGCACAGGAGAGCTGGGAAAGAGGTCGGGCTGCCCTGGGTCATTTGCAGCCAGATCTCTGTGATGCAATATATTAGCAGGTTTTTGTGTCATTCCTTTACAAGGTGTCCTGGCTCTGTCCTGGCATCAAGGCTGTTTAGCTGGGAACTGTTGATGTGTTATGTGGGCTTTGCTTTGTTTCAATTCATGCGTGATTTCAGCATAAGCCTAAGGGAAAATTGAATGTGACTTCATACAACCATGTATCACAGAAGTTTCATTCTGCATTTAAGCTCTCTTGTCTGCAAGAGCAATGCAGTAATTAAGCATGTGTCTTGTAGGCACACTTTCTGTGCAATCCTGCCAAAATATGGCTTGCGGGATGCAGCTTGCAATTTGGTCCTTGGAAATACTTTTGATGTTTTCCTACTGTTGTCAATCTTTGGAACATTTGTTACAAGGTGTTTGGTGGGGGAGCAAAAAGTAGAGGTATTTGAGGTGCAACTCCTAGAGCTAGAAAAGATGCTGATCAGGGAAAGGTCTGTACTGAGCCTGAGACTGCACAAATTGAGTCTCTTTGCACCTGCCAGATGTTTTTCTGTCTCAAGAGGTAATGCCTGAAATCTGTCAGTCAGGAGCTAATTAGCAAGTGCAGACAGTGGGAAAAGAAGGGTCTGGCAGGGATTTACAGGGGAGAGTATGGTATAAGTGCTTGCCTTGCCCCCAGGGACATCCTCATTGGATGGAAATTCATGTTTTCCTGGATTGCTAGAGCATGATGCTCTGGGGCTCTTCATGTCATGGCTCCCAAGAAATGGTAACACCTCCAAGCTTGGTCTCACCCTTCAGGGCTGGCTTTGAAATACGACGTCATTGTGTGTTGAAAAGGAGCGTGTCCCCTCTGTCTGCCCCATTGCCTTCCAGCAGGTGGCACATCCCCAAACCCAGGCACTGGGTGCCACAACTGGGAGACGGAGGACAGGGGTGCCATGATACATGGGAGGCAGCACACAGGTGGAAGGTTTCTAAGGCACCTTCCTAAATTAGTGCTGCAATAAAGCAAGCAAATTATCCAGTAGCGAACACCAAATATCAGCCTCCAGCAATGGGATGCAGAGGGTTAATCACAAAATATGCAAAGCATTTAGTACTGAAGAATGCTGGGTTTAATCGCTACAAAGGGACTTTTTCAGTGTTACACAGTGGTCACTGTTAACTCTTTCTCCTGCTTATTCCAAGCTGCATTGGAGGAGTTGGTTTATCACTACTATTTTTTTCCATTTGGCTTTAAAGGATTAGAAAGGGAGAGCCTGCTGCCCAACTCACATGCCTCCCCTCATGCTGGCATATAGATTATAGTAACACCCTGCCTGGGTTTGTATTGAACCATTTTAGACTAATAATGAAAGAGCTGCAGGGGAGAAAAGACCAAGGGAATAAATTCATGATCGAGGTTTCCTACTTCAATCATCTGTTCATGCTCTGAGAATGGGATGTGGCGGAATGAGCTACAGAAACATTAACTAAAGCCACCCGTGCATAATGCCAAGTGGTGTTTCAGCATTCTATAGGGCCTTTGGGCAGCCTGGGGCTGCAGACCTGCAAACTGGCTTACAGGTATACTTGCTGGCTTGCTCCAGGATCAGTGTTTTTGGCTCAGATTTTCTGCAGGGACAACCTGGGGATTGCCACGAGCTTTCCTTGCTTAGATCCCAGTGCAGCAAAGCCCCTTTTGCAAAACACTGAGTTGCATGCTTGCATTAGGGAGCAGAGCATGTGCTTTCAAGTTAATCATGGGTTTAGTGGTGGTTTTGAATAAGGAAGAAATTCAGCTTTACAAATTCTTACTGTTTTATTCATGGATATGACTCTCAAATCCCTGGGAGTCCCAGGAGCATCAGACAGCAAGAGGTTTAAGCCTGCTGTCTGCACTGGATACTTCAGCTTTAGCTTTTGTAGTCGGGGTGTGGCAAAGGGGGGGAAGCTAGATTTCAGCAATCACTCCCTCCCCCACTTCATCTTCCCCAACAGCTGAAGAACAAGTTCATCAAGAAGATCCCCAAGGATGCGGAGGCCTCCAATGTGCTGGTGGGAGAAGTGGAGTTCCTAGAGAAGCCCTTCGTGGCTTTTGTGCGGCTACTCCAGGCAACGATGCTGGGAGGGGTGACGGAGGTGCCCGTTCCCACCAGGTAAGCCCAATTCCTTTGGGTATGGAGCTCTGGCTGGTCTCCCAACATGGGTGCTGGCAGTGTGAGATTGCCAACATGGTGCCACTCCCTTCCCAGATTCCTCTTTATTCTCCTGGGCCCTGCAGGAAAAGCCAAATCCTACAACGAGATTGGCAGAGCCATCGCAACCCTCATGGTGGATGATGTGAGTACTTGCAAAACTTGGCCCTCACTGGGAGCCTCCCTTGCTCAGAGCTGAGAAAAAAAAAAAAAAAAAACAATTTTCATCCTGTTGCCCAAATGAATGAGCTTTGAAGGCCCATAATAACGTGGGATGTATGTGCTGGATACTATCCCCAAGCTGACACGTCTCTTGAATCCCCAGCTCTTCAGCGATGTTGCCTACAAAGCCCGGGACAGAGAAGACCTGATTGCTGGCATAGATGAATTTCTGGATGAAGTCATCGTTCTGCCACCTGGCGAGTGGGACCCCAACATTAGGATTGAACCACCCAAAAAAGTGCCCTCAGCTGAGAAGAGGTGACTGGGAGACATGGGGATGGTCCCAACCCTGTGGCTGTCCCTGTCTCTCCCACTTGAAGATGCTGGAGGAGGACAGCTGCTTTGTTTGCCCTCATCCCTAGATATAATATCTGCAGATTTTTCCAGAAATGCTGCTTTTTCTGCAGTATTTTCTCCTATATCAGTTTCCACTCTGCAAAATCTGCATTACCCCCTGGGCTGAGCAAATCCAGCTCTCGATCCTTCCAAACTTGCCCCCAGAACCCAAGCCCTAGTGCAGGTGGTGAGCTGTACCATGGCCTTGGGCCCTACCTGCTCTTTCCCACAGGAAATCGGTTTTCTCACTGAACGAAGTGGGGCAGATGAATGGCACAGCCGGTGGGGCAGGTGCTGGGAGTGGCGGAGGAGGCAGTGATGATGGGGAGATGCCTGAAGTGCATGAAATCGGGGAAGAGCTTGCATGGACTGGCAGGTGAGCATCACCCAGCCACCCAAAAAACCTTGGAGGATGCTGGCATCCATCAGCATCTCCTGTTGGCTCACCCCGTGTTCTCCCATGGCAGAGGTGAACTCCTTATGGGCACAGGCTTTTGTGCTGTGCTATACATATTTTGGTGGAGGCCATATGCATCTTGTCCTTGGCTGTGTCTCCGCAGGTTTTGTGGTGGCCTCTATTTGGATATCAAAAGGAAGCTGCCCTGGTTCCCAAGTGACTTCTATGAAGGTTTTCATATCCAGTCTATCTCTGCCATCTTGTTCATCTACCTGGGCTGCATCACCAATGCCATCACATTCGGGGGCTTGCTTGGAGATGCTACAGACAACTACCAGGTTGAGTCCAAGGACAAGGTTCACTTTGGCTTGGTGATGGAAATCAGGGATGGGATGGGTTCTACCCTCGTTGTGCCATGCCAGTCTTCAATACTAGGGATGGAAATTCATTCTCAAATGGGACTGGCTGTCCCCAAATACCTAGAGGATGGGAAAACCCATCTCAACAACAATACCAGGAGCAAGGGAACATGATCCCAAGCCACTCTATATGGGTCCAGGCAGAGGTCCTTCATTCTCATCTCCATCTGGGGTGTCCATGGGGGTGTAACCTGGCACAGCACCACCATAACCCTGGGTTTGATCTGTCCTCAGGGTGTCATGGAGAGCTTCCTTGGCACAGCAATGGCGGGTTCCATGTTCTGTCTCTTCGCCGGGCAGCCGCTCATTATCCTCAGCAGCACTGGCCCCATCCTCATCTTCGAGAAGCTGCTCTTCGACTTCAGCAAGTAGGTGCTGGATGATACCAGGGGACTGGGACCCATCTGTACCAGGACAGGGGCAGCCCCCCAGCCTGCTGTGCATGTTCATAGGGCTACTCTTGCTTTGTGCCTGCTTTCAGGGGCAATGGCATTGACTACATGGAGTTTCGCCTCTGGATTGGCTTGCACTCTGCTCTACAGTGCCTTATCCTGGTGGCCACTGATGCCAGCTTCATTATAAAGTACATCACACGCTTCACAGAGGAAGGCTTCTCCACCCTCATCAGCTTCATCTTCATCTATGATGCCATCAAGAAGATGATAGGAGCCTTTAAGTATTACCCCATCAATTCGGACTTCAAGCCAGACTATGTGACCATGTACAAGTGCGAGTGTGTTGCTCCTGACCCAGGTGAGTACAAGTCCTTCTCAGCGCCA
>VXAA01003337.1:73214-93937 GCA_013399115.1 Anseranas semipalmata | reverse complement strand
AAAAAAAAAAAACAACAACAACGTACACAACTGCCACCAACAACAAATTGGGCATTATTGAGTGCCACCTCTCCAAAAATAACAGGCTACTTTTGAGGTTTTCTTCCCCCTTTCCACCCCTTTGGTTTGAAAGGACAAGTGCCAGCACAAGCTGGGGTGCTCAGCCCCGCCTGCCAGTGGCTTTCCTGCACCAGGAAGCTCCCCAAAATCCTGCTGGCACTTGCCAACCCAGAGGGAGAAGCAGCTGAAGGGGAAGACGTGCTGTCCACCGGCGCATCTCTGGCTTGGGCCAGCTCTGGAGGGTGTGCATGGGATTAATCAGGGAGAAGTTGCTGGGTGGTTAGAAACGACGTTTTGCTCCCCAAATCCTCATTTGTCCTTGGGCACCGACCCCCACATAGATCTCAGAGGATGTGCTCAGCCCCATGTTTGCTTTTACGCCCCCCCAGTCTGGGCTGAGCAGGGCTGAGCTGTGCTTCTCTGGATGAAGCCTGGCCATTTTTAATGCAGAAATCTCTGTATTAGCCAAGAATCTTATAACAAACTTCTTTCCCGCAGCCAACATGACATTGTTCGATGCTTCAGCTCCAGTAGCACCAAACACCACTAACATTTCTCTGGTAAGTGGTTTTGCTTGCTCTGTGGGGAAGTTTGGGGTGTGGGAGCAGGGGAACTCATCTGAGGGACATTCCCAGGGAATGGTGCACGCAGCCTTGGAGCAAGGTTTGGGGAAACACAGGCTTTGCATTAATTTGGGTTCATGGTTTGGCTCGGCAGCACCAAATCCCTACCTTTTTGCCCAAATTAATAGCAGCTCTGGGGTTTTCCCATGATTACAGGGCTAGAGTGGCTCCCAGCTGCAGCAGCACATGGAAGCCACCTTTTCCTTGCATGCTGCAATTGCTTAACATGTTAATTTAATTTTATTTTTTTTGGGGGGGGGTGTTTCTCCCCAGTACAATGCTATTAACCTAACAGCTCTGGATTGGACTCAGCTGAGTAAGAAGGAGTGTCTCAAGTATGGAGGCAGCTTAGTTGGGAAATCCTGTAAATTTGTGCCTGACCTGGCCCTCATGTCCTTCATCCTCTTCTTCGGGACCTACTCCATGACACTGACCCTGAAGAAATTCAAATTCAGCCGCTACTTCCCCACCAAGGTAAGAAAAGGACTGGCTCTGCAGGATTTTGCCCTAATCTTTTCCAAAGGTAGAAAAAATGTGACCTGCCAGTCTCATTCCTGGATGCAAGAAGCTACGGGAAAATAAATCCATATTTCTATTTTTGGTAAGGTGATTTGGTGGAAAAGGAGATGTTGGTATCAGTTAGGATAATTCCCTCTAAGCATTCAGACACTGCTTTGGCTCTTGCATGCTGTATAACTCATCACTGTGCGATGCAAAGGGAAAAAAATGATTTTTGTGAGTTATGCCCACCTGCGTGCAGAGCCGGAAAGCTGAGGGGAAGTATGCAGATGCGGGAGCAAATACCTCCATCCCTTTAATCACCCTTTCCGCCCCCGTTTCCCATCTGCCTCCAGGTCAGGGCCTTCATTGCTGATTTTTCCAATGTCTTCTCCATCCTGCTGTTCTGTGGTGTGGATGCCTGTTTTGGACTGGACACCCCGAAGCTGCATATTCCCAGTATTATCAAGGTTTGGCCACACTGGGAAGGCCCTTGCCTTTCAGCCGCACTCTCTTCCAGCTCCTTGATCGTTTGGGGGAAAATCGCGGCCCCTTCTCCCTTTCGTGAGAAAATGTGGTGTCTGGGCATGTTCTGAAACACTGCTTTGCCTTTTCTGGAGGAATATTCTAATTCTGTGACTTTTCTTCCTTCCCCTTTCCCCCCCCCCTTTCTCTTTTCTTCCCATCTCTCACTCCTGGCAGCTGCGTAAGCTTATTAGCGATTTCTCTATCTTTATGTCCATACTAATGTTTGTGGGGCTGGATGTGCTTTTCGGACTGAACACCCCAAAGCTCCAAGTGCCTACTGACTTTAAGGTAAAAAGCAATAAATCCCTTTCTGGAGGTGTTGCTGAAAACATCTCTTCCCCAACCTGAGATATCACTGTCAGTGACATGGGAAGTCCATGCAGGGACAGCTCCATCCAAACGAGCATCTGAGGAAAATTTGGGGTTGAGGCACGTGGTTGCTGGGGTGGTTCGGGTCTGGGTGTGTGTTGATAGGGTTCAGGGATGGATAAGATGATGCTCAGAGGGGATGGTGTTTGGGGTGATATGGGGCTTCCTGAAATTTCAGGGCTTGGGTTTCTCCCCATCCCTGACCTGTGCTTGGCTGTGCCATGCAAACCTCTCTCTCCCCCCAGCCCACTCGTGTGGACCGAGGGTGGTTCGTGTTTCCCTTCGGAAAGAACCCATGGTGGGTATACCTGGCAAGTGCACTGCCCGCCCTCCTCGTCACCATCCTCATATTCATGGACCAGCAGATCACAGCCGTCATCGTCAACAGGAAGGAGCACAAGCTGCGGGTGAGCCAGGACTCACCCCATGCTCAGGGTTACAGCATCGTGTCAGGCAACAGGTGCATCCTTGCAAGCACCTGCTTTTGGGGTGCAGATCTGGTGCTGCCACAAGGCCAGGGGTGTTCACTCCAGCTTGGCATGCTGTGCAAAGCAGGGGCTCTCCCTTTTCTTTGAAAGCTGCATTTTTGGGGTGCGAAAGCTTCCAGGGAGTTAAACTCATTGGATGCTGTAGGTACTGGGGTGCGCTGGGGTGATGGAGGAAGCTCTGTGGCAACATGGGGTACACCAGGGTGATGCAGGATGTCCTGCAGGATATGTAGGATTCACCAGGGCAATGTGAGGTGCAATGCAGGGGGATGCAGGCTGCATTGTGGGGGATGCAGGGTGCACCAGGGCAGTGTGGGGTGTATCAGGGTGATGTGGGGTGCACTGCAGCATTGCAGGACAATGCAGGGTACATCAGGGAGATGCAGGGTGCATCACAACTATGCAGGATGCACCAAGGCAATGCAGGGTGCTGCAGGATGATGTGGGGTGCTTCAGGATGATGCAGGCTGCACTGTGGCAACATAGAATGCACGAGGGTGATACAATGTGTATGAGAGTAATGTAGGTTGATGATGATGTGATGATGCAGGGTGCCTCAGGGTGATGTAGATTGCATCAGGCCAGTGTGGGTGCATCAGGGTGATGCAGGGCGATGCACTGGTTCTCTGCAGAAATGCAGGTTGCTTCAGGATGATGCAGAGTGCATCATGGTGATGTACATGAGAACAATGCAGGGTGCACTATGGCAATGTGGGGTGCATTAGCACAATGTAGAGTGCTCCACAGCAATGCTGGGTGTACCAGGGTGATGCGGGGTGCACTGCAGCAATGTAGGTTGTTTCAGGGTGTTGCAGTGAGCACTGTGGCAATATAGGGTGCCTGAGGATGATTCATGAGGGTGATGTGGAATGCACAGTGGTGATGCAGGGCTCTTCAGGGAGTGCATTGGGGGTTGCACAGTGCTGCAGGAGGAAATCTACAACCTGCTGGGCTCTGTGGTGACGAGAGGAACCTCTTTGTGTCCCCCCACCCCCAACCCTTCCGGACACTGTGTTGCAGAAAGCAGCGGGCTACCACTTGGACCTGTTCTGGGTGGGCATCCTCATGGCTGTGTGCTCCTTCATGGGGCTGCCCTGGTACGTGGCAGCCACCGTCATCTCCATCGCCCACATCGACAGCTTGAAGATGGAGACAGAGACCAGCGCCCCGGGGGAGCAGCCCCAGTTCCTTGGTGTCAGGTGAGGAAGGCTCAGCTGTGCTCTTCCTCAGGGTGGGGGGGTCCAGATGCAGCAGTGGGTCTGCCCAGCATGGCTTCATCCTGCCTCTCTCGACAATCCAGGGAGCAGAGGGTGACAGGCATCATCGTCTTCGTGCTGACAGGGATTTCTGTCTTCCTGGCCCCGATCCTGAAGGTAAAATGTCCCCATTGCCCTGCAGATGTTTGGGGTGAATTTTTTTTCCCCACATGGCCCCAGGCATTTGTCCCTATCCCCCGGAGTGAGCTGCCGCCTTTCTTGGGGTAAGTGTCATGTTTTTTCCATGTCCCTAGTACATCCCCATGCCCGTGCTGTATGGCGTCTTTCTGTACATGGGTGTCGCATCGCTGAACGGCATCCAGGTAAGCACTTCTCCTCCTCCTCCTCTCCGGCCATGAAGGGGTCCCACGCCTGGGCAGAAATGGGGATTTTTGATCCCAAAATTTGCATGCAACCAGCATTCCCAGCTGCATGGGATAGTTTATATGCAAAACCCTCTGTGAAGCATCAAAAAAAAAACCAACTCCCCATTTTGGGCACTAAAAGAGGGTTTATCTGGGCAACCAGAAGCCTGCACTGGGGGGAGTGGGGCTGACAGCTAACACCAGGCTTTGCCACACCGCAGTTTTGGGACCGCTGCAAGCTCTTCCTCATGCCAGCCAAGCACCAGCCCGACTATGTTTTCCTCCGGCATGTGCCACTGCGCCGCATCCACCTCTTCACTCTGGTGCAGATTGTCTGCCTGGCTGTGCTCTGGATCCTCAAATCCACTGTGGCTGCGATCATCTTCCCTGTCATGGTAAGGCTCTGTGCAATAGCATCCCCCAGGCTGCTTTCGCTCATGTTTTATTGGACAAAAAAAACCCAACTTTCTAGATTTCCATAGGCATCCCCATTATTGTAGCCTTGTCGACGAGATTTTGAGATTCAAGCAAATTTTGGCAAGTGTGGCTGGCCCTGTGGTGGTGGTCCCCAGGTCCTCACTCTGGCATCGCTCCCCTCCTAGATTTTAGCCCTGATCCTGGTGAGACGACTGCTAGATTTTGTCTTCTCCCAACATGACCTGGCCTGGATTGACAACATCATCCCTGAGAAGGAGAAGAAGAAGGAGGATGACAAGAAGAAGAAGAAAAAAGGCAACAAAGGGGACAGCAGCAGTGATGAGGAGGTGTGTGGGGGATGGGTAGGGAGCTGGACAGCACAGACACTCTGGGGTGCTGGACTCTCCGGGGAGGGGAATGGTGCCACTGAAACCTCCAGGTCTGCAGGTTCAGGAAGAAGGTCTTTTTGATTCTTGGGGGTGTTTCTCTGTGTATAAAGGACTGGCTGATTTAGGGGGCTTTAAGTGATGCTATGGGGCTGGCCAGAGGCTCCAGGAGATGCTCAAAGCATCCTGAAAGCTGAAAAATCACGGCAAAAAAAAAAAGAAACGATTAGCAAAAATACTGCAGATCCCCTGGATGAGGATACGGCACCCATCATATGGCTGCAAAATGTCATTAACCTGTGCAGCCTCCTGCTGCAGGCTCTTTCCCTGGTAGAAGGGCTGTGGGTTGGTTTGGGAAGGGGAAATCAAAGCCTCCTCACCCTCATGCACCTCCTCAATTCCACCCAGAGACCTTGGGCACCTTTGTGTGCTCTGGGCAGTCTCGGAGCCTGCGCAGGCTCCTTGGTGAACTGCAGCACCCAAACCCTGTTCTGCCTTCACTGCTTCTCCCCTTTATTCCCCAGTTCCCACCTCCCTCAGTCATAAAGATCCCCTGCCACCAGCACCCCAAAGTGGGGGTCCCCATTGCCTCAGCCGTAAGTAAAGAGCTCAGGATCCTCTCTTGCCCTCCTGTCGCTTCCTAATCCCCACCAATGGGGCCTGCTCAGCTAACTGCACTAACCCTATAAACAAAGCAGACGCAGCCTGGATCCATCCTGTCAAAGCCAGGAGGAGGGTTGGCTATTTGCTGCGTTTAAAGCAGGTTTTATGGGATGCAGCATACTTGGTGCTGCTAATAAAGCCTGTGTGGCTGGAAAGCCAGGACTCCTGGGTCTCCTCTCTGAGCTGAAGCTGATGGGGATCTAAAAACAACAACAAAAATATTTGGAAGGGTTTTGAGCCCCTAAAAGCATGGGTCAAAGACCTTTTGGTGCTGTTATTCTGGTTGCAAAGGGCAGACGCCTACAATTTGGCCCAACCTCATTCCAAAAGCATCATAAGTGACCCGGCGCAAAGCTGCCCAGCCACTTAAAAAAAAAAAAAAAAAAAAAAGAAGTAAATCTAGGTGTGTTTATTCCAGCTTGGCACCAGATTGCATCATGATGCCAGCAATTTTTAATGTGATAATTAATTTACTGTCCCTAAGCTGCTGCTTGCAAAGGCTGGTGGTTCCTCTCTTCCTCTGATCACCCCAAAAATCAGCACTTCCCAGGAGCTTTCCTCCCTTCACACCACCTGGGGACCACCAGACCTGGTGGCAGGTCAGGGTGGGGGAGTGGATTTTTGGGGTGCTCCTTCCTCACCTGGGAAATGTTTCACCTCCGTGTCTCCCCAGGAAAGAGGTCCGCCACCTGGAGCTTTGCGTTCTGATTCCTCCCCAAACGGTTCAGACCTGGATCGCAGGTAAGCAGCACCAAATGGGCTCCACCACGCACTCCTCACACAGCCCGGTCCCAAGGGGTCCCGTGCCCTTGGTGCAAAACATTTCTGGGTTTAGCAGCTGATGGTCCCGACTGGGAATCATTTTTGCTACTACTTGAGCCAGTTGCCATCATCTTTGGGCATTTCTGAAAGTATATTTTCACAGCATCCCTTGGTATTTTGGGTGCCTTCATTTGCTGGCCATGGCTATCAGGTTGTTCAGAGCAGGGCTGAGGGGAGGGGATAACATGTTCCAAGCCTGGTGTGAGAGGGCTCGTAGCAATAAAATGTAAAGTTGTAGGGATTTTTAGAATGAGACGTATAGCCGAGTCCTGAAAGCTTTGTGTCACTCTCCACCTACAGAATGTACATACTAACTGCAAAAATTCTGTAACTAGTGATACGAGCCAAGGGACGGCATGAAACTGCGACAGTGGAGGTTCAGGTTGGGTGTTAGGAAAAGGTTCTTCACCAAGAGGGTGATTGGGCACTGGAACTGGCTCCCTAGGAAAGTGGTCACTCCTGCTGGAGTTCATGAAGTGTTTGGACAACGGTCTCAGAAATAGGGTTGGATTTTTGTGTGGTCCTGTGTGGAGCCAGGAGTTGGACTCAATAATCCTTGTGGGTCCTTTCCAATGCGGGATATTCTATGATTCGATATTTTTTTAATGATTTTTTCCTGGCAGTAGCAGCATCTGGAGCCCTTTGCTGGGGTTGCTGAGGCATTACTGGGGAGTGGGTACCCATGCCAGATGCTCACCTCCCTGTGTCCCCCCCCCTCCACAGTATTACACTTCACCTGAAGATTTCGTGCCCATCGTCTCCTGCATTTAACTACTCCCGAAACCCCATCTGCGCCGTGCCCCAGGTGAAGATAGAGATGGAGTCAGACTACGAGGACACTGACACTGAAAAGCCACCTCGGGACATGGGCAGTGAGACCACGCTATAGTTCCATGCAGCACTTCCTCTAATTTATATATATATATAGATATTATATATTCATATATATATATATAAAGCTAATTGGACATATTTTTCTATGTGAGACTGAGGAGACCGGTGGCCCCAGAGGCCCATTGCTCCAGTAGTGTTTAGTGTAATGAGTTAGACATGCTGTCAAATTTCCTCCTTTTCTGCCAGGCAAAGGCGTTGCTGCTGGTGGCAGAATGGGGCTAAGAAGGTGCAGTTGGCATTTTTGGCCTCCGCTTGCCCCAGAACTGCTGCTGGAATGGAGAAGCCAAAGGTGGCCAGGGCTGTGTTGGGGAACAGCTGGGTTGCATGCGTGGCCAACGGGGCAGGGGACTGTGCTGGGGTAACTTTTTCAAGGTGGATTTTGGGGCAGGGAGGAGGTTTGCACACCCGAGAAGGAAATAGGAGCATGTGTCCCAGCTTCCCCTGCCCTGAAATCACAGCGTGACTCCTGCCGAATCTGGCATAGCTCCCTTGGGGAGTCTCAGGCTTTGTGTTTGCAGGACGCAAACCAAAGCAGTCTGAGCCCTGGCAGTGGAAGTCCCTTCTTGCAGCACAGCCACGCTGCAGCATCCCAGCAGCCCCATCAGGGTCTTTCTGCTGTGGCAGGAGGGATTCTCCTGCCCCGGGGTGACTTAGCTGTGCTCACCCCAGCACGGATGTGTAACAGGGGAGGAGGATGCATTGCAGGCTGGGGAATGAGGGCTGCAAAGAGGGAGTGCCCCAGGCACTGGCAGGAGGAGAGAAGGCTCAGGAGCAGGAGACCTCGATGCAGAAGGCTGTTGCTTCTTAAGGGTAACAACAGACAGGCCGAGTGCCTGAGAGCAACAGCAGAGCATGGAACAGCGCATGATTTCTGCTGGCTGTCAGGTACCACTGCTGCAGGCAGCGGGAGGCACGGTTTCTGCAGGGAACTCGAAATGGTTTCTGCAAGGAACTGGGCAGTTTCTGCAGCAGAGCTGCTGGCAAGCATGACCTTGCCCATCCCCATGTCCTCACCCCTGGCAAAGAACAGCTTTCCCAGGGCTGGAAAGCCATGCTGATGGAGCCATGTTGCTGCATCCAGCCAGGAGCCAGCTGGGCCAGGCTGTTATCTCACCTTGTCCTTGCTGCAGGCACGCTGGAGCAGCCTGCCCAGCCCCTGGACAAGGGAGTTTGCACCTCCTCGAGCTCCTCAATCCTGGTTATTCAGAGGTGGTTTAACAGCAGGGAGCTTGAGGCACTAAGGCGTTTCCCCCACCACGCAACCCCACACAGTTCGCATTTGCTTCCCTGCCACCAAGCAGGTCAAGAGCCACCTCAGGCACCAGAGTGGCTCTGCCCAGCTCTCACCACTTTCTTCCAACAGCACTGGGGCAGCGATGAGGCTTTCAAAGGGTTTTCCTTCCCAGCATGCCTGCAGGTTGTGGTTTAGAAACCCTGGTCTTGTTTCTTTCACTACTTTTTCTCCGCTAGATAGTTGTTTCTTGCTCTGTTTTAAGGCTGCACAAAGCCCCCCTCCTCTCCCAAGCAGAAACAGCCCACCTGCTATTTATAGGAACTCTGTGCTAATGCCAGTCATACAGGCTTTTCTGGGACACTAGTTAAATATTGCAACTGATCTGAACCTTTACAGGGGACAGAGCCCAGTTCTTTGTAAATAGTCAAGTCAAACAAAGACTCCAATGCAGTTTCCTGTTTATAGCAATTTTCCTGGTTCATGTACACCTTCTGGGGAACCACGGTGAGATTAATAAAACAGTATTACTCCTGTCACCACTTAAGCAAGAGCCACTTAGCTTGATATTAACATTAAGAGCTATTTCAGCTTGGATACATTGTGTATATTTTTGTGTTTTGTACCAATCTCATATGTAGTAGCTGAAGCATGGTACAGGTAGGCTTATGATCGCAATCGCTCCACAAACATTAACCTGCTTTAACCAGCACATCAGCTCTACTGCACAGCACCCCTGGAAAGGCATTGTGGACTCTGGTAGATGTTTCATAGCTCACAGCTGAAGCCTAAGCTCAGACCCCTCCAGCACACAGCTTGTTTCAACTAAATTTGTCCTTCTTGCAAGTCTCACACATGGTTTATACTTTTTGCATATGGAAATATTGGAGTGTCACACAGTTGCCACCCACATTACAGCACTACTTTAGCCATTTTGTATTTATCAGTGATACAATCCAATAAATCTCATTTAAATTAGTCTCAGCTCTTAGTGTGCTTCTGGTGCAATCTCAGTCATTGAATCTTAGCTTTCCCCTCCAGGCACTCCCTGTTTAGTGTTATTACAAGCACTGTTTCCTGCAGGGGAGAGCAATGAATGTGTGGTTAGCGATGACTCAACAGGTGGCTCAAGCTCTAGCATGGCAACAGACCTTTAGCTTCACACCAAAGTTTCCCAGCACCCAGAAAGGTGGGACCAGTCTTTCCAGGGATGTGGCACACGCTGTTTGCTGAAGAGGAAGGAGGAGCCTAAGACTCACCTCACTGCCCCCAGAACAATACTACCTGCAAAGTTTTTCCGTCCTGCTGGAGGCACTGCACTCACAGGTAAGGTTAACATTAATCAGAGTTTGCAAGCAAAAAGCAGAGGACTGTATGCTTATACTGTCACTATGAACATCAGCAACAGCTGATATATTTGTTCAGAACCAGAGTCTAAAAACTGAACAGTTTTTGTTCAGGCATGAACAAAATGACAGATGTAGCAGTTGTCTTGGTCAAACTCAAGGAGAAAAAGCTAGACCCATCCCTGCTCTAAGGGAATCATGGGAATCTCATAGTACAAGCGCTTTAACTTGTCAGAGAAGTACAAAACTTGCTTAGTAGTAATTCTAGGAAACAAGTAGGGTTCACCCCTCCATACTTTATTCAGAGTTAGCCTGGATTATTCACCAACCACTGGCACCCTTCACACTATAGTCCAGGAAGCTTCTTGTGTGCCCATTGCAGTCACCAACAGCCCCCCATTATTCTTTGGTTAGAGAAAAAGGGTTTTAAAAAGTCACTATCCAAGTAGGGAAAAAAAGCTTAGCTGCACACTAAGAACATGTTACAACAGATCTACCACTGTCCAGGGCCCCAGCCAGGCTGAGAACAGACGTGGCTTTTTCAAGTAGCTTGTTCTACAGAAAAGAACAACTCAAACTAAACATCTAGCACTGAGTAAAATACTTCAGAGCAGGTCAAATGCAGTCTGGGCAGACTGAGCATTTGTGAGAACAAAACCACAAAAGACATTACTTTTACACTTTGGAGCAGCACTCCACTTCCCCCAGGATTGCTAACACTGCACCAAGCTCCCTGGAGAGCTGCACACCCAGGGTCCCAACTGCTGCTTTGTCCCTGCAAGAACAGTGTAGGCTGCAGGGCTAACTTCTAAGAAGAGTGCTAGCTTAAAAAGCAGCTTTGCTAGAAGTTATTATATGCTGAATGAATAGGCCAGGAGTATAGATGCTTATGCCTTAGTACAACTAATGCACATATGCTTCAGCTTCAAATAAATATCTATGACCTCAGAATAGGAAATACAACTTCCGTACAATAAATAAAAATATTGCATTTTCTATCGGCCTGTCTGGGAGTCATTTTGGAATGTTGTTTTCAGTGCTAAAGAGTCCTATGTTAAACAGTTAAGGCTTCCAGCGCTTTGGGTTTCAACAGCTTCTTAGCAGCAATGATGGTGTTCTTCATGAGCATGGCAACTGTCATGGGCCCAACTCCCCCAGGGACTGGAGTGATGTAGCTAGCTTTCTTCTTCACCCCTGCAGGATAGAGAGTTAGGGTTTAGCATACAAGTCAAGAGCAGTAAGACTTATCAAGCTGGTTGGCCAGTATGATGCTGTAACCAATCTAATATTGTTGAAATTCCTTCAAGACTGCCAGCTAAGGAATATTAGTCTCAAGTTAGACACCCACCCCCAACTACCCAGGGCACAGAGCACATCATAGTCTGACCATCCCCACTACCAAGCAAGCTTACCTTCAGAGCCCAGGCTGGGAGAAAAACAAGGTCTAATAGCTAAATTTATACAACAGAAATCAAGTCTGAAACCAGATATGGACAGGCCTGATGCATGCTCTTGAAAAGGGCTCCAATAAGTAATAGTCTGAGTATTTGCCCTCTTCCTTCCAGGAGAACATTCCAGTACCTTTCACCAGGCACATGGAGATGTGGGGCTCATCACAACAGCCTGCCTGGGCACTGTTGCAGCTAAGTGGTAAGCAAGGCCAGTAAATAGCAAGCCAAAAGGTAAGTTCCACATGTTTTTATAAGGCAGAGTTTAAAAGCTGGAGTATGGGTTATAAATTTGAGTAGAGGCAAAGCACCCCAACTGCTTAGGTTCAGGATGAATCTCTTCTGCCTTGCAGTATACTGCATTTCCATGGCATATTACAGGAAAGCTGTTCCCTTGCACACTGAATGCACAAGCAAGAGAGCTTCAGCATGACTTTGGATCTGCTCCACTGCATGAACCAGGACTTTCTTGCCCCTTCTTAGCATGCTAAATGTTTAATACTCAAAGTACCAGATGCCATAGCCTTTCATACCTTCAAAATCCACATCCCCAACCAGCCTTGATTTGGCAGTGATGGGATCCTGCACTCTAGTTATCCCCACATCGATAACTGCAGCTCCTTCTTTGATCATATCAGCTGTGATCAGGTTGGGAATGCCTGTAAGAAGTAAACAGAACCACATGCTCATAGTGGTGTTAAACAGTCCCTTGTTCCCCCTCATCCCCCATCTTCACGCTACCCAGCCAAGTATGTGTTGACCCACCTCGGCCTTCCTGCCTCACAAATACAAATCTATCCACAGCTGCACAATCCAGTGCCACTCCTTGAGATGTTCATCTCACCCAAAAATCAGGGATTTGAGTTGTTCACCTATAACCTCAGTGTAAAGAACTAGAATCCACCCCCCAGAAAGAGGTCTGGCAAAGAATCACAGAATCATTTAGGTTGGAAAAGACCTCCAAGATCATCCAGTCCAACCTATAACCTAACACTACCAAGTCCTCCACTAAACCATGTCACTAAGCTCTACATCTAAATGTTTTCTGAAGACCTACAGGGATGGTGACTCAACCTCTTCCCTGGGCAGCCCGTTCCAATGCCTCACAACCCTTTCAGTGAAGAAATTTTTCCTAATATCCAACCTAAACCTCCCCTGGTGCAACTTAAGCCCATTTCCCCTCGTCCTATCACCTGGCACATGGGAGAAGAGACCAATCCCCACCTCGCTACAGCCTCCTTTCAGATAACTGTAGAGAGCAATAAAGTCTCCCCGAGCCTTCTCTTCTCCAGGCTAAACAACCCCAGCTCCCTCAGCCACTCCTCGTAAAACTTGTTCTCCAGACCCCTCACCAGCTTTGTTGCCCTTCTCTGGACACGCTCCAGCACCTCGATGTCCTTCCTGGAGTGAGGAGCCCAAAAGTGAACACAGGACTTGAGGTGCGGCCTCACCAGAGCAGAGTACAGGGGGACAATCACTTCCCCTAGTCCTGCTGGCCACACTATTTCTGATACAAGCCAGGATGCCGTTGGCCTTCTTGGCCACCTGAGCACACTGCTGGCTCATATTCAGCCGGCTGTCAACCAATACTCCCAGGTCCTTTTCTGCCAGGCAGCTTTCCAGCCACTCATCCCCCAGCCTGTAGCACTGCTTGGGGTTGTTGTGCCCCAGGCGCAGGACCCAACACTCAGCCTTATTGAACCTCATACAATTGGCCCCAGACAATCAGTCCAGCCTATCCAGATCCTCCTGCAAAGCCTTCCTGCCCTCAAGCAGATCAACACATGCACCCAACTTGGTGTCATCTGTAAACTTACTGAGGGTGTAGAAGCTAGAACCAAAGCATTCTCTCCAAGTTGAAATCTTAAAGCTCATGTTTGAAGTCCGTAGCTGTGTCTTAGTCCATCCCCACATTGGCACATAGCTCCAGCAACATTTTTGCACCTGCACAGAGTCAGCAAGCTGGTCTGAGACGACCACAACCCAGCTGACAGAGGGACTGGCTTCACCTGAAGGCTGTAACACCCCCAGCATGACAGGAAGAAGGGTGGGGAGCAGCAGCAGCTTGGGGCTAAGCCACCCTTTCAGGGTGGGGTGTTTATCTGGTTCTACCACATACTGCCTCAGCTGAGGAACTCATTCTACCTTCCACTTAGTTAACTCTTTCATGTGAGCCTTTCTCTAGTTTACTGACCACCTTTGGCTATTAACAGGCCTTCCTTCCTGCCAGCAGGATGTCTGCTGTTATGCAACACTACCTTCAAACACCACTTTTAATCCTTCCAGTACCTTATGTTTCTTTATACCCAATTTCTAATCCACATTTCTCTCCTTTCCCACAGGCCTACAGCACACTTCTGCTGCCAAGCACAAACACTCCAAGTCAGCTTAACTCTTCCACTGATGTGCTACCCGCATGCCAAGGGTACAACCTGGAGAAAAATACACCTACCTGTGATTCCTTGTGCTCTGAAGAGGGTAATGCAGGTGTCCTTCAATGTTTACACTATCTCTAGGTAAGCAGATGCTATCTGATACTTTTTTCTCCCCACAAATACACAACTATCTGCATGTATAACAGATCCTGCCTGTAGCTGTTCTCTACGTCTGATCAGACCTAGAGCTTTCAGGCACACCAAGCCCTTCTGTCAGATGTTACTTTGCATTTCAAAGAGCTATAAACAGCTCTGCTAGTCTCTCCTAGGCTTAATCACAGGACACACTGGCTGGCTCAAACAGCCAGCCCTTGCCTACAGCAGCTGCAAGCAGCCATAAGAATGCCAGATTCTCCTGTGCTGCCAGAGATGCTTCAGGTACAGAGGCCCTGGAACATATACCAACAGGATTGTCTCCTGCAAAGAAAGATTCCCATCAGAAGCACCACACAAGCTGCAGCACAGCATCCTTGGTGCATCTCACCCGCACTGACAGTTCAGTCTTACCTGCTGCTGCTACCACAATGTCAGCACGGATTGTGTGTTGCTTCAGCTGCTCCTTTGGAGTGTAGCGGTGTGATATTGTTACTGTGGCATCACCTGCAAGAGGGGTTACAGAAGCATTTTACCTGTATGTATACCTAAACCTGGCAACTTCTCTAACTCTTCACCTTCAAGACCACCTGTGAAGGTATCAGAAACACAAGAGCCTGATGACAAACAACTGGGAGCAGCCTACAAAGTCAGTGGTATGGAAAAGGACAAGGACTAACTGAAGAAGGCTATGAAGCATTACAAGACTGTATGTGCAGAGTTAACTCCCCAGCCTCAACCACAGCCCATGTGATGTCACAGTCCCCGAGGCAGGCCTAGGACCTGTTTAAGAGCCTAACAAAGACTGTGGGATAGGCAGAGGGTTTCTTCCTACAGCTGCCTGGTGCACAGGCTCTAAGACCAACAAGCCCTTACCTCCTGGACGCTCATGCCTGCCATCTGTATGCAGCAACATGGCAATGGGCATTCCCACATTCTTCGACCGGCCAGCCACCACCACATTCTTCCCTAGTGTTGGGATGCCTGCAGTAGACAAGAGAATCTTAAGACAAACACAAGCTGGAGCTGTGCCAAACAGCAGACAAATACTGCAGCAGCTTACCAGTTCTCTTAATGATCTCCCACACACCCCACGGGGTAGCTGGCAGCATGGAGTACTGGTCAAGGCACATGCGCCCCACATTTATCACGTGAAAGCCATCAACATCTTTGTCTGGAGACACAGCATTGCAAATCTTTCGCTCATCAATGTGTTCTGGAAAAGAAAAAAAGCTTTAGCCCTAGGGATCAACCAGACAACTGCATTTTTCAGTCAGCCAGAGGACTGGTCCACTGCACTAGCCCCTCAACCCTTTCAAAGTTTGGAAGCTTGAAGTTACAAAAAGCTTCCAGTGAGCTCAATGCTAATAGCTCCCTGCAGAAGGGAACTGGAACCACTTGGGGACTACAGTGTTGCTAATGCAGAGAGGGTATTTTTAGACAGCCTCAGTGTCAGAACCAAGTTTAAGCTTCTGGCTCAGGAAGCTGATACTCCTCACACAAGAATAGATGTCCATGACCCCCAGCTACTCAACTCATACAGGCAGCTGTATGATGGAGTAGTGTTATCAATTTTTTTTAAGCTACTTCATAGCAGAGTGCCACTTCTCATGTCATTGGAGAACTCCTGAGCTATACCTCCTCCTGGCACCTAAACTCTTAACAGCTTTATATAAAAATGAAACAGATCTAGCTACTCACCAGGTAAAGGAAGCTGCACTAACAGACCATCCACATTGGCATCATTATTTAGTTTGCTGATCAAATCCAGTAGCTCTTCCTCAGTAATAGAAGCTGGCTTGAGGATTGTCTCACTGCTGATTCCTGTGCAGTCATTGAAAATGCTGCATTAGTCAGCAGTATGTACACAAGTTGGAGCACAACTTCCCTAATCCATGCTGATTTAAGCAGTCTTGTTTAATTTCAGCACAAAATCCAATATGGATACATCAAGGATTGTATGCTTCATGCAACAAATGACCACCTTCGGGTTGCAGACCTTCACAAGTCTTGCAAGTTATGATTAAGGTCCATTAGCCTGTCTGTGCAGCCATCCCTGGGAAAGACTACTTGAAACCAAGTGCATGGAGGGCTTGGAGAAACCAAATGGAAACATGTTATGATGAAAATGCAACTGCCACCTCCTGCAGACCCTCTTCACCACAGTAAGAAGGGGATGTTGGCCTAAAAATATCAGCTCCAAAGAAGGCTTCAGCAGTACAGAATCCAGTAAGAAATTAAACCATTGTGTTCCCTGGACCCCCTTCAGCACGTTTCTCTAGAAGTACACTCAGGAAATCTTTGGCTGAACACCAAGTCAGACCTTGGCTTGCAAGACTGGCAAGAGTCACAGCATAGCAAGACTATGCGGAATATGACTGCAACTTGGGTAGTTCATTACAGAAGGCAAATCAAAGCCCTGCCAGTGCTTTACATAGGCCTGCAAAGACTGCAAATCCAAACTGCAGAGCTTGATGTTGCCCTAGAGGATTCAAGTGGCATAATACATGCAAACTATGCCTATAACTACATCCCAGGGCTACTATGAAGGCAGCCAAAGTAGTCACAGCAAATTCTGCCATAAGCCTCCACAATCATGCAGCTGAGGTGAAAAGCTGCCAGGTGGATGCATCCTGAAAGCTTCCTCAGTCTCCAGCATAGAGGACTCCCAGCTAAAGAAACGGGAAACAGTCACTTGCTGCAGTTTCAGAGCCAAGTGCAAGACTTACCAACATCAGCAGCTGCTTTGGTTTTGTTCAATACATAAGAGTGACTCGCAGGATTTTCCCCAACTAGAACAACACTGAGGTGAGGTCTCTTGTTTCCAGCCGCTACCCACTGTTCAACCTCATGACGGGCTTCCTGTCTGATCTGTCGGGCCAGCTTCCTTCCAGAAATCACAACTGCATCATCTCTGCAGTGGAAAAAGTGTTACCAAAGCAGTCAGCATTGTTAGGACCATCAAATCCAACCTTTGTGCAACATCAGCACAAGAAATAGGTGCCAACCACAAGTCAGGGCAGAAACAGCTCTTTCATCTGAGCTCAGTACAAGCCTTTATTGCAAATCTGCAAACCTTTCTGCAAGTTGCGTTAAGCAGCATATTTCAGTCTTAAGTTTGCAGCTATGCTGCTCAAAGCTACCATCAGCAAACAAAACTACTGGAGCGACAGAGTTTTTTCTGCAGCCTAAGTGTACACTCTGCTTCTCTGCAAGACTGGGACTCCACGTGTATTGTTTGCATTTCAACTCAAAGCATGGGCTATGCAATTAGCTTCCACTTTTGGAAAGTCAGTCACCCTTCCCTTTCAAAGGCATGACAGCTTCACTACAAAGGACTTACATGAGGCAGAACTCATTCCACTTAAGCAGAATTTCCACTACAGAAGATATTGAGCAATTACGCTCATCTGACACCACACAGAAGGTGCAGGGTATCATCCTGCTGCACCAAGTGCAGTTCCTAGAATCCCAGTCACCCACAGATTTCTCAGGAATACTGCCAGCACAGCATACACCTGACACATGCCCTCCTCTGCTCTACTAATTGCTGCCACCACTTCAGTCATCTCTTCAGACTGAGAAAGCTGGGCTGGGACACTCAATTCCAGCCCCTTCAAAAGACTCCATCGCCTAGCTGGAGTTGAGGGGATCTTTGTCCATTTGAACCATGTCAGAACAGCTCCTCACATACTTCTCTGGACTAAATTGGTAGCAGGGATACAGAGTCTGCCAAATGCATTCCAGGCAACTGGATACCCTGCAGCATATAGAAAGGCTGGCATGGACTGCAGCTAATGAGGCCACAGCTACCAGCTCCACACTGCTCACATTTGGTTTTTCCTTCAGGTTACGGCTACCACTCACATTAGGTTGCCATTTTCACTCACTAGTTCCTCTATGAGGGATTAACCTTCACAAGATTCACTTTTAGACTTTGCTACAGCGCTTCTATCTTCCTGCAAGGCCTTGTGATGAGCTCTTCACTCATTTACCCAATTACTCTGCTCTTCAGTCAGGCCCCTCACGCAGAGGGGACAGAGCTGCTCCCCAGTGTCACCGCACAAGCATCATTCACAGTGCCTTCCTGACAAGCAAGGACCTGCCGTTTCTAAAGCAATCAACAAACAAAATGCATCACTACTCAACTTGCCACAGAAATCCAGAAGGCAACCATCCCTTGGAAGAGAGCCTGATGGTTTTCCACCCTCCCCACATCACACACCCCAACAGGAACAAGGTGAATTGCCAGTTTCTTCTCAAAAACTGAGTAACCCTGGTACAACCAGCTGCCTGACTTACAGATCTCCTACCAGCACCCCACAACAAGTCCAGCACTGTTTTGTGACCCTGTCTAGGTGCGATGTGACAATCTCAGCGCACCAGGCACGGCTGCCACAAAGGGGAACCACCACCAGAGCTGCTCCAGACCCACACCCACCCAGACCAGGTGCACAGCACCATCCCAGGCAGGAAAGCCTCATGCCCCAACACTTACTTGGGGATGGGATGTAGAGTCTTCTGTGCTCTCCTAGGCTGTGAACTAGGCAAACGTAGCCTTCCTATTTACTGCGCGTTAACTAATCAATACCTCACCCTAACAGCAATCACCCCAGTCAAACCTATTTAACAGTAGGCAGTAAAATCCACCCCAGAGTAGCTCAGCCTACTCTAATTCTTATTTTAGTTATGCCCCCACTAAGTTATCACATACTTAAACATAAAAGGAGATACAAGCGCCAGGCACAACTCACAACAAGGGAATTTATTAAGGCAAGGCTCCAGCACCGAGACGACTCACGCCCAGAACCAGCCCGACCCTTCCTTGAGGCCGGGGGTGCTGGGGCCCGGGTACAGCGCTGGGGCAGCCGCGCCGAACCCATCCCGGGGAGCCCCGCTACCCAGCAGGGGCCGGCCCTAGCCCCCCACGCAAGGCGGGAGCGGGATTTCATCAGCCTGCAGCACCCGGAGCGGCCGCTGGGGGCCACCTCATTCATTCCCGGTGCCGGTAGCGCCGAGCCCGGCCGGGCCGAGCCCTACCTGTGCGCGCTGAGGTGGAGGCGGCGGCCGCAGGGCCGCAGCGCGATGCGGCTGAGGACACGGAGCGTGCGGAGCGGGGTCGCCATAGCAGCAGCAGGACAGCAGCGCGTCCGACACAGCACACGGCCAGAGACGAGAAGCGCCTGCGGATGCCGCTCGCCGACTTATATAGTGCCAGGGGTCCGCCCCTCGCTGGCCGTGGGAGCCAATCGCCGCGGCGAGCGGCGCAGAGGTAGGAGCTGAACGGCGGAGAAGAGGAAGGAGGCGGGACGGAGCCCACCACGATTGGGTCAGAGGAGAGAGGTACCTGAGACAGAGGGTGGGCGGGGCACAAGGGCAAGGTGGAGTTGATTGGTGAGGAGGGCGTGGCTTCTGCTCCGTACTTGGGCACGGCGGCGCTCATTGGCTGGGCCGGGAATGCAAGAGGGGCTGCGGGTTGCGTAAAGCGCGGGCAGGGCGCGGAGGCGGGGTCAGGGTTGGGGTTGAGGCTGAATGGGGTGGGGAAGGGGTTAAACCTGGGACTGGGACTGCGTTTAAATGGGGATTGAGGCTTGGGTTAGGCTCGGGGCTGGCAATAGGTTTGGGACAACACACCAAGGCCAGCAGGTCAGCAATTCTATGTCGGTGTTGTTAAAAAAATAGATTTTCTCTGCAGTTTGACCACAGACTAAAGCCTGCTTGGTGCTTATTTTAGTTGTTTACTGGTTTGGGGCAGCTATGGTTTTAAAAGTCTTTTTTTCACTCAATGACAGTAGTTCTGGGCTAAGACAAGTGCTGGAGGGGCTGCATGTGCCCACAGCACCTGCAGTAAAGCTGAAAACCCCGCAGAAACCAGTTCTAGGGAAAGCTTAATGTAATTTAGGGTATTTTAGGGTCCTTTCAGTGTGCAAAGTTGGCCCCTCCTAAAAGCTTTGCCAGGCGCAGCAGGGGATCTAGGGGCCGGGTGTAGCAGAAGCGTGTGTGGGAGCTGAAAATGAAGCACTGGAATAAAATGGGGGTCGTTAGATGGCGTTGCGTGGGGAAGTGCCCGTGAGCTGGGGGGACAGGGCCAAGTGGGGTGCCCAGGCCCATGGAGGCAGCCCAAAAAGGAGGGGAGGTTCGGGGGTGACCAGCCCCACAGGGGCCGAGGCCGGGTACAGGCCCAGCGGTACCGGGCCCGCTAGGGCTGACGGCCGTTGCCACGGTGATGGCGCCGCTCGAGGCCACGCCCTTCTCCCGCTCGAGGCCACGCCCTTCTCCCGCTCGAGGCCACGCCCTTCTCCCGCTCGAGGCCACGCCCTTCTCCCGCTCGAGGCCACGCCCTTCTCCCGCTCGAGNCAGCTGCCGGCGCCGCTTTTCCTCAGGCTGGCTCGGCCCCGCTCGCCATGAGCTTCCTCTTGTGAGTGCCCGGCCGCGCCGCGGGGCGCCTCAGGGAGGGAGGGAGGGAGGGAGGTGCGCGGGCGGGCAGGGGCCTTGGCGCAGGTCTGGCTGTGAGGGGCTTCGGCACGGGGGATGTGTGGGGAGGTCCCGCGAAGCGGGCTGCGAGAGGGTTCGGGGCAGGCAGGGAGGGAGAGGAGGGTCGGGGAGCCTCGGGAAGAGGGGGTGGAGGAGTGGGGACGTTGTGCGGCGGGNGGCCGTGGGGAGGAGCGCGGGGCTGTAGCGTTCTGGTGGGGGAGGAAGCCTTGGATGAGGCGCCCGTGAGAGCGGGGTGGCCCTGGAGGGCACGGCGAGGGGCCGCAGGTTGGGTGCGTGCCCTGGGTGCGGGGCTGGGGGGGGACTCGG
>VXAA01003337.1:46641-62396 GCA_013399115.1 Anseranas semipalmata | reverse complement strand
CCCCCCCCCCCCCCCCAAGTTGGACCAGTTTGAGCCTCCTTTTGAGGCAGGGAAGGAGATGCCATGCTGGAGTGAGCCCCCCGAACCAGAAACCTCCAAGGAAGCAGGACTTAGACAGGTTGCATGGACTGAAACATTCTCCAAACACACCTCTTTCTCGCAAACACCGCAAATTTCTCGCTAATATCATCTACGCGAAGCTTTCAAGGCACCCCTGCGACAACCTACAACATGGAAGTCAGACAAGACCCGGGCGAAACGAACCGAGGCCGGCACCCGAATCCGACCCCTTTTTTTTTTTTGCCCTCCAAACATCACCACCATCGCGCCACAGCCAAGCACCAAGGTATGCAGCCCCAGGACACACAAACCTCCTCTCCTGTGGCGCCCATGGGCTTGCCTAAAATCTGACTTGCCATAAACTCTACAATCCTGATATGCTATTGGGTACTTATAAGAAAAGCGATAATAGCTCATTGAGTTTCCTTGTCAAATATACGCAACTTTACAGATTACTGTTAAAAAAAAATTATGAAGGACGGACAAAGCATGTTAAATATTCTGCCAGTATTTACAGTTCTCCCACAATAATCTTGTTTAAAACATACTGCTTTCAAGTTGTTGGGAGGGGGAAGAGGGAGTTTGCTTTTTTTTTTTTAGTTTTGCTTTCATTTTTAAATCTAGGTGAAAGTGCTTTTAAAAAAATTCTTTCCCTATTTACAGGTTTAAAATCAGACTACATAAATGTTCAGGCTGTTTTACCAAGATCCTGCTAATCTGTGCCAGTGCGGAAGGAACAAGGGTTACAGTAAACACAAGGTGATTTCTGCATGGTGACAGCATTGGCTTTCGCTCGCTCGCTCTCCAAAAGGCACCTGAAAGTGCAAAAGCAACGACTGGGGACACTGGCACCCAGCTTCGGTCTTGGTGGGGCCCCAGCTCCTGCCACGCCACCTGCCCGGAGAGCTCGCCTGCCCCGGCACGGCTTCGGGAGACAGAGGCGGGCGAAAAGCCTCAAGTGAGATTATTTGAAAAGCACCACGTGGTTGTTGTTGGTTTTTTTGTTTTGTTTTTTTGCGGGAAGAACGGTGATCCGTAGGAAGGAGAGATGATGGCACCTGGGGAGAGAACAGTGCCGAGCCCAAGCAGTGCTTGCCGCCAAGTCAGCTCGCTCAGGGCGGCCACTTGCATGCACCCATCGGACTGGCACATTTGGAGAGACAAGTCTTGGATTCGCTCTTCCCAGAGCCGATCGCACGGAGAAAGTCCCCCAGAGACTGAAAGCACCAGACTTTAGCAACAGTGATGTACAGAGAGCAACACTAGCTATTCACAGTTTTGTGTTTTTTTGTTTTTTTGTTTTTTTTCTGTTGTTTTTTTTTAATTCCCGTTAGCTCCTCAGAGATGCAGCCACCGCTGAGTTGCTTCTCTTCTCCTGGGGGCCATCGGCAAAGGAGCCCCCAGATCTGAATATGAGTGCAGCTCCCCGGGAGCGGCGTCCTCACCACGGTGCTCTGGGCCCAGAGGTGTCCTGAGGTCTCCAGCGCCAGGAAAAGCGCCGTCCTGGCAGAGCTGAGCCCGCCAGCAGCGAAAAGCCGAACACGAGCGCACCATTCCAGGATGAACCGCCTGCAAGCGGGTCTCCCGTATCTGTAAGAAAGGACTCCTCGAGTTGCAAAATAGGTATTGTAGGTCCTTGGAAAAAAAAAAAAATCAGATGTTCAGTGTGTCCGGCTGACGTTAAAGCACACGCATCCAGGTGACTCTAAAGATGCAATCCCTGCCAGTCTCCCTGCGTGGGAGCTGGAGAGATTAACCTCTTGCTTTGTAAGCTGGTTTGGTGTTTGGGCTGTTCCTTGTTTGTTTTTTTTTTTTCTTTTTTTTTTTTTTGATGTTTGCTTCTTTTTCAAAGATCAGCTTTGTCATTGTTGTCGGATTAAAACAAAAAAATCCAATAAATATGTGTTTTTAAGTGGAATTAAAAACCTCTCCTTTGTGAAAGGACACTATAAATTTCTTTCTCCGTTCTTGCAGTGCACAAGGATAGATTAAAAAAACACAGAGATATAAATATTAGATTACCGAAAAACATCAAAGAGCATTGTTCCTTTTTTTTCCCTACTCCTTGCCAAGTGCAGCTTTCCAATGGCTTGCACCCGAGTTGGTTTCATTTTTTCCAAGCGTGTGTTAGGTTTGTTTTTTTGTGTGTTTTTTTTTTTTTTTTTCTTCTCCCCCATGCCCGAGGAGAAAGCACCACGAAGCAACACCGGGGCTCCAGTGCTGCTGACTTTGAGGTAAGATGGGCTGTGGCGGCTGCCTCCGCCTCAGATCCAGCGGCTGTAGGGGCCTGTCACCTTGGTGTAGGCGTAGGAGGACACAGTGATGGCAGAGTTGGTGGGGATGGCCACCGCCTGCCGCGTGGGGACCGAGTCCCTCCTCTCCTTGGTGGGCGCCTCGGCCGCCAACGCACCGCCCCACTTGCGCTTCTTGGCGAAGGCCTTGGTGTCCTGCTGGAGACCGAGGCGTGCCGCCTCCTCCTGCCGGGCGCGGGCGCGCTCAGCCAGCTGCTTCATCTTGGCCTCCCACAGTGCCAGGCCGTGGTTGGGCTGGTTCAAGTTCTTGTGTTGGTAGAAGACCAGGGAGATGCGGGTGGGGTGGCATCGATTGGGCTTCTTCAGCGGGGTGGTGGCGTGCAGCTCGCGGCGGGCGCATTCTATGAGGATGGAGCCATGGGCAGGTGCCACGGCCACGCCTCCGATGTTCTCATCCAGGAAGTTGTGCTCACTGTCCGACCACTCCTCCTCCTCCTCTTCTTCTTCTTCCTCCTCCTCCTCCTCCTTCACCGCCTTCTCTGGTAGCTCCTCGATGCCCTCCTCCAGGCCAAAGGGGTCCCATGGCTTCTCCCGGCGGGCCCCTGCCACCCCCTTCTCGCGCACTGCAGCCTCCCATGCCTTTTCGGGCAGCCCCGGGATGGGCGCCGGTGTCCTCTGCTCCTCCGCCTTGGCCGAGCCCCACGGCTCCTCGGGGAAGCTGGGCAGCCCCGGCAGGGCCGAGCCGATGCCCAGCGACCCCAGCTCCCAGCCCTTGTCCCGCAGGGTTGGGGTGCCTGCACTCGCCAGCACCGCCTCCCCCAGCTTGCAGGGGCTCCATGGTTTCGGCAGCAAGCTGGAGCCGCACGCTGCTGCTGCTTCTCCTGCCAGGACGTCAGGCCACTGCTTCTCTGGCAGCGGCAAGCGCACAGCGGCGTCAAAGGCGCTCAGCTTCTCCCGTCCGCCTGAGCCTGCGGGGCTGGCGCCCGGCAACAGTCTGCTCCATGAGCTCTCTGCCATACTAGTCCTCTCGGGGGAAGACGCACCTCGGGAGGCTTTGTAGGGGCTCCACTGCTGCTCCGGGCCCCCACCAGGTGCCGGCACAGGGATGGCTGGTAGGGCCAGGCCGGTGCCAGGTACAGCCGCTGCTGTGCTGGGAAGGGGCTCGATGCTGGGCGGGGGGTCCAAGGGCTCCTGCTTGATGGCCCTGCTGCCAAAACAGTTCTGTGCAAACGGCGGTGCTTCCTCTGAGCCCGTGCTAGTCCTGTGCACCCCAGCCAATGCCTTCTGCTGGCTGGCATACCGGCTGGCCCGCTCATAGGTGCGCTGGTGATGGTTTTTGCTCCGGACACTGTGTGGGATGGGCTCAGGGAAATCCGTGTTCCTGTACGTGTGGTTGAGGTTCTCCTGCAATGCCTGGATGTTGGGCTTCTTCTCATAGCTGTTGCTCACCCAGCTCTCATTCCTCTCGGGCGCCCCGTAATTCAGAAACTGTGAGGGGAACACGTGGTTGCTGGAAAAACCATAATACCCGAAGGAGGGAAGCGTGAACTTTGAGTGAAACCCATTCACGGAAGGCAGATTGGGCTGTGCATAGTAGGAATGGTAAGAGTAAACACTGTTCATGCTGTAAGGGTCGGAGGGACGGCAGCTCCCCAGCACCGAGTAGCTCTCCACCACCGCATTGCCGTTGTACTTGAAAGTGTTGTAATGGCCCTGTGGCTCCACCTTGATGGAAGGTTTCAGCGGCTGTGGGGGGAGCCCACTTTTCAGCACCATACCTGCGGGCATAGCACACACACCCACTGTGACCGGCTGCCTGAGGAGGCCATCAGCAGGGACCAAGGACCCCAGACCCCAAAAAACTCAGCCAGCCTCAAAAATCCAACACCAATGGGCTTGCTGGCCAAGCACAGAGCTCGACCGTGACTAGCACCACTCACTGTGCTGGCAGCAATTCATACCCATGCGCTGAGCTGCAGCAAGAGTGCAGGCACCACAGTATGAGCCAATAATGCCAACCTGCACTCAGCGCCGCTGGTGCAATCTCTGGCCCAAGAAAGCCCCCAACCACTACCCCCCAGAAGCCACAGGGGAACATCCTCATCCCCTCACGTGCTTTCCAGACAGCTTGGGGCCACGGGACCTCAGGTCTGTCCCCATTACCTGCATTTTGTTGGAGCGTGGGAAGTTCAAGCGCCTCCTGCTTGATCTTCTCTGGTGTCATCAGCTTCTCTTTCTGCAGCTTCTTTTTCTCCGCGGCAGCTTTCTTTGCCTCCAGCTGCCTCTGCCGGCAGGACTTGGCAGGTTCGGGCAGCTTGCGGACCTCACGGGGGAAGGACGTAAGCACCTGGATGGCCCCACTGCCCACCTTCGCGTTTTGGTTCTCCTCACTGCCAAACTCATCTGTGCTGGACATCTTGTAGAGGGGGAGGACGTGCAGCTGTTCATCTTCGGGGATCTTCCCCACCACGCGATTGTCTTCTTTTGTCAGCGTGCAGACCTGGGGGGAGCGCAGGGTGCCATGAGTGTCCGAGGCTGCCAACCCCTCAAGATGCTGATGAATGCAGCCCAAGGGGGACAAGGGCGAAAACCCCTCCTCAACACAAATCCACACCAGCCTGATGGCTTCCCAGGTTTGCACTGGTGCGTCCCCCCCAGCCCACACCGCTCCCCAGCTGCTGATTGGAAACCTCCCGTGGGGTTTGGGTCAGACAAGAGCAAACGCGCGGTTCCGATTAGCGCTTTGCTTTCATCTAGCAGGGACAACTTCAGCACCCCGCAGATGTGAACGTTTTCATTTGAGGGTCCTTTCTGCTTTCTCAAGCGATTTCAGCATCAAAAAGGGCATTGCTCCATGAGTGCAAACACCGAGGACCAGCCACCGGAGTCAGGCAGGTAGGAAGGGGTGTGACAGCGGCTCAGATATCTCCACTCCGAAGCGCTCCCTGCGGGGTCCAGCTGGATGTCGAGCAGCTCAAAAACACAGCAGCGAATGGGGAACCATCCCGAAAAGCCCCGCCAGCACCTGCTTACCACTGTGCAGCCATTGTAGAGGTTATGTTGATCTTTGTGAGCGTGAGCACAGAAGTCCATGCATGCTGTCACCCCTGAAAACGGCCTCCCCTCCTTCAAGCCCAGCCGGCAGTCTATTGCGACATCCTCGTTGGTAACCTAGAGGAAGAAGAAGGGCTCCAGTTACCTGAAATCTGTGCACTGCCACCCCGCTCCCATTTCTTCTGGCCACCAGGTCGTGGAGCCCAGAAGGGGATGAGTGAGTGGCCAGGTACCTGGTTCTGGTAGGCCTGTGGTGCCAGCCTTTTGTAAAGCGGAGCAACCTCAGTGGCCAAATCCTGAAAGCTCTTCCGGAGCAGCTCTTCCTGCAATAGGGATGAGAGAGCATTGATACACAGGACAACATCACCCAAGGGTTTCAGCAGCAGGGATGCAGTTAGGTGTTGGAGCCCCTGCACACCATGCTGTGTCCAACCCTTCCCACTATGTCTGCCATCATGCAAAGCGCACAGCCTAAATTTCTGGTGACATCTTGGCTATTCAACCTCCAACATGAGTCTGTTGTGCTTTTGCTTGTTCAATCCAAGAGCCCTCTGGCATCTCGCTGGGGTTTCTAGAGAGACCCCATTTGTGTCACCCTGTAATGGCACCTGCTGCCACACTTGGCAGCAAAGTCCTGGGACATCAGCGGGAGCCTTACCAGGTCAGATTGGATCTTTTTCCCCACCAGTTCATCAAAAATACTACAAGGGTCCCTATTTTTAGGCTTTCTCCTTGCAAAACTTGTAGCCAGGGCTAAAAGGAACCCACTCCCCCTACCCCCTGCTACTGCTCCACTCTGCCTATGTCACCCACCTCTTTGGGATTGTCCCCCACCAGCCTGAACTTCCGTGGAGTTTTGCTTCGGGCATATTTGCAGCCATTAAAATACATGCTCCAAGAACAGCCGAAGGAGAAGGAAGCGCCGCAGGTGTTGGGGTCCTTGCCTTGGCACGCACAAGTCCGGCTGCAGGAGGGACATCGAGGAGGAACGTCAGCCGCTGGTGCGGTGACAGCAGCCCCTTCTGGGGATGCGACGCGAGCCCGGGTGGAGGGCGGGCAGTTCCTCCGCTGGTTTTAGAAATACAGGAGGGACACCTGGGTCCCCACCCCACCCACTTCCCCAGGCCGGCACTGTGGCACGGTGGCACTTACTCATCGTTCAAGCCGCAGCGGCGGCTGGTGGGGTTGCCATACTTGGTGAGGGTGTCGGTGAGCTCCTGGTACAGCGTGTCGCCCAGTGTGCGGGGGATGCCCTCCCAGGCCAGGATCAAGATGATGATGACGGCATTCTGGCAGTGGTGGCCAGCCCGGTGACGCACCAAGCAGAGCAGCTTCTCCTCTTGGTTGTGTCTCCGGATCACCTGGAAAACAGCCGGGCCAAGTCAGACTGCCCTGAAAGGAAAAGTTTCCTAGGATGGGGGGCATGGAGGCCCCCAGAAGTGGGTGCTTCGCATCATCCCACAGGGGTCTGGGGGGCAGAGCTGTGAGCGCTCCCATGGTTACATCCTTCCCCATGGGTTTTGGGGTGCCAGGGGGACATGCTGCTGGCCTGACCCCAAGGAAGTGCCATTTGGTGGGCACCACTGGGCGAGGGTGGGAAACCCCGCAGAGTTTCCCTGGGAGTGGCTGCACCTTCTGCTTTCTCTTCATCTGCGGCAGCTCAAGCATCTTGCCCTGGCCTCCCATGGCCACCATCAGTGGGGACCTCCTTGTCCCCAGGCAGAGAGGGGACAGAGAAAGAGAAGCAGTGAGTGTAGTGACAGGACAAGTGGTAATGGCTTTACACTAAAAGGTGGTAGAAAGAAGAAATTAGGAAGAAATTCTGTACTACGAGAGTGGTGAGGCACTGGAACAGGTTGCCCAGAGAAGCTGTGGATGCCCCATCCCTGGAAGTGCTTAAGGCCAGGTCGGATGGGGCTTTAGGAACCTGGTCTAGTGGCAAGTGTCCCTGCCTATGGCAGGGGGGTTGGAAGCAGATGGTCTTTAAGGTCCCTTACAACCTAAACCATTCTATGATTCTATGATAAGCAGCAGCGTTACCCTGAGAATGGCTGAGATGGGATGGAAGCCCTGAGCCTGGGTGCGAGCAGGCTTGTTTCAGTACCCCAGACGTGGATTCGATTCAGTAGCACTGACGGAGAGTGATGTGCAGGCCCAGGGACCCCTAAGACAGTGTGAGGGGCCATCCAGACCCCTGCTTCTGCTACGCTGGTGCCACGAGGGAGTCTGGGGGCCACAGGCACTCACCCACTTGGCGATGGGGCAGCCTCGGGAGCTCTTCCCCTCCTTCCCAGTGTAGATGACCTTCTCAATGCGGATGGCCTTGCCCTTCTCGCCGTACCTGCCAGGGGGACACATATCAGTTGCACATGCCTGGGTGAGGATCAAGAGGCGCTCACAGGGCAACACTCGCCCTCACCGGCCCTGCTCACCCCCATGCACCCCACCAAGGGGACACCTACCCTCATGAAGACCCACATGCCTGCACAGGTCCCCACTGGCACCCACAAGCACGCGCTTGATCTCGTGAGGACACACTTGTGCCTACAGGGCCCCATGCACCCTCCTCACAAGGCCCCACACGCCCTCACAAGTCCCCCCCTTGCCCTCAGGAAACCCCCAAAACCCTCTGTGATGGCTCAACATCAGGGCTCCCCTTCCTCTGCGAGGGGCTGGGGCGGGACAGGGCCCTTACCGCTCCTCCATCAGTTCCCGGATGGATGCCACGGTGGGCCCCGAGCCCAGGTGGGTGTAGTACGGCCCCTCATCCTTCTCCACGATTTGCTCTGCAGGAAAAGGCAGAGGGAGGTGGGGGGGACAGAAATTTTGTGGTCTGCACATCCGCAGGGGGGGGCCTGAAGGCGGCCAAACCCCACAGATGCCAAATTCACTCACATGAAGCACTTCTGCACCAAAAATCAAGCATTTCCCCACTAAGACAGCCTAAGCAGGCAGCCTTGCTTGCAATGCAATATATGGCATTGAGTATTTTAGGACTGAGCAAGTTTTACCCTGGATTTATAGCTCTTCTGCGCACCCTGAGGCTGCCCGGGATGCTGGCAAGCACTGGTGCCAAAACCTCCATACTCCTCCTCCTTGTAGGTCCTTCTGCAGCAGAAGGGAAAGACAATGGGGTCCTTTTGAGGTGAAAATCACTGCAAAACCCATTTGGGGGCAGCCCCAGCCACGCTCCATCCCCCAGCAAGGAGCAACTAGAGCCAATGCATACAACAGCAGAGGATGAAGCCCTGAGAGAGGCCGAAAACTGGAAAAACCCTACATAGTTAATGGAGAAACTTGTTTTTAATGAGAGAAGAGTGAGTCTCCAGTTTTGATCCTGCTTTCGAAGCAGCCGAGCTTTCTACCATGCAGGGTTTTCCCTGCAGCAGGGGCTGAGACATACGGGGAGGGAGGACAGGCAGGAGGCAGGATTCATCACAGGAGGGCTGAAATGGTAGCAGGATTTCAACACGATCTGGTTTTTGAAGCCTTGTAGGTCAAACCACTTCACGGCCTGGGTGTTTCCCACTGCCGTGGTTCTTTCTGCCACCCCGCCCCGGTACGGGGGATTCGTGTGGGCCACCCGAGCACACTGTGTTTTGATGAGAAATGCTCAACGGCTGCAGCGGCCACTTCGGCACCCAAACCTCTGCCCCCTCCCGGCTCCCCGCCCACCTGCTCCCATGTTGTTCACCTGCCTGGCCCCGCTCCTTGCAACTGGACCGGACGGATGCTGTTGAAACCATCACGGGATAATTTTAGGGCTGAAAACTGCAACTGCCTGCTGCCTGGATTGCCTGGAGGATTTGGGGATGCTCTGAGTTGGCTGAGCCTGTGCAAGGCGGGAGCTGCTCCATGGGGGAGAGGCTGGAGGAAGCTCAAGCTACCACAGAAGGATGCTTGGGCTACGGACTGCAAGCAACACAGCCCCAGCAGCAAACCCCCTCAGGGCTTTTAGGGCACGAAGGGGCCAGAGGTGGAAGCAAAGGATGCTCTGGGAAGCCACGGTAGTGCAGGGGTTGGTCCCCAGAGCGCAGGGATGCTCAAGCACCACTGGGTCGGACGCATCTGGCACGGGGGGCCAGGGCTGGTCTGTCTTTCCATCCCTCTGCTCTCAGCACCATGATTTTCATTCCCGTCATGTCTAACTGGCTCGGCGCCAGGGTGAGGAGAAAGCAGGACTCAGCTGGGCTGCAGCTGTCCAGACAGAGATCAATACAGGACACGCAGTGAAGGTTGATTTTATTACAGTGTCTAACAGCACAGGCACCTAATAAAGCACCGAGCCCCAACTCCTACTTAATTGCTTTCTCTCACAGCTTTTTCTTGAGAAAATGGAGAAACGTGGAGGGGGGGGAATCCCCCCAACACCCTAAACCACACTGAGAAAGAAAAAGCAACCCAAATCTTTCCCAGCAATGGGAGTAAAACACCAAGTTAAGTCTGAGTGGCTCCAGAAAAGCCTTTCATTTGCTCAGTGTCATTTGGGTTAATTACCACTGCCATTTACAAGCAAATAAATAAATAATCATATGCCTCACTAATAAAAGTGCAGCTTGCACTTGGCCCGAGGTCACCTCTCCCAGCAGCATGGGGGCTTGGTTTTCCCGAACCTACTGACCCCAAATCCTCGCTTTGCTCCTCCCAGTTTAAATTTGGAGGGGGACGATCCAGCTCCCTGCATTAGTGGAGAAAGGGACGGTGGAAGGAGTTGGACTGCAGGGACCAAGCAGGAAATATCCAACACTTGCTGCAAAGTCTAACAAATGTCAGGGGAAAAAAAAAGAAAATGCGGGAGTTTTGTGCCTTTCAACACATCCTGGTGGGGACAGCAACTGAAGTAAACAGCATCCTGGCAGCAAATATGGCCCTTAAAACAGCACGAGCCAAGAAGAGATGCTCTTAACTTTGAGTAACCCAATCCAGCTAATTCGGCTTAAAATAGCAGTAATAACAAGGTGAGCTGGGTTCTAGGCGGGTCAGCAGTGCTGGGGCAACCATGGGCCCCTTTATGGGATTTAGCCGAGCAACTAAGTGGAGGTCAAACCAACAGTGCTTTGGTTTTGCAGCTCTTCCAGCCCACGCCAGCACAACCAAGTCAGCAGGGGTGCCACCACCGCGGTGACGCCATGCTCACTTGGCTTTGGCCAACTCACCATAAAAATAAGAGAGAAGAGAAAGCTCAAATGTGCCCTACAGCCAGCACATGAGGTCTCTGCAGCCTCAGGGTTCTGCCATAAAAACAAATCCCACACAAAGCTGCAAAGCCGTCTTAGTCCTCCCCAGTCGCAGGCACCGTTGGGGCTGGATGAGACCAAAATATCCATCTCCTTGGTGCATTTGGGAGCAAGCCCAGGAACAAATCTTGGTGTATTTTTTTGCAATTTTGGAACCCAAGATGTGCACTACCTTGTCTGTATGGGTAAGTTGATCCTAGGACAAAACAGGTGGTACAAAACAGGAGCAGGAACATGCACTGAGCCGACAAGAGTGACGTCCCCAAACCTCACCAAAAAACACATTTTTCCTGGCATTGTGGCATCGCTCTGTTATTTATCCAGGGGAATCCCACCCTGCAAACCTCAAATCCCACCCTGGACAGCTTGAGCCATGCTGACCATCACCCCAAACCCCCCAGCACAGCTGCTTGCTCACCGACACAGTCGCAGGTGGGGAACTCTGCCTGTGCGCGCTTGGCTGGGGTGTCCAACAGGCTCTTGGTTGGTGTGTCCAGGTATTTCAGCGGTGACTCCAGGAAGCCGCTGAGGGTCGGCGTCAGCGGCACCTCATCCTTGGTAGGCGTCCCTTCTGCCTCATCAGTGTTTTGGCTCTCCTCAGAGTAAAAGCATGTGGTCGACACCACAGTGATAGCACCAGAAGACTCGATTTTGATCTGCTTGGGGGACCGCGCAGAGAAGGGATGCTCCAAAAGTGGACCCTTCCCCGGCGAAAGTGAAAAGCTTTTGGAGACGGGCTGGGAAGCGCTGCTCGAAGCCAGGGTGGTGGTGCTGGCAGTGGGGGGCACTTGTGGGGCTGGCACCGTCCCCCCCAGCAGCTCAGCTGCCCCAGGAGGCTGCAGGTTGAAATTCTCCCCAAATTCAGCCTCAAACTGCCGGATGAGCTCTTCCAGCTTGTCATCCACCACAATTGGGGCTGGTGGAGCGGACAGGGCTTCCTCCGGGCCAGACGAACCCGGTGTGGTCGGCAGCTGGCTTTGGGGGCCCCCCCCAGGGGCACCCCTTTCCTGAGAGTCGGGAGTGGCAGGTAGTGCAAGAGGCTGCTGGAGCGGGAAGGCAGGCGGCGGCGGCTCGGTTTGCATCTCTTCAGACGGGGGCTCAGCAGGTGCCCGAAACCCCTCCAGACTGATTTGCCAGAGGGGCAGGAAGAGCGGCTGTGAGTCTTTCTGCTTGGGTTTCTTGATCTGCACTTGCTTGCGGGCTGGTTTTTCGGGCTGCGTTTTCTTCTTCTTCTCTTTGGCCTGCTTTTCAAAGGGTTTGGGTGGCCCAGCCGGGGCGCTGGGTGCCCACCAGCCGGATGGCCGCTCTGGGGGGGCCGCGGCTAGGCTCTGCTCAAGGAAAAGGCTGCGCTTGTGATGGAGGTGCTGCTGCAGGACCAGCTGTGTCTTCTTGTGCAAACTGGGCTCCTGCAGCAGCGGTGGCATGCGGGGGCCACTTGCTGCGTCCTTGGCAGGCGCTTGTTCGGGGGGCTTCAACGCTGCTGTTGCGGGGGCTTTGCAGGCCTCAGGCCGCTTGAAAGCCGCCTTGATGTAGTCACTATTGCCCAGAAGCTGCTCCAGCTCTGCCATGGGGTCTCCGGTCCCCGCCGGAGGCACCGTGCCAAAAAATGGCTCTGGCGAGGAGGCACCGGGCTGCGTGAGGAAGCGGGGCTCCGGCGGGACGAGGGGGCCAGGGGGCAGCGGTGGGGGGGGCTGCCCATCACCACCGGGCTGTGGGAGTGCCGCTGAGAGCTGCGTCAGGGCTTCGATGGCAATGGCTGTCTGCAGGCTGATGTTCTTCTCCTTGGCGATGTTCAGTGCACTTTGGGAAAAGGGGAGGCCGTCTGATGGGCATGGCTCAGCAGCCTCGAGCACCGGTTGGGGGGCAATAGCACCTTTCTCGGGGAGCGGCGGGGAGGCCGGTGCCAGCTCCTCGCCTAGAGCCGACTTTATCTTCTGCTCCAGCCACTCCAGGTAGTCGGGGCACTCAGGGCCATCGCAGTTGCAGTTGGGGGGCTTCATGCCATGCTTGGCCAAGGCAAGGGCAGCCTTGAGGGCATGCAGGTCCTCTCCCCGTGGCACGCCGTCCCGCGGCACCACCACCTCACTCAGCCCTCCCCTGCTCATCTCGGTGTCGAACTTCTTGTACAGCAGCGAGGGAGAGCCCGGGGCAGGCAGCCGGTAGGAGGACACAGCCTCGGCCACCGCCGAGAAGGCCACCAGGTTCCTGGCATCCTCTAGGTGGGCTTTGCTGGCGGTGGCCGGCTGGCCAGGCAGCCAGCTGCTCGGCTCCATCAGCGCGCTGCCCCCCGCCTCCAGTTGACCCCCATTGGCCAGGCTGAGCCCATTGCCCTCATTCAGCTTTCTTTCTTCGACATAGTTAATCAGCCCTTCTTCCATTTGGCCTCTTCTGGGGCCATCAACTGGGTTGCCCCCCGAACCTGCCTGAGAGTGGGGAGAGAGGAGAGGTGTAAGCACCCCTTGCAACAGTTCATGTGCACCCCCTCATCCCCCCGCATCTTTTCTCTCCCCTCATCTGTTTTACCACAGAGCAGCAAGGCTCAAAATGCAGCCGCTTTTCACCCCCCACGCGCCCTTCCCAGCCCCGTGCCACCCACGTCTCCCCCCACCCACCACCCGGTTTCAAAATTGCTCATGGGACGGTTCGGTATTTCCACCACCTGCGGAGCGCATGATGAGACAGGCGGGTATGGGAGGGCGTCCCGCTCCTGGCTCTGTTTTCAGAAGGTCCAGCCATGCTGGTGCATCCCCTGGGACACCCTTCATAGCACAATGGGACCGTGGGGCTGTGCCTCACTTTACCAACTCCTTCCAGTGTGGATGAATCTGTTTGCAAAGCATTTTGCTCTGCTTGCATCCAGCTGGAGCAAAGACCATCAGGCTCAGAGTGAGCCCCTTCATCCCCTGCAAATGCAGCACTGAGCACTGGATAAGGTCACCGTGGCTCCAGGATGTGGGCTCAGCAATGCAGTTCGCAACGGGGCACTGAGCCCGAGTACTACTGAAGGGTGCAGCATTGAGAGAAGGGCAGGAGCAGGGGTTTGGACCCATGCCTGAAGCAAACATCCCGTCTGGGAGCGTTTTGCCCTGAGAAGCCATCCTGCACCACGGCAAGAAGCCGCTGAGTTGGCTACGCCAGTGGCAGGGGGGGCACGGGGATGCTTTCACCTCGAATAACCCAAAACCTGGTCAGCATGGCTGGCCAGACCCTGGCAACATGGAGCAACAGCACCGGTGTCCAGAAAACCATCCCCGTGCCACCTGCCAGAGATGCCCACACGGAGACAAAGCAGCCGCATCCAGGGAGCCCATCACTCTGGTGCCAGGGCTCACGTGTCCTGGTTAAGACCCTCCAAGGGTTTTTCAAGAAGCAGGGGGACACATTTCTGTGCACGGTGGCTTCTCCCCCGTCAGTGGCAGGGGTTTAAATGCCAGGGAGGACTGGGTGCAGTACATTTAGCAGTTTGCTGATAACGGGAGAGCTTCCTGAAAGTTAAAAATGCAGCAAAGCTCACTAGGAAAAAAAAAAAAAAAAGACAAAGTAAGCAAAGGCTGCAGGCAGAGCTTCCTGCCTCCAGCACTGGCTCCACAGGAAGGACCGACAGCCCTGATGCTCCAGGAGACCCCAAGGTACAGCTCTGGTGTGTGAGCAAGCTGTCAGTGTGCGGCTCTTGTTGAGGAGCTTCATTTAACCCTTCCAATACCAGCCCTACGGCTTTCATGCGAGCAGTCTGCAGGGAGAGATGGAGAGCAACAGGCGCGCTCGAGTACGGCTGGTTTCAACACTGGAGATAAGCACACTGCTGACTGCAGCAAAACCAAGGAGGAACCACTCCCTGCATGATTTGAGACTTCCCTGCCTCAAAAATCCCCCCCAAGGAGAAAACCTGGGGGACAAAACTCACGGACAGCACGGATCAGCGCAGTGTGGGCGCAAATCGGCGCTGCCCCGCTCTCGGCATGGGGTGTACCCCCATGCTGCCACTGCTGTCAAGGGGCTCCAGCGCCATCTCCTTGCCAGTGACGGGACGTGGAGCTGGGAGCCACGAGCAAAGGGACCGGTCCATCAGGTCGGGGAGCAAACGCTTTGCTGCTGGTTTGCAGGGTGGAGACACGCTGCCTCCACGCCCTGTGCAAACTAACATGGTGCAAGGAAGAAACAGCCTTGTCTGTCCTTCCCACGCCACCTCCCCAGCCAAGAAGGTTTTTCCCAAGCTGTGCACTGTGGCAGTGAAAATGTTATGAAACCCCCCAAAGCAGGAGCGCTCATGCCCTGAAGCATCCCTGGTGACGCCAGCCCACAGAAATGATGTAAAACCTGTTTAGCTCTGGGCGTGGAGTGAACGTTGGCCCCAAGGGGTTACTGGGGGTACCAGGCAGGTGTGGGCAGGGGAAGACCCAGAAAACAGCTGGGGACGCCCATAATGTGCACCAAATGTGGATGTCCCCAAAGCTACCATCCCCCTGTCCCATAGGGAAGCCCTGTCCCAAACCTGCCCTCATCCAGATGGAGCTTTGGAATTTTTTTTCCCCTGCATCCATCCCTCGGGCATCACCTCCACCTGCCCAAAAGCCAGCAGGATGCTCACACCCCTTGCTGTAAACACCATGGCAAAGCCACCAGGTCAGGATGGGACAGCAGCTTCGGCTGCCCTTACACTGCCTCTGCCACCACACTGCTCCATCCAATAAACCAGGTTCTTGAAGCAGGCTGGGGATGCAGGAAAAAAGTTCACCCTGCAAATGCAAGGCAAAATCCATCCCGGCGGCACTGAGCCAGCGCTGCATCCCACGGTGCTCCCAAAGGGTTAATCCAAGAGCTGCCACCATCCCCAAATCCATGGGGAAAAAATACTTTTTTTTTTTTTTCCCCTGGCTCTCCCACACGGCTCCTTTTGTTCCCAGTGCTGCCGGGGCGGAGGGCGAGCACGGTGGGAGCTGCATTTACGGCCCCATGGGATTTTCATCCCGAAAACCACCCCCACCCCCCCAGCCCCAACTCACTCCAGCAGCATCTGAGGAAATCCATCCATTAATCAGCGCCGTTTGCACCTATTCCTCCGCCACGCTGCTCACTTTCCCGCAGAAAGCACTGCCTGCCCAAAGCTCCGTCTGCCCATCCCGGGAAATAATAAAAGCTGGGGGGGGGGGGG